>CM053517.1:21157830-21423717 GCA_028627145.1 Eidolon dupreanum | reverse complement strand
ATATGGAAACTACCAGTAGAAAAAAGCGGGGGGGGGGAGTTATGCTCATTGTTAATTAAAATAAAAAAATGAGTCAGAGAATAAAGGAGAATGGAAGGGTTTTATGTAGGCAGAAACTTAGAAACTGTCTAGTTGTAAAGTCAGGTTGTTCTTCCCACCCAACTTCTGTCTCATAATTAGACTTTCCACAGAGTCCAAAACTCAACCTGGGCATCAGGAACACAGTATAATATAGAACAAGTTTTGAAGAATTCAGGGAGATCAGCATTCCCTGCAGGACTTGGAGGTAGCAGAAACTGCAGGCTACAAAATTAAGGTAGCTACTTCCGTCTGAATTTTCCTTGCACCTACAATACCCAAGGAAAGTTGTAAAATTTGGAAGTCTCAGTGGCTTTAGGGAGGATATTTAACAAATGTGAAATTAAAGACTTACTTAAGAGATGTGAGATAAAAGGGAATAATGATAACTCTCAAAAAACTGTCTAAAGAAAGTGTTCCCTCTTTCTCACCGTTTGGAACTCATCAAACTTTTTTTGCAGCTCCCAAACATCATCTAGATCTACCCCAGTGTTTTCTGCTTTTTTATCTCGGATCCAGTCCAGCATGTCCTCTGCCTCATAGGCCAGCAAAAACTCATTGTAACATTGCAATAGACGACGCCTGCGTTCTTCTGCTCGATCAAGGAGGGAGTGATACCTAGTTGGATAAATGAAGAGAACGGGAAACGTGGAATAACAGATGGAGAAAACAAAGAAGAATAGAGGTAGGGTGAGAAAGAGAATGAAAGAGACAAAAAAAAGAGAGAGAGAAACCAAAAGAAGAACAGGAAAGGAGAGGTAGAAATAAAGATAGAAGGAAAGTAGCATTGAGAGCAGAAAGACAAACTCAGAATACTCCATTTAAAAATAATAAAAATGTTAAATTTCCAATAGTGTGACCAGCAACATCCTACAAAATTTCTACAGAAACTTTGGCATGCCTGCTGACAACTGGATATGAAGTAGCCTGGCATAGTAAACAAAATTCATATGAAAGTCAGAAGACCTTTAGATAATCTTGAAAGAATGCTGGGCAGGGAGTCAAAGTGTCAACCTTGGGTGATTGACTTAATGGTACTGAACCTCTCTTTTTTTATATAAAAAGTAAAATATTTGAAGGACTCTAAGTTTACTTTCAGCTCTTAACATTTGTGAATTTTCCAGGCATCTTTAAACTAACAGATGCAGTCATGAGAAGTGATGCTGGCTAAGAGGAAATGTTTGGCCAAACACCTGTCCAGTTCTTCAGGCTCAAGAACTTACCACTTCTCAACCTGTTCCTGGCACTCAGTGATGTTGACTGGTTCTTCTCGTCGCTGCTGTGGAAGCATAGGAAACTCATCATGGGCCAGTTTCCTGATGTAGACAGCAGGCACAAAACCCTGGTGATCATCAGCTTCCACTTTCCACCAGTCCTGAGGGAGAACAGATCCCAACTCATCTTTAGTTCTTGGAAAAACCACAAATAAGAGAGGCGTCAACTCTCCTAAATCTCTAAGAACAGGCACAGGCTGATAGCCAAGAAAAGCAAACCCATCACTTATTGGGGACATATAATTTTCAAGTATTACAAAGAACATAAATATGGAGTTGCAAGAATTTCATAGATAAGCCTCTGAAATCAAGGAATCTGACATAGTTGATGTTAGACATTTAACTTTGACAAAGTTTGCAAAAACTAAAAATAGTTCTCCTAATTATGAGCATTTTGTCCACAAGGAATAAAAAAGAAAACAAAACAAATAAATAAACAAACAAAAACTACGAAGGCAGAATCAAACTGGGCTTGTTAGTACTAGAGCACCTGTGTATGACAAAATTGTACAAGAACTCTCACCTTATCCCTCTCCTAGTACTCCTAAAAATTGTATTGCCCTGAAATTCACTTATGTGAATGCTATATACTTAAGTGTCACCTTTATCCCCAAACAGTGTTTTGGGCATGGAGCTGTGATAAGCACTTTGGATTTAATCTCTTCAGAGAATAATGTGGTGAAATGAAGAAGACTAAGCAAAGAGAAAGAGGGATTGGTACACAACTTACTTAATAATGAAACATCTTGCCTCTCTAAAATTTTCCTCCCCCTCAGAGTAACAATATTTTAAACTCTCTTCTTCTCTTCCTAATTATTTAGGAGATTAAGTATTAGAATATAAAAAATTACTTGAGCTCTTATAAAAATACATATTTAAAATTGTACTCAATATTTTGTTACCATCCTCACAGGAATAAGATCCAAAGATAACCAGGTTGTCAAAGGGTTCTCTTCAATCACCCTCCTCCTAACTCCAACCACAATTGTTTCATCACTAAGAATATTGGCACAGAAGAGAAACAAGTAAAGAGATAAAAAAAATGGACATTTTAATCCTGTAATATATGTATATATTACAGAACGGCCATTCATAGCTTGTATGTTATGGGGCTAATTACTTAAGATCTTTGAGTCTTCATTTTGTTAACTGTAATTAATATTATAATTCAAATATGTACAACATCCTAGACAATATCTGGAGGAAACATACTTTCAATAAATTATGGTTATTTAAGAGAGACTACAGAAAAATGTCGGATATCTGGCTAGTTTGAGAAATGACTTTGGAAGAATCATTTTCTTGATGGGGAAAAGATTTGAAGGGGCATTCACCTTATTGATGGAACTGAGCAGAATTAAGACATCATCTTTCTTCAGTGTGACTTCTCGGGGGCTGCGGGCCTGGAAGTCATATAAAGCCACAACCCTCTCTTCTCGAGCCATTCTCTCCACTGGTGCAGCCTGTTGTTGCTAAACAAAAAAAACAGGAAGCAGGCCATGTAAGTCACCCATTGGAAATATTTCTCTGTTAAACCTAATAGTGGGAGGATGTCCTTTGGCCTGAGAGGTGAGAGGAGCCTCTGGCTAGAACCACTTGCATGGTTGCCAATAACTGAGAAATCATCACATGCCACTTTCAGAGATATTGCTCCACACTAACACTTCTCAGAGGACAGGTAGCCTGGGAAATATGAACACAGAGTGAGGAAATGAGTATGTAGTTTGTTGGAAAAATATTAAAGTCTCTAAGCCATCAGTGCTCAAAGCAGGTAATAAAGGATTATACACATCAATATTTCAGAATATTGTTTCAGAAAGTTAAAGACCCACTATCTTTCATCACCTTCTTCATTCCCTGGGCCTCCACTAATAATCTTTCCAACTCCTTAACCTACAAATTATTGTTTAAAGAAACTGAATTTTCTTTTTAGACATGAATTATCTAAAACACAAAAAAAAAGGATGCAGAATTTTAAAAATGGGGAACATGAACTTATATGATATATCTTGTATGTCTCTTTAGAAGGCAACTTGTTTTTAAGGTAGCCTCTAAATTTTACTTTCTGCAAATATCATATCTCTGAGAGAATTAACAAATAGAACACTACCCCCTCCGTACAAAATGACCTATACCTTCAGACTGGAGCTGAAGATGTACCTCCCCTTACAGATTTCTCTAATTTTATATTCTTCAAGTGTTATGTTTCCTCACAACATACAATGTATAAATCCATCTGTTATTGTTTAGGCAGCCACTGTGCACAGCTTGGTGATGGCACAACATTGAAGCTTTGCCAATGTATATTGATTTGACATGGTGAGTCTATGTCTTTTGTCTACTCCCAATATATGAATTCAGAGATTCTCAGTAGAAAGAATTCCATAAATGTATTTTTTTTCTTTTTTACCCCTTCTACTTCACACAGGATATACTTATATCATTTCATTGTTTCCAGCTTCATCATTCTTCAGAACACTCTTTTTCCTTGCATCCTAACCATTCTCACATTCTCAAACATTTAATTTCTCATCTTACAAATACACTTGATTATTTGTGCCATGGTTTATTTGCTCTCATAGCTTATCGACTAGATAGGCTCTTCTCCTCCTTGTCTGCACAGTAAACCACCTTTTTTGTTAACAAGAAGTCAGTTTTGAATATTTCAATGCTCTTATTTCAAGAAAATGGCATACTCCTTCTTTTGAAATCAAAAGAAGGATTTTCCTGTTTATATATCTATTATATGCACTTACTTGTTTAAATATCTGAACCCCTGACACACCATAATTTTCCTACAAATCAGTATTAACTTTTATTCATGTTTGCACATGGTAAACATTGAATAAATGTTGGTTTAAAAACTAAAGATAGAAGGAAGGAAAGGAAGCAAGAAGAAAAATAAGGGTTTCCAGATAAGATGGCAGAGTAGGTAAGGCTATGCTCACCTCTTCTCACCTCAAAATTACAACTAAACTACATAAAAACCATCATGAAGAATCACCTGAAGTCTAGCTAAACAGAAATTTTGCAACTAAGGGCATGTGAAAGAAGCCAAAATGAGACTGGTAGGAGAGGAGGATGTGACACAGGCTGTTCCCAAACCCACGTGTGGTAGTTAAAAATTAGGAGGGATATCTTGTGTGGAAAGGTAACCCCCTGAGGATCGAAGAGTTCCATCCCCACACAAGTCTCCCTAGCCTGGGGTTCCAGTGCCAGGGAAAGAAGTCCCCTTAACTTCTGGCTGTGAAACCAGCAGAGATGTTGCAAAGTGAGACCTAAGGCTGCTGATATCTCAGGCATTCCTCTTAAAGAACTCATGCACAAACTTACTCCCTGAGGGACTCTCTTGCTCTGATCTCCAGCACTGGGGCAGCAGCTGAAAAAATGCTACAAACATACAGGAGGAACTAAATTGTCTAGCTTCCAGGGAAGGGTTAGAGGAGCAGCTTCCTCCCAGACAGAAATGCATGCTGAATCCATTGTTCTTTTGTTAAGCCCTCTCATGACCCAGCCTGCTCACATAAGCAGGCACCATATCTGAGATCCCAATAACCTGGCTAACACTGTTTGCCCCATTCACCTTTCCCTAGTGATTCTGGGAGACCCCACTTTACACAATCTGCAGGCTGACTAAAACCACTTACATTGGCTTTTCCATACAAACAGCCTGCTCTTGTCACATCTAAAGACATTCCTAAAATCTCTCAAATGTTCACAAGCCTCAAACAAGCAGCATCTGATCTCAGCATGCCCCTTACCTCTTGCTAAGCAGCTCCAAGCCTGCCATTATCAGCCACCAGCCTTGGTTCACAGCTGAGACTCTCCCAGGCACCCCAAGAACAGCACAGGTGGCAACCTCTGCAGATCACTTTGTAGCTTATACTAAGTGCTCTCAGGAAGGGTTCAGGCAGTGGCTGAACTTGGCCGGCACCAGAGCTCCTCTCAAGGACCCCAGAACCAATATACCTGGTGGTCAGTTTCGGACCACATCAGAGCACCACACAACCACCTGGACAAATGACATACCCAGAGGGAAGACTGGTCAGGAACCCAAGTGTTGCTAAAGTAAATCCAAATCTTTAGGGTCAGCACCTGCACAGCAGGTCCTCCACTGTGATCAATCCTAACAATCATTCAGCCTCAGGGTCAGTCTCTCCCATTTGTGTGCAAATAGAAACCAAGATTCAACTACAATAGGAGGGCACACACACCCCACAGAAGGGACACATCTAGAACACCTAGCCCAGTTGACCAAGGAGATTGCACCACTGGACCCTACAGAACACCTACTACATAAGGCCACACTACATAAGACTGGGAGACATTGCAGCCCTACCTACTACATAGAAACAAACACAGGCAGGCAGCCAAACTGGGGAGAGAGAAAAACATGTTCTAAATTGAAGAACAGAATAAAGTTCCAGAAAAAGAACTAAACAAAATGGAGACAAGCAATCTACCAGATACAGAGTTCAAAACACTAGTAAGAAAGATGCTCATTGATGTCAGTGAGAACTTCAAGAAAGAGATAAAAACATAAACATAGAGATAGAAAATATAAAAAAAGAACCAGTCAGAAATGAATAATACTAAATTAAAATAAAAATATATTAGAGGAATCAAAAGTAGATTAGACAAAGCAGAGGATCAAATTGAATCAGCTATTTGGAAGACAAAGTGTCAGAAAACACTCAATTAAAACAGGAAAATAATAAAAAAATAATTAAAAAAGGATAGTTTAAGAGACCTCTGGGACAACATCAAGTGTAACAACATTCATGTTATAGGTGAACCAGAAGGAGAAAAGAAAGAAATCACAGGACTGAAAAACTTTTCAAGAAATAATGATGGGAAAACTTTTCTAACCTGAAAGAAAATAATCATAAAAACCCAGGAAGTACAGAGAGTCATAAACAAAATTAACCCAGGCCCCCACCAAGACACATCGTAATTAAAATGCTAAAGGTTAATAAAGACAAAGAATTTTAAAAGCAGTAAGAGAAAAGCAGTTACCTACAAGGGAGCTCCCATAAAACTGTCAGCTGACTTATCAACAGAAATTTTAAGGCCAGAGGGATTAGCACAAAATATTCAAAGTGATGAAAAGCAAAGACCTACAACCAAGATCACTCTTCTCAGTAGTTATCATTTAAAAATGAAGGACAAAAAAAGAGCTTCCCAGATAAGACAAAGCTAAAGGAGTTTATTACCAACAAACCAGTATAACAAGAAATGTTAAAGAGATTTCTAGAAGAAGAGGAAGGAGGAGGAAAAAGATAAAAAATGTGAAGAATAATATGGCAATAACTACATATCTATCAAGAAGAAATGCAATTAAATAAAATATTTAAAAAGATTGAAAGTATAAAAGGAAGAAAAGAGGAAACCAAAAAACAACACTTATCTAGAAATTCTTATGGACTAAACTGTAGATGTTATAAAGATCCTACAATCCTGAATATAAAATTCATAGAACTTATTAATTTTTTTTGTAATTGTTTCTTGAGTTATAGAAAAAGAGAAACAGTAATGAAGAGAATTTCTTTTCCTCTGTTGTAAAAATCATGATTCTTGTCATCTCTAAGTTTTTCTTACCTGGCAGATTTCTGCCTGATCTCGTAGAGCTTGCATACTCTTTCCAAATGCATTAAGATCCACTAGGAAGGCCTCATGCTTCTTTAGAAGAGCCTGGATTTGTTGATGGAAAGATTATTGGAAGCAAAACAGAAAGAACAGTAATCATCCTGGGGGGAATGTTTCAAGCATAATTTTAAGTTTTTCTGTTTCTCCTAATTCCTGGAAAAAGATAATTTCTATTTAATATAGACTTAACCCTAAATTTTAAGTATCAGGAAAATAAGAGTTAAAAAATCAATGACAATTTCAGTATGTTTGTTTCACTCAACATGAAGTGAAAAGTGCACAAGCATTTTAGGAACACCCATTGCAGCTGAAGGAGGGTGCTGCTGATAGTGTTACTTTGTAGGATGAAACAGCATAACTTTAGATGCTCCTTTCAATTATTTCTAATGCTGAAAGTTTGTGAAATACTATACTGTATTCCCACAGAAGAACACATAAAACAAAGAAATAGATATAAAAGATAATATAACCTTTGATTTTCTTCTTGCTCCTATATGTCTGCCTGATTTTATTTTAATAAAGTATTTAAGATGACTGTATCTTAAAACCACGGCTGGTTTGGAACCAAGACAGGTATGGATCTCTGGTCATGCCTTTCTGAGTTTAGATAATCTCTAGGGAATCTATGGGTTTCTGTGGGATTAAGAAAATATATTTTTGGATCTCTGCCAGTGCTGAAGGTATTCTATCGAATGAAGTCCAAAGGCTATCATTCTGGAACCTCCAAAAATTCTAAAAGAACCTGTAACCGTCCCATAATCTAATTTGGTACTATTTGGTGAATACTAGACAATGTCTATCACCATGTTTGCCTTACCCCAGCTGCTTCTTCATCAGCCCCATAGCTAGTGTTTTCTACAATAGGTTCCTTCTCTCTAATCCATGCTTCTGCTTCATGCAAATCAGCCAGGTACTGCTGGAACTGGACATTAGCCTCAAGATCATTTTGCCTTCTAGCAGCTCGAGCCTGAAGAGACTCCATATTCTCATTCAAACTCTTGACCCTAGAGGCCACATCTTTTGCAGCAAAGTGTCCTATGGAGTAGTTATAGAAAAGGTGAGTGTTACCCTCATTAATGTTTACTACACTTCAATTCTTTTGAAGACCTGGAAGAGAGAAAGAGAGGCATGAGGACGATGCTGCATGTACTCAGTGTAACATTTTACTTAAGTTTCATCAGGGAATTGGAATGTCATAGGTGAGATTAAGTATCAGTATAGATGCTAAGTGTGGATAGCGGGTGTATATCTGGTGGTATAGGTGCGTCTAATATGGTAGTTAATTGAGTGTTACATTCTATGTTATACAGACATGAAAACAAAATACTTATGAGTAGGTACTGCTCAAAATTCCAATAACATGTATTCTCTAGACTAAACAGAAAATTTGGCAGATTTTCATTTCTACCCATAAAGTTCTCAGTACTATAGAAATTGTTCTTCACCCCTAAGCAACTAGACAACAGAACTGTAAGGTGCAATGATCTTCAGACAATAGGCAGAGAATTGTGACTTTTGAGAAAAGGGGGAAAAAAATGAGGTATGTCCTATGATAGCCACAGTTTATGCCTGGTGCAGTTTCTAGGCTGTAGTGCTAAAAAACTGCAGAACTAGCAGTCAAGCTGAGGTGAAGAGACAGATATCAAAGTTGGGAGAAGACAATATAGCTACAGTTTGTGGAACAGAATACTGAAGAGAAAGATACTACACAGAGATAGAGCTTTGAAGCTATGTAGAAAGGTCCCCTAGAGTATTGGACTGATTACTCTTAAATTTTTCTTACAAAAATACTTTTACAATTTTATAAATTATTGGGAACTTCTTTAAGCTTTGCTTACATGGTAATATCTATGGATAGTTATCATATTGAAAGTCAAAACAGAAAAATTTAAAATGAATACACATGTATATATTTCATAACCATTAGAGCGATGGCCTTATCATACATCAGGTAGACTCCAGAGAACTTTGCTGTACACTTATAAAAGAGTGAGTGTGAAATAGGCGAATTACAGTATTATGAAAACCACAAAACAAAAATTAGAGAATCACTGTCATAGAATAAACATATGCATGTATGCATGTACACACACACACCACAGAACTATGGCTGATAAACAAATATGGAAATAAAATAAAATTATAATACACAATTAATCCAAAGAAAGAAGAAACTGATAAACAAAGACAAAACAAATAGCAAAATGTTAGATTTAAACTTACCCATATTGATAATTACTTTAAATGTAAATCATCTAAATGCTATAATTAAAAGGGAGAGATGACCAGATTGCATAAAATAAAAACAAAGTCTAACTATATGTTTTCTGTAAGGAATCTACTTTAAGTGAAAAACAAAAGACAAAAAACAAAAACAGAATATGAGCAAAAAGATGAAGAAATACATATTGCACAAATATGAATCAAAGACAGAATGGCTGTTAAAGCTGCACAATGTAACATTCAGGGTACCACCATGGGTAAAGAGGACTATATCATGTTAAAAGAGAACTAAATTATGCTAAAGATTTAAATTCATTAAAAAGACATAACAAACCTAAATATGTATGCATGCAGTAATAGGGCATCAAAACACATGAAACAAAAGTGATAGAACTGAAACGAGCAATAGATAAAATCCACCAATACAGCTAGAGACTTCAAGAAAAAAAGAGTCCTTATAGTAAAATAAGAATCCTAAATAAACATATTTAGGTTTGAATCATTCAATTGAGATCTGAACGTTTGTTCAGCAATCTGAATTTTAAACTATACTTTTGATAGTTTGATACTGGCTGGAAGTAATTTACTTTTAAATCAATGGAGAGAATATTCCAATGAAATCTATACTGCTTATACCACACCTTGTATATGATGTTTGATTCTGAACATTATATTTAAGCAGTAAGGTTTTCTGAAGATGAGAGACCAGGAGGAAGAGAGACATTGAGACTATATAAGGAAATTGTGCTATTAACAATAAAGACTGTAAGACATTAGGAATCTAAGACATGTCTTTACAGGTTTTCAAGTTCCCATATGGAAAAAGCATCTGATTTATTTTATTGAGTTTTGTAACTTAAATTCTGAATTCTGTAACTTCTACAGAAAATCATATTGATTAATAGGATAATTATTTTAATAATTTTAGCTCTACAGAAAAATAGAAATGACTGGCTAATGCAGTAGGTAGCTTCCTATTATTGGAATATACAAACATTGTATTTATCAGAAATGCCCAAGGGAAATTTCTACATTGGACAAGAAGGTGAATCAGATATCTTTAAACTCCCTGGAGTTCCTAAAGTTGAACAGACCTTCCTTATAAATTTGGCAAAAGGATTATTGTTCAATCCGATCCGAGTCATACATACCTTCTTCTACCATTTTGTTTCCCCTCTCTGTTATCACCCTTATGTGTGGCTCATGGCTGGCAATGTCAGCCTGGATAACTTCATGTCTATTCAGAAGATTCTTGGAGGCAATCAGGTCTTTGCCTACAGAGAAAAATAATTTCAAGGTCTGGTATTGTTCCAGTGTAAGGTAACTCTACTCCTGTAACTCTTGGAGCTATAAGTTCTTTCCTTTGAGATTTTAATCATTACATGGGCTTCCTGAAATTTTTAGCATTTGTCTGATTTTACTCTGCTCAGCTTTGTTCTTCTCCTTGCCTCTTTATACTAAGAAAATTCAATTCATTATTGCACAAAAGATAATAAATAAATAATTATTCTTTTTGGAAGATAGGTAGAAAGGCAAGTAGCTCTACAACTGAAACTTCCAATATTATGCAACCAATTTTCTTTCAGAATATTATGGTATAAGAATTGGTATCTTCCACTTCTCATTTCCACATCTCAGGAAGTTATTAAATTCTCTAAACGTAGGGTTTTTTCCACCATAAAAGTGGCACAATGTTACCTGTTTCGAAGTTTTGTTGGTAAGGACAAAAATTACTTATAAAAAGTGCCGCACTCATTGCTTAACATTAACACGCACATAATAAATACATATTGTTTATTTCTTCCATTTTCTAAGATCCCCAGTTCATCTTCCCTGTCTCCCTACCACACTTTACTTCTCTTCTCTCCAAAATTTCCTTCTCTATACTTCATACTAAATGCCTTTCTAGAAAATTTCTATACCCATCCACTCTTCAAAGAGATCTTTCTCTTCTAGGGAGTTTTCCCAAACTAGTCCTCCATTGTCACCATTGTCTATCCTATCATTTTTGTTTCCAGTAAATGTATATTAAATATGCATTGTATTTATATTTCAATACAAGTGTCCTGGTACTGACAATAGTGAACTAATAGCTTCCAAATGAAGAAAATATGTACTTTATCTGCTACTATAGCTCATACAGTTAGAAAAGGGAGCCCTCTGATCATTACTCTGATACAAAAACCTGTTAAAGATAACACACACAAAAAGAAAACTACAGACCAATATTTCTTATAAAAACAGATGTAAAAATCTTAAACAAAATACTATCAAATTGAATATAATAACACATTAAAAACATTATACATCATGATCAAGTGGGCTTTACCCCAGGGGCACAGGGATGGTTTGACATAGACAAATTAATTAATGTGATATATCACATAAACAAAATAAATAATAAAAATTATATGATCATATTAGATGCAGAAAATGAATTAGACAAGATACAATATCTATTTATGGCTAAAACACATAACAAAATCGGTATAGAAGAAAAGTACCTTAACATAATAAAGGCCATATACAACAAACCCTCAGCTAAAGTCACACTTAATGGTGAAAACTGAAAACCTTCCATCTAAGATCAGGAACAAAACAAGGTTGTCCTGAATCACCACTGTTATACAATATAGTATTAGAAGGCCTAGCTAGAGCAATCAGCCCCCCCCCCCGCCCCGAGAGAGAGAGAGAGACAGAGAGAGAGAAATCAAAGAAAAAAAGACATTCAAATAGAGAATGAAGAAATCAGATGTCACTTTTTGCAGATGACATGATTATCTATACAGAAAACCCCAAATACCCACTTAAAATTTATTTAAAATAATAAACCAATGCTATAACAGTTTTAGAATACAAAATCAAAGATCAAAAATTCATAGTTATCCTATTCTAACAATGAATTTTCAGGAAAAAAAATTATTTTGCAATTGCAACAAAAAGAATAAAATACCTAAAAATAAACTTAACAAAGTATGTGAAAAAGCTATACATTCAAACCGAGACATTATTAAAAGAAATTAGACACAAAGAAGTGGAAAGATATTTAGATGCATGGATTGAAAGATTCAACATAGTTAAAATGACATATTACCTAAAGCATTATGTAGATTTAATTGAATTCCAATAAAAATTTTAATGGAATTTTTTAAAGAAATAAAACAAAAAATCTTCAGATTTTCATGAAACCAAATAGCCAAAGCAATCCTGAGGAAAAAAGCAAGGCCAGAGGTATCACTCTGCCTGAGTTCAAATTATACTACAAAGGACAATAATACAAAAGTATGGTATTGGCAGAAAAACAGACACACAGATCAATGAAATGCAACTGAAAGTTTAGAAGTAAACCCCAATATATGGGCAAGTTATTTTCAACAAAGAAGCCAAAACATACAATGGAGAAAGAAAGCCTCTTCAAAAAATGATGCTAAGAAAATTGGAAAGTTGTCTACAGCTATGCCACCCTGAACAAGCCCAATCCCGTCTGATCTTGGAAGCTAAGCAGGGTCAGGCCTGGTTAATATTTTGGAAGACCAGGTGCTGCAGACATAAAAAATAATAAATGAAAAAATAAAAAATAAGGGTTGTAAGTTGACAAGGTCCTTGCAATCTGTGAGGTCAACCAAGGGTTGCCTCACTTAAAAAAAAGAAAAAGAAAAAGAAAAAGAAAAAGAAAAAAAAGCCACATCCAAAAAAAATAAAATTAGACTGCTGTCTATCACCATACACCGAAATGAACTCAAATGCATCAAAAATCTGAATATAAGACCTGAAATAATATTTCATTAGAAGAAAGTCTAGGTACTTAACTCATGGACCTTGGACTTAGAGAAGATTTTATAAACTTGACCTCAAAAGCAAGGAAGTAAAAGCAAAAATAATGAACAAGACTATATCAAACTAAAATCCTTCTGCACAGTAAATAAAATCATCAATAAGACAAAAAGACAACCATCCAAATGGGAGACTATAACTGTGAACAACATCTCTGACAACGGTCTAATATCCAAAACATATAAAGAACTCATACAACTTAACAACAACAACAAATCTAATTAAAAATGGGCAGAGGACCTGAACAGACAATTCTCCCAAGAAGATACACAATTGGTCCACAGACACATGAAAGGATGCTCAATTTCACTACTTATTAGGGAAATGTGAATTAAAACCACAGTGAGATATCACTCACACCTGTTAGAATGGCTATCATTGAAAGAACAAATAATAAGTGTTAGAGAGGTGGGGTGGAAAGGAACTCTCATACACTGCTGGTGGACATGCAAATTGGTACAGCCATTATGGAGAACAGCATGAAGTTTTCTCAAATAATAAGAATAGAATTACCATATGACCCAGCAATCCCTCTTCTGAGCAGTTACTCCCCAAAACTGAAAACATTTATCTGCAAAGATATATGCACCCTGATGTTCAATGCAGCATTATTCACAGTGGCTAAGACATGAAACCAACCAAAGTGTCCTTTGATAGATGATTGGATGAAGAAGAGGTGATACATATATACAATGGAATATTACTCAGCCATAAGAAAAGGTGATATAATTCTATTTGCAATAATATAGATAGAGCTTGAGATTATCATGCTAAGCTAAATAAGCCAAATAGAAAAAGTTGAAACATGATTTTATTTATATGTGGGATATAAAACTGAAAACAACAAGTAAACATGACAAACAGAGACTCATGAACACAGACAGTGGATTAGTAGTTACCAGAGGGGAAGGGGAAGGCAGAGGTAAGTAGGGGTAAAGAGAGTTAAATATTTATGACAGAAGGAAATTAGAAAAAAAAAAGGGAGTCCCTGACAATATAGACAAAATCTCTTGGTACCTCAGACACTAACCATGGCTGCTCAGCCAAGGACCTTGGCAATAACTTACGTTAGAGCAAGTAGCAAAAATCTGAGCACTCTAGCTTTTTCCGGAGGCCTTAATTGCATGGCCCTGTACATTTCTGGGTTTAGAAGGTAAACTTTTAATTATGAGGGTTTTTTTTTTAAATCTTCTTACAGAAGATTGAAAACATTTTTATGAGTGTAGGGGAGAAATCTGAGCACAAGCTCAAACAATCTACAGATCTTGGGGTGCTCCTTATGACTCAACTTTCTCAGGCTGCACTAACCAAGGTAGGTGGAAGCTGCTGAAGGTTCTGTTTCTTGGATCCAGGCCTCCTCATCTTCTGTGTCTCTGCAAATCTGTTGTAGGTGGAGAAGGTCAATGAGTTTCTTCTTCCGGGTTGCCAGTGGCTCTTTTAGGGCTTCAAACTGGGACACTAGGTTCTCTTGCCTTGCTCGTATATCCCCAGCATCAGGATGGCCTGTTTCTTCAAAATATGTTGCCAGGTCCATGAGGGTGTCTACCTGATCCTGAGGGAGAAATTAAATGGGTGTTTGGTGTGAGTAGACCATGGAGAGAATCAGTTCTCATATTCACTGTGTTAGGACATCGAATTAAATCAATGATATGGAGTGGGAGGAGTTGCCTCATTGAGGATCATTTCATCAAGCTATGAGAACTATTTATAGGAAAGTAGTTTTTAAGTCATATTTCAGAAATGACAGTCTACTTATAGAGCGTGCCAAGGAAATTGGAGGAACCAGAACTACAGCCATGGGGTTCTTACAAGAGATACCAGGCAACAAGGAGAATGGCTAGATTAGAGGGAATATTGGAAAGAAATTATTTACCAGTTAAAATTTTGGAATTTTTACGTTTAGTTTCTTGATCTTTTTTAAAAATAATAATTACTTTTTATTATGAGTTTGTTTAGAGCATACACAGGTATTTCGGCCTACAACTGGTCAAAGAGCTAGCAACAAACCTGACGAGCAACCACACCAGACTCCAAAAGGCTGTGCTTCCTGAGTAGATTCTGTACATCAGCTAGGCCTTTCCCGTAATCCTCAGAGGTAGCCTGCCACTCCACCTCCTCTAGCCAGCACTTCAGATCTTCTGCATTATTTTCAAATTGCAGCTGCTGATTAGCTTCATACAACTGGGTCCCTGGGAGGAGACATTAAGTATAAGATAGGTACTGTAAATGCTCCTCATTATATAATAACATACCTTCTATTAACGTAAAGATCAATATATAATAATTTGATATTACAGTGGGGGAAATGTAACTGTAACATGTGTGATTATACAAGAAATTACTTTAAATTTGTAGATTTTGACAGTATTTGTTTTTGAATATAGTGTGATTCTCAAAACAAATATAAACAATAAGTTCATTCCCTAGTGAATGTGTTAGATTATAAACAGGTTGGGTATTTTCATATGTGATTTCTTGCACTCTATTAAGACCTCTTTTTCAAAGACATAAAAATCCAAACACCTCACTTTCTAAGAGAAGTATAAAACTTGGGTTGGCTCAGTTTGAAATTTTGAAGTGTATTTTTATAAATGTCTTTCTCAGAACTTTGCTAACCCCACTCTTAGTGCCTGGTCTTCATCACAAGACATGCCTCAGAATTTTCTTTTCCAGAAAATATCTTTATTGTGCACACTGTTCTCATACCAACTTTATTCTATGACTTTATAGCAATTATTTTTATTATTTTTGCAAAGTAATTACTGTATCTCCTAACAGTAAGGAGTACTAGTGATTTCTTATTGTTACAGTCAAGTTGGATTTTTTTCCCTAAACCAAAATATCAAAATGATGTCCAATAAAATCAGTATCTCTTCTATAACCAGGGCAGAATTATATCTACAGATAATGTTTATCATCTGTAAGAGAATATTGGGAAAATATTAACAAGAGAACCTCATTATTTGTGTGAATAATGGTAATTGTCTACAGTAAGAGGTGAGCTTAAATGTATGTAGATATTCAAGTAGATACATAGAACATTTTTAAAGAGCTACAGCAGAGTCTGAAAACTTTAAAATAGATGAAAAAAAAGCAACATCATTAAGCCCTATTCATAAAAACAAAATATTATAGAAACATTAATGTTCAATTTACTAACCTGGGTTATAATATCTTGTCATGTATAGAGAACCAAAATATGTAAAACTTAAATTCAGGACAATAGTTTAAGGTGCATAGATAATACAGAATTCATGGTTCCTAAAGTTTTTTAAAAAAAAAAAATTAAAAAATGGAAAAAATTGAAAAAAAGTAGTTTTAGTTTCAAAAATCTACATACATGAAGAAAACATAAAATTTTATAAATATATGGTGTGATGAATTTAAAACTTCTTGACCAATAAAAAAAAACAGAGAAGAAAATGAATAGCATCTCTTCTCATAGAGGTCACCAGGTAAATTCAAGGTGGTAAAGAAGAAAATGTTAGGTTTCAGAATTTAGGCATTAGCCTTTCAATAAAACCTCTTTTTCTAACCTTTCTGTGCTGTAGCCTCCAACAATTCCTTCCAGAGGCTCGCAACTTCACTAACACGAGCAGCCACACTGTCAGAGGCATAGTGACCTCCCTCGGTCATCTCCTGGCCAGTTTTCTCGAGGTTATTGAGTAGGATCTTATTAGCTGCCAATTCTTGTTCAAAGACTTGCTGCTTTTGAACCCGGCTTTTCAAGTTCTGTGTATCCTGACATAAGATGAAAAAATAAAAGGAAACCATTACTTGAAGAATGAGAAGAAAACATGTTGAGGACAAAGAGTTATTTCTCATATAAATTTAACTGCAATATAAAGACAGAAGGGAGAAACTGTCCTTGTCCCAGTACAGAGCCAGAGAATGCTTAGGAAACCCAGTCCCCCAATACACTTATACATGGAATCTAAAGAACGAAATAAAATGAAGATCATTTGAATATAACACTCCATGAAAGAAATAGCAATCAGAGCTGTCTCTATCTTAGTATGTGTACCATCCAACCTTTTGTCCCATATAGAAAAGATCTGTTTACCCTAAATTCACTGGAACCATAACTCTTCTAAAGAATACTAGCACATAGTGCTGAGTTTTATAGAATAAAAGTTACAGATAAGGTAGTAGTTCTCACAGTTCTATAAAAATATAAGAACAAAGGGATAAGATGTATACATTTAAGACTAAATGATAATTCCAGAATTTCCCAAAGTTACAAACTAAAATAGAAGAGGAAAAAAATTTAAGCCCAGGTTTACTTTCTCCAAAATTTATGCCTCTAACTTTTACATTAAACTACCTTGTAAATAATGGGATAACTTAAGACAATTGACTTCACAATTCATATCCGTGGTTTTCTCATCTATAAAATTAGGAGCTCTTCCCTTCTAGCTATAAACTGTGTAAGTCTGTATTATACCAATACAGGTTACTTTTGAGTTCCAAGTAACTTTCAGTAAATTTGAATGTACATTAGGATTAGACACAATGTGTTTCTACTATAATAGTGCATAGTGGAGCAGAATAGGTGATAAAGAGACAAGAAGCAACTAAATAAAGAGCAGTCCCTCCCTTACCTCATTTGATTAAGCACCATTGGAAATTGTGTCAGAGAAAAGGAGTGATGGGAAGCAGGCTATACGAAAACAAAATTCTTGTCTCTTAACTAGATATATAGCCTTAGGGGAGTCATTGCTCTTCTCTGAGACTCCATCTCCTCATCTATGAAATGGGGCTTATTAGCTATGGTCCTTTCAGCTCTAAGACTCTAGCTCCATGAAACCAAGTCCTGATAAATATGACCTAGACCGGAAAACCCTGCCTACCTTGTAATCTTCATCATCTGCCAACTTTTTCTTCTTGTTGATCCAGTTCTTCAGGTCATCTGAGTCCTGATACAATTGCTGCAGAAGCAACGAATCCTCCAGCAATCTGCGTCGTGTGACAGCCCTTTCACGTAGAACATCTCGCCTGGCCAACAGCTGCCAAACCATGAGCAAACTCATTGTCAGTAAAACTCAATGTGGACACATGAGAGTCATTGCCCATATTAGTCATCATACCCCCAACAATTCCTCTGACTCTTGGTGCATAGACAGGCAGACACACATCTGAGCTTTTGAACATACCGCATCCCGGATGTCAGCGATGTTCTCTGAATCATAATGATCATTGTCAATCAATTTGGTTGCAGTCTTGTCTAATGTCTAAAAATAAATAAATAAATAGAACAGAGTTGTTTTCCCTCAGTGGCAACTGAATATCGCTTACATTTTGAATAGCTGTTCGAAGAAGTAAACATGTTAACATGGGAAAGTGCTTACCTCTGATTTGTTATAAATTATATTTCAAAATATTTCAAAATATAGACCTTAGTCAAGTCAATTATCCTCTCCATGCCACAATATATATATATTTTAAATTAACAGCAATTTATCATCTATTTGCATACTTTTATTTGTATTTATTATTTTACATTTTTAATTACAGTTGACATTCAATATTATATTAGGTTCAAGTGTACAACGTCTGAATTCTTCCTCTTGTCCAGTTTGGAAGATAAACTTCAGCCTGAAATTACATTGTAGCTAATTTTCTTTTTTTAATTTTTGCTTTTCAATTAAATTTGACTTTCAAATCCCCATGGAGAGTGATCTGACCGACGGGGTTCTATTACCTGCCAAGAGCATCCTTTGATTGTGCCACTTGTGGGGCTAATTGGGTGATGCCCTGTTGTGATCCAAAAATGGCCATTGGGTGTATTAGTTTGGGACTTCTTGGAGGGGCTCCCATGCAGGCCAAGGTCAGCTGTTGCCTGTGATGGGCGTGGAGCTATCTGGTAGGAGCTACAAAGTGATCTCGGGTTGGTCACTGCCTGTGATGGATCTAGAGCTGTGTGGGAGAGACCATCCTGTGAAACAAGGCTGATTGCCACCAGTACTGAGCCTGGGGTATCTCAGCAAAAGGGCCAGGCACCTTGAGGCCTAGTGCCATCTGCCAGCTGCCTGTAATTTTCACTTGCTGGAAGAGCCTTGAGTGGTACTCAAGTTGAATGAGGTGGAGTCTCAGGGAGTCACCAGTGAGTTGTGTTCACCAGGTTAATGCAAGTTTTGATTCACTCAGCAAAAGGTTCAAGTCACACTGAGACCAGCACTTGCTCACTTGGGGCCTGCAGACCCCTGCATCTTGTCCAAGAAACACTGTAGCATGGGCCAGTACTGGTGCTTGCCAGCCACAGGTAAAGCTTCTAACTGTGCATGAGTTGGGGCTGGGAGTTCTTACAAAGTCACCAGGGTGGGGTGAGTGGTGTTCACCAGGTTATTGCAGATTTAGACTTGCTAAGCCTGGGGCTATTCATAGGGCTCAGAGCATTCCAAGCATGCTACAATATTTTTAAAATCTTGGTTATAGTAAATGAATTTTGATGTCACTGCAAGGTGAATATTGATCTCTTCTTAAATCTTCACAAACAAGCACTATATTGACATAACCATGTCCAGTGCCCAGTTGATCTATCATCTATCTATCTATCTATCTATCTATCTATCTATCTATCTATCATCTATCTATCTATCTCTCTATCTATCTATCTATCATCTATCTATCTATCTATCTATCTATCTATCTATCTATATCTATCTCTCTATCTATCTTTCTATCATCTATTTATTTATCTATCACCTATCTATCATCTATGTATGTATGTATGTATGTATGTATGTATGTATGTATTATGTATGTATATATCTACCTTTATTATTTGATTATCATCTATTACATTTACTTATATTTATACCTGTATCTATATCTCCAGCTACATAAAGAGAGAAGTCAAATATTGTAGAGGTAAATTTGTACTCATTTATTCTTGAACCCACCTTCTCCCCCCCAAAAAAATTACTAAAGGTAAAGACTGATAATTAAATAGGAATAAGAAAATAATCCAAAATGAATGATAGCACTTCATAAACAATAAAATTATTTTACACTTTTAGCTTTTATCAATAAGAATCGGCAGAATAAGTATATGTAATAATAAAGGATGATATAAAGCTCTGTATTGACTGAACATTAACAGGAAAGACTTAAAATTTGATTGTTGTTTTTGTTTTTGTGGTGGTAGTGGTATGTATGCATATATGTGAGTTTAAAACAACTGTATCTTAGGAGACAAAGACATACAATATATTGACCCACAGTTTTTCTTACACTTCTCTGAGCTCTGCTTATATATTGGCCAGTTTTTCTGGGACAGTGTAACTTAAGGTTCACAGGAAAATTGTAGTACCATTAGATGAGGGGAACAAAAATGAAGATATGCTAATAAAAGCAAAGAATAAATATTACTTAGATATCCTAATATTGTTAGAGAAAGCTAATAGAGATACTACAAGAGAAGAAAAAAACTTTAAAAAATACATTTCACACTTTTTAAAGAAATAATTCTATATCAAATATGTATCCAATAGTTTCTGTTTAGAATGAAAAAAAAAAAAAAGACAATCATGAACTTCATCAAAATATAAAATGTCATGAAATCTTTAAAAACTTTCTAAATATGCTTCATGGAAGAAGATATGTGTTGATAAAATAAGTATTGTTGTTTTTCTGGATGTTTTCTCTTAAAAATAATCCTTACATAATGTCTGATAGTTACAGGAGTGATTCTAAGGATAAGTGTTGATTGAAATGATATATACAAATAATACTGGCTTCATTGAAATGGAGTCAATGCCCAAACCAGGGCCCATTTCTTACTGTGATCTTCTCCTCCTGGGCAGTGAAGGCTTCTTTAAAGTCATCATGCTTCTGAAGAAGGGCTTTTACACTGCCCAGGGAGTTCCCCAGGTCCTCATTTTCCAAAAATGCCTGTAGAAGATAGAAAGATATACCTCAGCTGTGCCTCACTGGTGAAAAACTTTCCCTTTGGAATATCTCTGAGACAAGGACTAAAGAAAGAGGTGAGGGAGCTGGGGAACAAGATGGGAATTATCACAAAACAGTATAGTAAGTAGAGCTTTAGAGTTTTTTCCAATCCTCTCACACAACTTTAGCATCTGTGTCTCTAGGTTATTCACATTCAACTCTCCCAGCCAATCCAGGCACTATTCTGAGAAGTCAAAGCTGCCTCAAGAAGACCACTCACATCCTCCAGAAAATCTCTGGTTAACCATGCCTGACTCATCACAATTTTCTCTTCTTGATCCTTTATCAATTTGATATTAATTTTTCCTTATGTTCATTTGAGGTTAAAACCCCTCTTCTATGTATTTAGGTATTTTTCTGTGCATTTGTCCATGAAAGAATTGTAGGAGCTTTCTTCTCTTTGTGGTTCACTCTCCACTTCCTAGGACAAGCTTAGGACCTCAGAACTGTTTGTGAGAGTGTTGGTAGCAGTCATGGTGATAAATGAGGAGTAAAGAAATGATTTCTGGACATTTGCTGAACCCATCCTGTTACCTCTTGTCTACTCATCCAATTGTCCACTTGCTCACTGTCACGGTAGAAGAGGTGCAAGTTCAAGCACTGCTCATACTGATGATGACACTTGACCCACAGTTCCTTCAGGGCAGCCCAGCTGTTGTCAAGTATTGCCATCTTTGGAAAAGAAGAGATAATGTACAAGGGAGATATTTAACTAATTGATTTTATTCTACATAACTGAGCACTTAACAAATGTAGGGCCTTTTGAAGGCTACAAAATTGAACAGAAAATGGGCTTTTCTCTTAAGGCTCCAGCATCTAAGCAAATAACCATAATAAAAAAATAGGATACTACCATAAAAGAGGTGCAGCACAGTTAATATGTATAAACAAACAAATGACAGACAAACAAAAAGATTAATTTTGACTAGAAGAGCCAGGGAGTAGAAGCATGGAAAGTATATATACCAAACAGAGATAGAAAGGGTGGGGAAGAGGGGTTAGGACTGTGGGAGAACATAATGTTGCAAGCAAGTAATTACTGCAAGTAATTGTTAGATTGTACAAGGTGCTCCAGAGAAAAGTGTAGAGCCTAAAAGAAGTGGACACTTGATAAATTTCAAGTTCAAAGAGCACTTTAATTATTGGACTCAGAAGTTTGTATTTTATTCTGAAAACAAATAAGAACCATTGAGGAAAGAGAAAAACAACATTATCAAACCCACAAAATGCTTCTGTTTCTGCCCAAGCATCTACCCAAGAAATTCTGTCTTGTTATCATAGCTTCTTTGTTAAATGCATTAAAAAGGCAGCACAAATTCTCAGAATTCCAGAATAATAGGCAAGTTTTAAAGAATTTAGGAACCTACTATTCCTTTGGCAGAGAATTGTTAATAATAAAATCCATATTATAATTATCCCATAGAGTACTGGGGGAATTCAAATTATGGTTATCTCAACCTCATTCATCACACAGCATTGAAGGCTGTGCTTGAAATTCAGTGAAATGCAAAGAAGCCTGAAAATTTTAATTATCATCCCAAGGAGTTCCTGTGACTCTGTGACTGGAGCAAAAATCTCTGTCAGAGGTGAGGGGGTTGAGATGAGTCTCTGTGATTTAGGAGGTTAGGATTCTGGCAAACCTGAGTGTTCATTCAGTGGAATTCTGAGTCTTCAAATGTTTCCTGTTATTTAATGTGAATTTGGGGAAAAAAACATAGAAAGAGGAGGATCAGCTTGATTTGAGATTGTACAGAGCAGTCGTCCCCAACCCCTGGGCTGTGGACCAATACTAGTCCGTGGTCTGTTAGAAACCAGGCCACACAGCAGGAGGTGAGTAGTGAGTAAGCGAGTGAAACTTATATTTCCAGCTGCTCCCCAGTGCTAGCATCACTTCCTCAGCTCCACTTGAGATCATCAGGCATTAGATGCTCATAAGAGCACCAGTACCTGGTGCCAAAATGGTTGGGGACCGTTGGTATAAAGGAAAAAAGAAAGGATACAATTTGCCGGTCATGTGCCAGACACTGTGCCAGGCACCTTAGGGAACCCAAAGATGAATAAGGTACAGTTCTCACAGAATTCACAGTCTAGAGATGAGCATGAAAAACTGATAAAACAAAGCATATGTGACAAGACAAGATGGTATGGAGGTTTCAAATTAGGTAGACATTATGTTGAAACTAGGTAGGTTGATAAAACAAGGATTCAGAGGTAAGGAAGCGCACATCATGTTTTAAGAATTTCAAAAACTAAATTGGTTAAAGCTGTATGTGAAGAAAGCAGTGTGAAAGTTGGATTCATAGTACTAATATGTTTATATAACTTCTATCTTCTTCCCATTCAGAGATTATTGTATTATTATGAAATTAAGTGAGGGTTAAATATATGTCAAAGTTTTACTAATTTGGTTAAACAAATTACCTTTTCCAAAACTTCATCAGAGGCTTCATGATTGGCATCCAGCAGAGCTTGACCAGTCTCATCAGCAGATTGAAAGCGGTCATCATATGAGTCAATCTCATGCTGGCGACAAGACAAAATGTTTTAACATTCAACAAGAAACCTTCTGGTATTCTTGGCACCTCCCTTTTCCTCTTAATGGGGAGGACTTTTCTCTCTACCTTGTGTTGCTGATGCCTGTCCAGTAAGGCTTCCCCACCAGCCACATCTGTGGGCAGCTCATCAGCATTGATCAGAGCAGTCTTCTCCTTCATCCAGCCTGAGAGCTCATTATAGTCAGATAAGAATCGTTGGTACCTGTGAGAAAGGTAAGGTAAAGGTCAGGGAGGAGAGACTAGATGTAAATGGACTTTGGATGGAGAGTTAGGGTTGGGTTGAGCTAAAATGTGAGATATGTTCCTCACTCTAATCCTACCCCTCTCCTTTCCCTGATTTACTTCCTATTCCTTTAGTGGTGCAGGGTTAAGTCCTTTTCTCTGGGTTGTATATTCCTTGAGTAGGTTTGCCATTGTGTGGTGAAGAACATAGGCATTATATCTCCAACATCACAAGTTCACACCTATCCCGGAGGCACTTGAAATGGAATAGAGTACTCCCAATGAAGCCTATAAATAATCACATAACATAAATGAGAGGAAGCACCTTGTGAAAAAAGTTAGGGACTATTGTTAGGGTTAGGAGCCCTCTTGTATCTTAGTTCACCCTTAACCCTATTAATAAAAAAAAAAAAAAAATTCAAAAAATTTAAATGCTCACCATTTGAGTTTAAATCATAACAGTAAGATAAACACTATTTTCTGGTGATTTAACAACTAACCGTAAAATTAACTACCCAGTTTTTTGGCAAGCCAACCCACATTCAAGAAATAATTCTAGATTTATTTGTATGCTCTTCAGCTTGGAGATTTCTTGCAGTTCCTTAACTAGGGCCAGGAGTTTGATGTTTCTTTAGCTGCTTTTCCAGCTCCATGGGCCATTTCATAGCATCCTACGATTATACAAATGGAAGAAGACAAAAGGAGGGCGATTGAGGGGAGGTGTCATGCTAAGTATTATATCACCTGCAAAAGACTCCTTTTGGCAAGTTAAAATTTCTTTTGCATTTGTTAAGCAGGCAGGAAGTCTGGATCCCTCAGTGTTTTACTACTTTCATTCTTTTGTTTTTGGTATTATGCCTGGAATTTGTAGAGATAGATAGAAAAATAGAGAAGAGGGACTCTTCACCAATAAGAAGCCTGCAGCTTTGCATATCTGCTGGTAGCCAAGGCACGAATGTGCTCCCAGTTGGAGACCAGATCCTCTTTCATCTGCTGGATCTGAGGTGCATCTGAAGGATGGGAAAGGCTCAGCTTGTCTGCTTTGGCACATAACTCCTTCACCTTTAGGATGAAAAAGAAACATAGTGGAAAATCCAAGCACTCTGATTTCTGGCAAAGTTTTATTGGGGAGATGCTACAAAATAATCTTATAAACAATAATACTTAGTAATATATTTAAATCAATATATTTATGTTCATATACAATAATAATAATAATAATAATAATTGACTGAACACTTTTTGTCTGTCATTGTACTAAGCGCTTCACATACATTTTCTTGTTTTATAGACTTCCCTTGATAATATCATAAAGTACAAACTATTCTTAGTCCCCTTTTATGTTAAAACTGAGAAGTAAAGTATTTTATTTGCTCAGGATCACTCAACTAGCAAATATCAGAAGCAAGGTTTAGACCTAAGTCTGTCCTTTACTTCCTTCTATACTGTTTCCATAAATATCATTTTGGTAATCAGAAAAACCCTTCTGCCTAGGAGTTCAAGAAATACCATAAGGATAACCATTTTGAGCACAATTCCTGAGCAGAAGGATTACAAGGGTAAAACTATGAACATGATGACTTTCCATATGTTACCATTAGTTCTCTAATCAAAGTCAGCTAAAATCAGGTATTATCTAGGGTTTGAGATTTCATCATCATTATTCATTAAATCATAGGATTTTATTATTCATCATTAAGAAGAAAGACCAAAGACTTAAGTAAGAAAGAATAAAAGTAGAATTGTGACACAATTTTCAGAAACTGGACTCAAGGACAGAGCTATGATTAAAGCACAGCAAGTGGGGATCTTCCTGTGGGCTGATGCAGCTGTAAATGCTCAAGAGTAATTGGTTTAAGTTATGGTTAAAGTTGAAAGGGAAAGAAGTAAGTATGGGGATTATTCAAGAACACAGGCTTTTCCCAAATTCTAGCATGCCTATGTCTACTCCTTTAGGTATAGGAACTGGTATTTTCCAGCTTTCAAAAGAGAAACCCCAGGTAGATTTAATAATGTGCTCAAAAATCTCTGAGTTTGTTATAAAATGGAAACAAGGAATTTCTTCCCTTATCTACTGAGTGATGAACAAAAAGAAACAGAATTCAACTGAAAAAGAAGAAACTGAAAGGAAAAACTCTTTGACCACAGGGCACTGAGTAAAATTAAGAAACCATTCTAGGAGGTATGTTTTCATTGTTGTTTTTTAATCATAAAATGCAATTTTAAATTTTATTTTATTTTATTTGACCGCAGGGTTATGAAAAGTTATGGATTTCTCTGAAAGAAATGGGTGTGCTTCAGTAATTGATTGTCCTAATGCATAACCTGAATTGTGGACAAGAAGCCACAGTTAGGACAGAATATGAAGAGGCAGAATAATTTCTTATAGGCTAAGGTGTCAGGCAAGGGTTCATTTTCTCTCCCTATTTATGTGACTTATGTGCAAAAGATATATGAAAAACTGAGCTAAATTCAGAGAAGGGTGTGTGAAAATTAGTGGAATATCCATAACAATATATGCAGATGACACTATTCTACTGGCAAAAAGTAGCATTAATTTGAAATGACTTCTGATGAAAGTGAAAGAAGAAAGCACTAAAGTGAGACTGTATTTGAATTCAAAAAGAGAAAAAAATTAAATTACAGAGGAAATACACAACTTTAACTTGGACAATGAAGACATTGAAATTGTTAAATATTTTGCTTCTATAGGTTCGGTCATCAATTCAAATGGAGACTGCAACCTAGAAATCAAGAGAAGGCTGAGATTAGGAGGACCAGCAATTAGAAAAGATCACCAAGAGCAAAGATGTATCATTAGAGACCAACACTAAGATCATCCATACCTCTATATTTCTGATAACTATGTACAGATGTGAAAGCTAGACATTGAAGAAAGCTAATAAAAAAAAAAAACGGCTCATTTGAATTGTGGTATTGAAGGAGAGCTCTACAGGTACCCTGGTTGCCAGAAAGATGAATAAGTGAATCCTAGAGCAAACTGAACCTGAAACATCACTGGAGGCAGAAATGACAAAACTGGAGGTATCTTACTTTGGGCATATCATTAGAAGACAAGGTTCTTTCAAAAATACAATATTGCTGAGAAAGTAGAAGGCAGCAGGAAAAGAGGAAGACCAAATATGAGGTAGATTGATTTCATAAAAGAAACCATAAGCATGAGTCTATAGGAGCTGATCAGGGCTGTTGAGGACATGCCATTGTGGACAACACTCATTTATTCACAGGGTCTTCAGGAGGAGAAGTCAACTCAATGGCACATAAAACACATAAAAAACATAGATGTATGCTTATATATAAATAATTTAAAAAAATTAAAATTACCTAATATTCACATATAAGTTATGAACCAAAATGAAGAGTTATGTTCAAGGGCCACAGAATTTCTACTTCATTGAAATAGTAAATTTGGAGGTAAGATAATCACCAAATATCTCTTCCAGAAATTCCTCCAAAAGTGCCTTACCTTGTCATCCATGACTGCAAGATTTCTCTCAAGTCCCTTGTGACTGTGAAACAGTGCCTCAGAGCTAACAAGGTCTTTTCCATAGTCCTCAGAGGTTAGTTGAGGTTCTTTCTCCTTGATCCACTGAATAGCTTCAGTCACATCCCTGCCAGACATTCACATGAGCTCCAGCAAAAGAATATGACAGGTATTCCAGGGCGAACAGATCCCACAGGAAGGCCCAACCTAGTTCATTCAGTTAGAAATTTCCCTGTCTTTCTATACTCTAGCAAAAAGTAACATAAAAGTTCTTGCTTTTAATGTTTTCCATTGAGATATAAAGACCTAGGCATCCTTACAATTCAGCCTCCAGATATACCTCCCATATCTGGGCCAACTCTTAGTGAATTTCTTTCTTTTTCCCAACTCCACCTTTCAATTCTTAATCTACTTTTTTTGCCCCTGCAGAGCTTTCACCACTAATTCACCAGTGCTACTTTTACTGCTTTGGGCTCCAGTCACCACAACTTGCATATAGGGTGGGTTACAGTTTGTTTTTTTTTTAGCTACCCTGTTCCTTGTTGTCTTAAAGGCAAGCAAGAACACAATTTCTTTGGTTTGAGGTATTGGCCACTAATTGCTAATAGTAGACAGATGCTAACACAAGTTAAAAACAATGCTATTGAAGAGTTTTATATAATGCAGTGCCCAGATTCATACCTTTTGAATCTCTGAAGGTCTGCAGCATTGGACAGTGTCTTCTGTCTCTGGAGAGCCAGACCATGGAGACGCTCCCAGAAGGCATTCACCTCATCCTGCTTTAACTTAATCAAAGGCAGCTCAGGATGGTTCTCCTTTGAGAGGAAGCAAATTATGGAGTTATGAAGGGATGAAATTATTCCATTATTTTAACACTTTATTTCAGACTGGTTTATATATTGTTAGAAGTGAAAAATGGCCAGACAGCCAGATACTAAAATTCACTTTTGCCCTGATCCCTAGCTCTAACCTGACCTACATTAGCAAAATCTAGAAAATCAACCTGCAAAAAAATATTGTATCTTTTTTCCACAGCACTGGTCTAGCCTACCAACACACGTTGCCTAAATATGATTTTTTTTAGAACACCTTGTTTATTCCTACTAAATTCCCTGAAAATTCTGGAAACAAACAAAAAAAAGAAGTAGTAGTAGTAGTAGAAGAAGAAGAAGAAGAAGAAGAAGAAGAAGAAGAAGAAGAAGAAGAAGAAGAAGAAGAAGAAAAAGAAGAAGAAAAAGAAGAAGAAAAAGAAGAAGAAGAAGAAGAAGAAGAAGAAGAAGAAGAAGAAGAAGAAGAAGAAGAAGAAGAAGAAGAAGAAGAAGAAGAAGAAATTCCTTTTGAGAAATATTTTTTAATTTTCCAAAATACTGTGATTCTTAACTCTTTTGGGTTCCTGACACTTTTGAGAATCTGTAAGAACAATTTTCCTTCACCCAGAATTATACACAAATGCACACACATTTAACTTTGTAGAAAATTTCATACAATTTTGTAAGCTATCTGAAGCAATAAGATTTATGAATATCAGATTAACCTAGAATCATCAGACTATTTTGATACATGGAAATTTTGAGTAGTTCCCATATGTCCGAGACTGCGTAGTCCTTCTGTTCCTGTTTCTTTCCATTTCCATTTACATTCTAAAACCTCTTCAGAGAGAATTTTCTACATTCTCCTTTCTGAGGGTATGATTTTTTGTATTGTAGCTATGTGAGCCCCACTTCAAAAGAGCAAGAGATAAATTTTGTGTTGAATTAACCCTTCCTATGGTTGACAGAAAAAAATGGCCACATTATTTTACCATGAGATTCTCCTTCTAAAAGATGGAGTCTATTTTCTCATGCTTTGAATCAAAGTTGGACTGTGACTGGCTTAGCAATAAAATGTGACAGAAATAGTCTATTAATTTCAGCACTTAAGCCTTAAGAGGCATTTCAGCTTCTTTTCAATGCCTTTGTGAAACACTAACACATGAAAAAAAAAATCATGGGCTTCTGAAATATAAGAAACCATGTGGAGAAAGCCTTCATTATCTTTGCCAAAGCCCCAGACATGGGAGCAAGGCCATTTTAGGTCCTCTGCCTCAACTGAGCCACCAAATAACTATAGACACTTAAAAATACCAGGTGAAATGATCACCAAATCATCAGGAGAACTGCCCAAATGAGCAGATAAATCATTGATTGATGAATCAGTGAATCTGACTCACTGAATTATGAAAAAATTGTTTGCTGTTTTAAGTTTTGTGGAAGTTTGTTAGATAGCAGTAGATAACTGAAAATTTTCTACAACAAGTGAAAGATATTAGACAGAGAAAATTTTGAAACTGTTGGAAGTATAGCCTGGAAAAAAATGAATAAACAGATTATTTTCCCTACATCAGTATCGATTTATTGTGAAATCTTGGTTCTATTAACTCAGAAAAATAGTTCTCATTATAGAACTGTAGTGAAAATGAAACAATAAATGGTAAAGCATAAGAGCCAACTGTAGGAGTTTCTAGTGTTTTTATATACACATAAAATCAGGCTCGTTTCCTAGTTTTCTTGCATATAATCGGGTTACTTATCCGCACACTGAGTATTTGTCTCTTCAGATATTAAAAACTTTATTTAAGCATTTCCTTAAGTAACTAAAGTTAAATCTGCTTCCTTTCCTCTCCTCCCACATAAAAATTATATATAATGATACCATATATATTATGATAACCCACCGTTATTTTATATTCTCTGCTACTTTATTCTGATTCTTCTTCATGAAAAAGGAGTGCTGCATAAACATGAGTAATTAGTGTAGTGCACAGTGCAGGAGTTAATTCACTGTGTATTTAATTCTTTTACACACACACACACACACATTCACACCTGCATTTTCATGAACTGGCAAAGAATGGATTCAGAAAGCAGAAGAAACTGCTTTGGGCATGTTACTCCAGGAACATGCATCCATCTCTTATTGTTCGTTCGTTTGTTTGTCTGTTCTTACAATGTCCTATATCCCTTATGTTCCACCTACTAATAGCTAGAAGTTCTTCTTGAAGATCAGAACACTTTCCCTGTATGAATCTTTTTGCTCCCCTCCTTACCTCAGCACATTCATTGGCATATTGGTTTATTCTATTCACTCTCCCCTTTCGAGCTGCCAGGTCCACCTGGAACTCTTCAAACTTCTTATGCAGAACCTCTGTGCGCTCCCAGTCCTCACCCAGTTCTACTGATGTCGCTATGGCCTCCTGTAGATGCAGAATAGTCTATTGAGTCACCAGCAAAGATTTAGAAATTTCTTCAGGTAAAATGTCTCAAATATCTGTCTGCCTTCCTAGAATAACTCAGAAGGAAATACAGGTGGAGCCTGGGGAACTACTTCTGAAAAGAGCCAGAAGCAAGAGTATATTTTCTGAGGTGGTACCCTGGCCCAGGAAATGGTGCCTTTGGGGTAATCCTTAATCTGTTCAAGAGTAAGGGGTATTGTTGGCCAGCACCAATGAAAACAGCCTTTATGTTTTGTAACATAAAACATAAATTTGGAACATAAAAATAAATTCATCCTGGTTATACTCAATTCAACATACTGAAATTCTACAAAGTCATTGTGTTAAGCACTTGCTTGTGTAAATCTTCAGTCTTAGCTATATTATTATTTCTTTAGTGTGTAGAAAAATAGCAATCTCCATAATTATAGGCATTGAAATACAAGGAGCTAGGGAAAGAGCTGGCAATGATCTCAGCCAGTACCTGAAGTAAGAGCAAAAATCTAGAAGGAGGGAGTTGAGAATCATGAAAGGTAAAAGAGGGACAAGCCTAGATCATCTTTCAATGCACAGTTTTGGTGTAAATCTTGCCTTCTTCATATTCACACATGTAGATTTACCCTCTTCTGCCACCCAGTTAACCACTTCCAGAATACCCCTAAATCTTTGTCAAAGTTCTTCCTTTTTTCAAGGAACAATGTCCAGGAACAGACATCCTGACTTCTTTATGCCTGGGATAGAGAGGTATAAAGTCTTATGCATACTGTTTTGTCCTATACCTTGTCTCCAATCCACTCCAAGATGTCGGCACACTCCTGTAAGTACTGCTGGAGCTTCAGGGCTTGCAGCAGCAGGGTCCCCTTCTCCCGAGTCAGCTCTAGCAGCAGGTCCCACAGGTGGCGCAATTCCTCCAGATGGACCTTAGGATAGAAAAGGCAAAACCACTCATTCACAGAAGTTGAGGAGTTGGTGCAGACTCAGAGACTTGTGCATAGAAGGACCTAGATAAAAATATCTCTTCCCTTTCACTTGCACACTAATAGCTCAACAAATACTTAAAGAGAAAATAGAATATACATGGTAATAGCTATTAAATCAAGCCAGATATTATCTTCCATAAGATTAAATTTTTAAAAAATGCTTTGGGATTTTAGAAAATAAAGTGATTACAAACACTAAGACAAATGGAGTAAGGATTCATGGAAGAGTGTTTATTTGAACTGGAGATTGAGAAACTGGTAGATTTTGACAGAAAGTTAATGAGCAGAGGGTGTACGAAGCACTGACGAAGTCATAGAAGAAACAGCATAAACTATTCACCAGAAAATACAAGAACTACAATTTTGCTGGCTTATGCACACACACACACACACACACACACACACACACACACACACAATCAGTGACACTAAAGCAATAAGAGGATTCTGAGACTATATAGTTGAAGATTTGAAGCCAGGTTAGCTTGAAGATCATGTGGTAGCTATCTTGTAAAATTGAAGTTATTATCTATTCATGTCTTCAGAAATCTTTTCTTTCAACTACTCCATTGCTCAAGGTAGCATGTAGATCACATTTCTCTCTGAATACTGCATAATACAATCTGACATAGCCCTCATGTAAAGGTGTTTCAAACATTTCTCAAATATTTTAATTAATGTACCATACAAAACTATGAGTAATACAAAAATGATTTATAATTTATATCAATAAATAAGTTTTGAGATTTTCGTGTTTGGATTCTTCTTTCTAATAAGATTCTATTCTGGTTAATGTCTGTGTTCCCTGGCTATATTTTGTTGAGAGTAAAATGAGATAGAATTTACTAAACATGAAAAGACCAGCCCCAATTTTAAATATGTAATATAAAATTTTAATAATAAAAAATATAAACAGTAAAAAAACATTCATACAAAAAGGATTCTGAATTGACTATATCAACAAAAACATGTTGGAAGAACACATAAAGGTAGAAAAGAGCAGATACATTAAGTAGTGAGTTCCAAGTGGTGGTGCTCTTCAGTGTTTAGTGTTCAGGAAAGATTTTCTGAAGATGAGAAATTTTAGGAGTTTTTCAAAATGTCCAGGAGGGTTTGGAGATCTACAGTAGTGATCATAGCATGTGGGCTGTGAAGAGAAAGAGGCATTTTAGATGAAGGGATAAAGACTTCAGGGAAGCTTCACATGGAGGGCATCCCTTATTTGAAGAATTTAAAGGATGAGGATTCTGAGGTTAGAAGAAATAATTAGGACATTTGGGAAAGCAATTTATCTGGGAAATGTAGAACCAGATTTATGTGGGCTTGATCTTGAGTTAATTTATTTTTCAGTGGCATAAGGAGGAATGTGATGCCATCTGTGACAGGTTTTGTACCATAGCTTTTCTCCCCACCCCAAGAAACACAAGGGCATCTCATCATTTTTTTTTTGCCTCATCCCTAGGAAAAGATAAGAGTCAGGAACCCTAATTCCCGGTCAGCTATATCAAGGTTTATACCCAGTATAATCACTTAAAATCCCAATAACATAATCAACAATTAGAAACTTAGCTTCAAGAACCATACCTTGGTATCTTCATGGGCAAAATGTCCCTCAGCAAATCGGACTTTGCTGATTTCTTCCAGCTCAGGAATAATCCTTGATTTTGCTTGCACCTCTGCTTCGAAGGATTCATGTTTCTGATATTTCCCCTGTAGTTTAGAAATAAAAGTTTATAGCTAATGAAACCTAATCTCCCTGGATTATAGAGGTCTTTCTATTCCTCTCACTTTCAAGGAAGAACTACTTGTTGCCCAGGCTGTATTAAGTAATAACCTATGACCATAGCTGAAGGAGTCACATCCTAGAAGAAATGGTCACTCTAAGAGAGAGCCATCGCACAAAGGTTTTCAAAGAGTCCCAGGCTCAAAGTCAGTGACCATTGAGATAGGTATTTTACCTTTCCCCACTGCCTTTGAAAAATCTCCAGTAAATAATTCATTATTTTAAAGTCTTAGTTGTCTTCTGTGGAAATGAAAGAACATAATGGAGGTTTTCCTCTTCAAAAAAGAGACATTTCTTGGCAGAAAATAAAAATAATGTGCAGTAAAGAACAATGAGAAAGATGGTCATTACAATAATGCCTTTTGAAAAATTAAGTTTTTACATGCCAGATTATGTTATTGTTGTCATATATAAATTGACACATTTAATAAATATGACTTTGTTCTTATTCCAGGTGCTCCATCTCCAGTATTGATTGCATGTAAACCCTTCTTCTGATCATGACTATGCCACATGCTATTGTACAGGTAAGGGTGGGAACTTCCATCAAGCTTCTCCTGGGACCTCTTATTTGAACTTAACAAGGGGCATGACTAAACATTTGAGAAAATAAAAAAAAAAGTAAAATCCTAATTAACTCATGTGTTTTTGAAAAGAGTGGAAATCAATTGTTTCAGAAGCATTGATGTCTCTTCACCTCAATTCCATCCTTATTGTGACAAAATATTGAAATCATATGAAAAAATTCTTTGAACTCTCAGTCACTGTTTGCCCAGAGTTTAATATTGGATGAATATTATAGTCATAGAATGCTACTTAGAATTAATTTCCTTTGTTAATAATACACGGGCTTAAGAAGATGAAGGTATGGGCTATTTAAAGGCAAAATTACTGTCCCTAATATATAGCCTAATCTTTCTATTACATCATCTTCCTGCAGTTAAACAGATATACAGTTACATTACAAAAATATTTCCCTTTCTAGAGATCTTAGAGTCTGCTCTGGGGAACTCAGTGGAACAGAATGACCTGTATGTTAGTTGGGTCTTCATAGCTCTTATCTTCTGCAATCTTGAGTTTCTCCAAGATCCACTTCTCCAGGTCATCTGCATCCCGTCGGAAAACCTGGTAGTGATAGGACTCTTCAAGTTTCTGGCCCCTCTCAGCAACCAACTCCTTGAACCTCTGGTACCGAGTCAACACCTCCTGACGCCTCTCTTGGATCTCTTCTGCTGTTTCCAAAACCTTTGGCCCACCGCTCTCCATAGCCTGCAAGTTAAAAAGCTTCTATCTATTTCTGGTTCTCAGGTTTCTAGTATACTGTCCATTTTACATGTCCCAAGACATATACTCATGTTGGACTTACATTTAGGTACATTTAAGCCTATAAAAGCCTATTGTTAGAAGGGCTATAGCATATTTATGTAATTTTAACACTTACAACTATCATTTAGGCTAATAATTCTTGATTAGTTAGAACACTTTTCCAACTCTTGGTATAAACTTGTACCAACATTTATCTTTTTATAAATAGTATTAAGTTGGACTAATGATGCAAGTTAGTTCTAAATTAGCAAAATCACTGAGTTTCAGGTAGATAAAATATGATTTTAAAAAGCTTTCAAAGGCTAATGTGTTAGAAAGTACTGATCATTCTGAACTCGATTTAATGAATGATTAAAAGATAGCTTGCAATTATTTATCCAATGATATATACAAACATTTAAAAATGTTTTCTTCTTAGTTAAAAATGTAGCTCATATATTCTTTACTCTTTTTATTTGCTTAATTCACAAGCACTAAAAATCATTGTGTAACCAATCTTAAATTTCAAATTATTAGTATCTCAGTAATTCGCTTTTGAAATAGAAAACATCGTACTCTCAAACAACAAAAAATACCCCTTTCTATAATGGGATCCAATGAATTTGTGACAAATCCTGCAAAATCTCCATAGAGTTCACCATCATTCATCTGGATATAGACAGTTTCCCCTAGCTTCTTTCAGCCAGAATATTCAATATAAAGTTAAAATTTTAATACCCTTTCTAAATATAATTACTACTCTGTGGGTGACCTTCACTAGGTTGGCTATACAATTAAATCATTCACTCTATGGAGACTCAAATCAGTATTGCGTATTATTTTGTTTTAAGTTACTTAGTTGTTCTCTCTGTGAACTCATATGAACAGGTCATGATAAATTTTAGTGTTGTATATAGCCTCAAGCTCAAAGTCATTGTTTAAAGTGAGACATTCACATACACACACACAAAAAAAAGATAATTAGCATTTACCTTCTCTGGTTCTTAAGAGAGAAGAACAATTCTTAATCCACCTGTCACAGATAGTACAGAAAATTCAAAAGAGACAGCTTTCTTAATTATATTAGGGACAAATTGCACTGTAAAGAATTTTATACTCACAGTTTTCTTTGGAAATTGTTCCGCTTTTTCCAAAAGTCTAGAACCTGGCAAGATAAAATGTATCCAAAAGAAAGAGGCAAAGAAGAGAGAGAAAGAAAGACCATTCACATGGAATTGTCTAGTCTAATTCAGATAGTAACTAGAGAAACATTACATATGTGGCAGAGAAAAAAAAAAAACCTCTTGCTTGGACCCAGAATCCCGCCAGCTACAACCTACATTATCTTCAGGAGACAGATTTAGCTGAGGCAGCTGCTAACTTTCACAGATGCTGAATGACTCAGTAGTTTTGGGGGGACTATGGCTCTCAAAGTTTCTCAGTAGAACTTTATAAAAAAAATGGAACCAAGATATTGAAATAAAAAAATTATAAAGAAAAAACAGTTATAAATATAAAATAAAGAGGCTGTGTTAAGGCTGTGGTTTTTTTTTTTTATTAGTTTTCATTTTTATGACTGAGAATCATAAATCAGGAAGAAATTTTGTGTTGTCCAGTCTTCAGACTCTGTGCAGAATTATAAGAACTCAAGGCATACATAGTTTCTGTTCCAGTCTGTTTCTAAGAATACAACTCAACAACTTCAGCAAAACTCAATTGTAGATTTTTAATAGCCTTTAACGCAATAAGATATCCTAGTTCTTGCTATACAGCCTTTGCCTAAATAGGAAGAAAATTTAATTCCTGGCCTCAAATATTGAATGTTTAAAACTCTTATTTAGCTATATCCTTAATAATTTAAATGGAAGAAAAAAAAGAAGTAAGATATGTGTGTTTATTTGTATTTCATAAAGTAAAAATTAGAATACCTCATTTGACAAACTAATGGTCAAAAAGTATTTGAAAATAAGACTGAGTTATAAAATATGAGGTAAAAGTCATCCTATTTTATGTACTATTTTTAATGTAGAGAAAGGGAAGCAGAAATTATTTTCCAAAGGCATAATTTTGGGGAGTAAGTTTACAAAAATAAAACAAACAAAAAAGTAGCAGAATGGTTTCAGAACCTCCTATAAAGCAGTGGGACTATCCATGCAAAACATCATTCCAGTGGAAATCCAATTAAAATAATCTAGCTTTCATGATCTATTAGAGTAATCAAGGTTCTATATTTCTGGTTTCTTTGTTCCTGGGTCATCTCACCACCCTTACCCCATCCCCCTAAAAAACAGAGAACTTTAAAATTCTCTTCTAGAAAGTCTGGTACTACTTTACTTTTCCATATAGTTTCCATATAGATTCATTCATTATATTCAAATCAAATCTGGGTAAGAAAGGCAAGAAGAAAAATTTTAAAGAATACATTCTATCACATGCAGCAAAGAACCTCTGGTTGGAGTTGGGGTGGGGAGGTGACATTTTTTATCTTTATTTAAAAGATAAGAAGAACCTTTTTCACAATGGGTTAACTGCCAGAACAGAGGTGTCATTAAAACCATCACTAAATCTAAGCCAAAATGAGAAAGGAAGCCTCATATTAATGTCATCATTATCAGACATGTAAATTCTGGCAAGTCTACTTCAACTGGTCATCTGATCCACAAATATGGTGGGATTGACAAATGAACCATAGAAAAAGTCAAGAAGGGGGCTGCTAACACGGGAAAGGCTCCTTCAAGTATGACTGAGTCTTGGATAAACTGAAAGCTGAATGTGAGCATGGTATCACCACTGATATCACTCTGTAAAAAATTCGAGATCAGCAAATATTATGTGACTGTCATTTATGCCCTGAGACACAGAGCCTTTATCAAAAACATGATTACAACTACATCTCAAGCTGACTGTGCTGTCCTGATTGTTGCTGTTGGTGTTGGTGAATTTAAAGCATGCATCTTCAGGAATGGGCAGAACTGTGAGCATGCCCTTCTGGCTTACACACTAGTACGAAACAACTAACTGTTGATGTTAAGAAAATGGATACACTGAGCCACCCTACAGCCAAAAGTGATACAAGGAAATCATTAACAAAGTCAGCGTTTGTGCTAATTTCTGTTTAAAATGGTGACAACATACTGGAACCAAGTGCTAACATACTTTGGTTCAAGAGATGGAAAATCACTTGTAAAGTTGGTGATGTCAGTGGAACCACATTGCTTGAAGCTCTGGATTGCATCCTGCCACCAACTCATCCAACTGACAAGCCTTTACTTCTTCCACTCTGAGGTGTCTACAAATTGATGGTATTGGTACTGTCCCTATGGACTGAGTAGAGCTTGTGTTCTCAAACCCAGCATAGTGGTTACCTTTGTCCCAGTCAATGTTACAATTAAAGTCAATTCTGTTGAAATCAAATACACCATGAATCTTTGAGTGAAACTTTTCTGGTAACAATGTGTAGGCTTCAATGCTGAGAATATATGTGTCAAAGATGTTTATTATGGCAATGTGGCTGGTGACAGCAAAAGTGGCCCACAAGTGGAAGCAGCTGGCTCCATGTCTCAGGTGATTATCCTGAACCACCCAGGCCAAATCAGTGTCATATATGCACCTGTGCAAGATTGTCACATGGCTCACATTGCTTGCAAATTTGCTGAGCTGAAGTAGAAGGTTGATCGTTTTGAGAAAAAACTGGAAGATGGCTCAAAGTTTTTAAAATCTGGTGATGCTGCCATTGTTGATATGGTTCCTGGCAAGCTCATGTGTGTTGAGAGCTTCTCTGACTATCCTACTCAGGGCTATTTTGCTATTTGTGACATGAAAGAGACAATTGCTGTGGGTGTCATCAAAGCAATGGACAAGGAAGCAGCTGGAGCTAATAAAGTCACCAAGTATCCCCAAAAAGCTCTGAAGGCTAAATGAATATCATCTCCAATACATTCCCCCAGTATTAATCAGTGGTGGAAGAACAGTCTCAGAATCATTTCTCTTGAAATATGCCATTTAAGTTAATAGTAAAAGACTGATTAATGATTGCAATGCATTATAAAACCTTCAGAAGGAAACAAAAATATTTTGTGGACCATTTGGGCTGTGTGTGTGTGTGTGTGTGTGTGTGTGTGTGAGAGAGAGAGAGAGAGAGAGTTATTAAGTTATTAGCTTTTAAAATGAGTACTTTTTTAATGGAAACACCTTGACAAAAATGTGTCACAGAATTTTGAGATCCATTAAAACAAAGTTTAATGAGAAACTGTGTGTTCTTTTGGTCAACACTGTAACTTCTTATAGTACCACTCAGGTCAAAGAATAAAGAGCTGCCCATTACATCTGCTAAAACTAGAATTTGAAAATTCTGGGTTAACATTTTTTTTCTGAGTAGGAACTTAGGGTTTTTTCACCTTGTCTTAAGGGGAGTAATCATCTGTTTACATAGTAAAAAGCTATGGGAGGGTCTGTGAGTACAATATTTCATTGGTCAGGACAGATAAGCAAAAACTAACTTTGTGTAAGCTAGTTTACAAAAGCCAAATTCTATAATAGTAAAGTTCATGTGTTGCATATAAAATTTTGTGTAGCTACATCAATATTCAGTAAATTTGTTGGTATGTCAAATTTTTGTTTTTTAGTTACAGGACTGTGAATTCTCACATTTACAAATGCTGAGGCAGTTTGTAAAGAATGTAAAATGAGGCTTAAATAATATTGAGCATTGTCTTGCTACAGATAATTATATCCAGATTCTAGGGGAAAAAGAAATAATATTGGAAGATGAGAATAAGAGGGCTAAGAACCACCATCAATTAGAATTTACCGTATCTTAATTTATATATCAACATGATTAGTTTACATCAATTTCTAATTTTTTAGAAGATTCTGCAAAGCAGTTATTATCATTCCTATCTGTATATGAGAAAACAGAAGTAGTCTCTGAGAGGCAAGTTCTTTTAAGGCTATTTGGTTTGTAAGTATTTAAACAAAGTCAAATTTATGTGAGTATGACTATCATGCCACTGTGCTTCTCAACTGTTTTAGTCCATCTTTTCTTAGTCCCTCAACATTTCTGGTTGTCCTATTCCAAGTCTTCTCACCAAGAGTGCCAACTATGTGATGACCTTGTGGCCAAGAACATAAAAGAGCTCAATCAGTGGGGTTGGTCATCATTAAATGAAATAAAAGTGGATAAGATTATGTTTGCTTTGTAGTATAATTTGAAGTCATGCAGTGTGATACCTCTGACCTTGTTCTTTTTTTCACAGGATGGCTTTGGCTATTCAGGATCTTTTGTGATTCCATACCAGTCTGATGCTTTTTGTTCTATTTCTTTTTTAAAAAATACCATTGGGATTTTGATGGGGATTACATTAAATCTGTATATTGCTTTGGGTAATATGGCCATTTTAAAACTATGTTGATTCTTTCAATCCATGAACATGCATGGAATTGGTAAAATACAAAATAAAAAATAAATAAAATAAAATAAATAATAAAATAAAATAAAATAAAATAAAAACAGACATGAAACAATGGAACCAAATTGAGAGCCAAGAAATAAATCCACACATATATGGGTAAATAAATTTTGGCAAAGGAGCCAAAAACATACAATGTAAAAAGGAAAACCTCTTCAATAAATGGTACTAAGAAAATTGGAGAGCCACATGCAAAAGAATGAAACTAGACTGGTATCTGTCACCAAATACCAAAATGAACTGCATAAAAATATATTTAATCACTAAAATTATGGACCTCGGTTTTAGAGAGGATTATATGAACTTGACCTCAAAGGCAAGAGAAGTAAAAGCAAAAATAAATGAATGAGACTATATCAAACTAAAAAGCTTCTGCACAGCAAAAGAAACCATCAACAAGACAAAGAAACAACAAGCTGAATGCGAGAAGTTATTTGCAAACAATGCTCTTATAAAAGGCTAATATTCAAAATATACAAAGAACTCATACAACTCATCAACAACAAGAACAAAACAAATAATCCAATTAAAAAATGGACAAAGGACCTGAACAGACACTTCTCCCAAGAAGACATACAAATGGCCAACAGACGTGTGAAAAGATGCTCAACATCACTAGCTATCAGGGATATGCAAATCAAAACTACGAGATACCACCTCACACCTGTTAGAATGGCTAACATCAACAGGACAAATAATAACAAATGTTGGAGAGGTTGTGGGGAAAAAGAAACTCTCATAAACTGCTGGTGGAAATGTAAATTAGTACAGCCACTATAGAAAACAATATGAAAGTTCCTCAAAAAATTAAGTATAGGATTATCCTATGGCCCAGCAATCTCTCTTCTGAATATCTACCGATAAAACTTGAAAATATTTATGTGTAAAGATATATGCCCCTCATTTTCCTTACAGTATTATTCAGAGTGGCCAGCCATGGAAACAATAAGTATTCTTAGATAGACAATTAGGTAAAGAAGATGTGGTACATATATACAATGGAATTTTACTCAGCCATAAGGAAAAATGAAATACTGCCATTTGTGACAACATGAATGAAGCTTGAGATTATCATGCTAAGTGACATAAGTCAGACAGAAAAAGTTGGGAACCATATAATTTCACTCATATGTGGGATATAAAACTAAAAGCAACAAATGAACAAGACAGTGACTCATTGATTGCCATGGGCAATAGTCTAGTGGTCTATGAGGGAAGGGGGGAAGTTGGAGGTATAAGGTAAAAGGGGTAAAATATATAGCGACAAAAAGAAATTTAAGTTTAGGTGGTGAACACAAAATGCAATATATATGTGTGTGTGTGTATGTATATGTATATATATATAATATATTATTGAATTGTACACTTGAAACCTATATAATTTTACTAACCAATGTTACCCAATTAATTTAATTTTAAAAAGTGGATAAGTTGAACAATAATCTTTAGAGCAGGTAGCAATGTGGAAGTGATAGGAAGCAGTCAGGAAGGAGGTTTTATACATTAAAACAGAAGTGTTCTTTGAATTTTCAGTCATTATTGCCAGGAGAGACTCATGGTAAGAGTTTCTCTGACAGCACTCTGGCTGTTACTCTTTAAATTTGGTCTCATCTTATCTTCTCAGTCTTTTTAGACTGGCAAAGCTTTTCCAGTATCTGAGCACTGTTTACCATTATTAGCACAAGTATCAGGGTACCTCCTTTGAATTGATGGAAGAGTATGATGAGAAAATATTAAACTCTGGTGGTTTAACAATTGGTCTCTCACTTCTTGCCACTTTTATAGTTTTTCAGGTATGTTTATTGGCTCTGATGAAAGAGATCCTGATTAGAGGAGTCTCAGGTAAAGAATGTATGACAGATACTACGGGAGTTTAGAATCATGTTCAATCTTTAAAATAACATGTTTCACTGTACATAAATGAGTGCTGAGAGGTTACAGAGGAAGTTTTAATTAGTCATAGACAGCTTTGTTAAAGAGAAAACTTAATTAACTTTTACAAGAGTGGGAGCCATTTGGAAAGCTGTTGTATTTGGTCATGGATATCAGCTCTGGGCAGATATGTCTTCACACACTATTTTAATCAGCACCGCCCAGCTTGCCTGAGCCTCTGCTCAGTTATCAGATCTTCCTTTTCCAGGTTCAGAAACTCCCAGAGATGCTTTATAGCCAAAAATTCTGAAGACTCTTCAACTTGCATCACTAAAATTCATGTTTGCTCTTGGTTTTTGGAGTCCAATTTTCTCAACTTATTTACCAACAAGGAAAAATATCTTAGTTTTAATGTAAAAGTAATTTTTTCATGGAATAGAAATCATCATTATTTTATTATTTTAAAAATTATATTGTCTCTATAGAATTAGTTCTTATTTTAAAACATCTCTATTTTTTGCCTCCTAAATGAGAAAGAATATTAGATAATATTCAAAAAATGAAAAAAAAGACTTTTGCAGTTAATTATATCTACAAAAACTCATCTGTTCAGATCCTCTAAAGTTATTTGTCTTTTAACTCTGTTTGAAAATTATGTATTATTCAATTTTTAAACCTATAATAAAAAAGTTAAACTTTATTTTTCCATGCTATTACCTTCTCTCACTCTACTATTTTTATTTTATTATTTTTCTGTTTTATTTATTTGATATAACACATTGAAAAAAAAAAACCCAAAACCCATGATATTTTCTTTATACAGTGAACTATGTAATTGAAATAGAAAGAAAGCTTGAGGTAATGGAAGGTACACTGTTTTTGAACCTGAAGCATCTAATTTGAAGGCTTCATGCCAGCATTTATTAATCAGATGATCATTGGAAATTTCTTATATTTTGTTAAGTATATAATGGAGATAGTAATGACTAACCTATCTATTCCAGAGAATTGTTATATGACTCAATTTAGATGGTTGTTTAAAAAGCACTTTGCATTTAAATTTAACAAAAAGAATTATTGTTAACTGATGTGAATAATGCTAACCTCATGTATTCCAATTACTTCAAGACATAATTTTATTCTGAATCATTAATTTTTAAAATAAGAATGTAAAGGGAAGAGATCTAATATGAGAAAATCTCTCATAAAATAAGTGCTTATCTTTTAAAGAATAATTGTCAATATATCATTAGAAAATCTTACTTAAATTTTAGAAGTTGTTAATTTTATAGTGGAGACAAGTTTTCTAAAATTTTTATTTTCATTTGCAAGTTCAAATGTAATCATTTGCAACAGATTTTCTTCAAATGAGTTACTTTAATCATTTCTGAGAACATGTCTATTAAATAAGACATTTTTATGACTCAAAATCTATAGTTTTCTAACTTTCTTTGAAATAAAAAGGATATTTCATGTAAAAAATGGCTAGTGTGCAACTCAAACAATTGTATAAGTGTTTTTATCAAATTAACCATCACATATCAGTATACAGTAGATATTAAAAAGATATACCTGTGGTTCAAGATTTAATAAAATTGATAATTGTTTCTCTTTCAAAAATATTACTTGATTTTTCCATCCACAAATAATAATCTCTGAGCACGGCAATCCTGAAGGGAACTATATAAGCTTAATCTTAATATTATAAAAGCAGCATGTTTAGTGACATGGTCCACTCGGTAAAAAGAGCTTAACTAAAAAATATTCTTTCTCATTAGAATAAAGGAAACTAGGAGCCAAGTGCTAAGACTAAATATATTATTTCCTTTATAGTAATATATATTACTAAACTATAAAATTTAATTATTATATTTAAGGAACTAGATTCAAAGGATATCAATGAAAATCCTGTTTAACATCTATATATAATCCAGCCATAGAAACTTGAGTGAATTATCTGTGACAATGTTTCATTTCATTACTAAAAATTGTTTTATATCCAAAAATATCACAAATCTTGCTTTTACTCATTATCTACCCCTCCTCTGCCATTCTTTGTTGAATGTGGAAATGATCTGAGTTGTTTTTATAACATAACTTTTGTTGTATAACTTATTATTTTGTCAAGACACAAAGACTACCTCTAACTTATTTACTCTTTCAGCTAATCATTTTGAGCATTTCTATGTGCGAAGAATTTTAAAAGGCACTGGGAATATAAAGATGAACAAAATAAGATACCTAGTTTCAAGGAGTTCACAAACTAGAGGGCCCATATAAAACTTGTAAACCATGATGCAAGATAGAATACAAATCATACTAAGTAGAAGCTGAAGCAATGTTTTATAGAAACAGAGAAAGATGTGTTTATTTCAGTTCCAGTAGTTGGGGCAGGGACTGTCATGGCAGAGATAAAATTTTATGTGACTCCCTTTGGATTCAAAGAATAAATGAAGGAAACTGTGTGAGTCTTCACCTTATTTTCTTTGGATTCTATGGTTAATCAACCTCTGAGAACATTTACTAAGTTCACAGAGATAGAATGGCTAAACATTCCACTTAGCATCAATGCACAGAAAAAATAAACACAGCAGCAACAAACACACTAGAACCATAAATATAGATATTAATATAAATATAATGAGTATGTATTTTATATTATTTTATATCATGTCTGAATGAGGTAGATTGGCACATGTGTACTTAATGACTTCCTTGATCTCTTTCCTTGTTAGACCATAGATAATTGGGTTAGAGAACAGTGATAATACTACAAACACTAGGCTAAAGACAAGAAAGAAAGAGTACTTGGCAGAGAAATGCAGATATGTTGAGGCCACACTTCTGAAAACTATTAAGAAAGTAGCAAGATGGGAAGCACAGGTAGAAAGGCTTTTTGGTTTAAGTCAACAAAACAGATACATAGGATTAATTGCAATGATGCAAACATAACTCAAAACCACAGCATTATATTTGCAATGATCTCTAGAGCATGTACAATGTCCACAACCTTGATTAAAACAATTACGTTTGTGTCCATAGTTGTCAGATTCAAGATGGGATCAAAGCTGCAGATGATACTCTTAATTTGATGTGGATCACAAAATCTAAGCAATCTCAGGGAGAAGTGTGAAGAAACCACAGAAGTACCGACATACAGTCAGTTGAATGTAAAGCTGAGCTGTCATTTGTGTTGGGTTAGGGAAGGGACTATAGATGGCCAGATATTTGTCCATGGTCATAGTAATGAGCAGGAAAACCACAGAAATGACAAGGCAAAGTGCAACCAGCAAGAGAAATGATTTTCTGCTCACTGACTAGATTGGAGAGTATCTTGGGGATGATGGTTGTGGTATACCAGATCTCCAGGAAAGGAGAAGCCACTGATAAAGAAATGCATGAGGTGTGGAGGTAAAAATCCAGTTTGATGTAAAAGAAGACATTAAGGGCTCAAGTGATGATGAACAGGTAAATTAGAAGCACGAGTATAAAAATGTGTCCATCTTGGTGCAAATGAGAAAAGCCAGCAAATATAAGTTCAATCACTGCTGTCTAGCTCTTATTTGTCATCTTCTCAGCTATTGAGCTAAATAAATAAATAGATCAATCAATCAATCAATCAATCAATAAAAACTGAGGGTCACTACCCAATAGTAAGTGGTGAAATTAAATTCAAATTAAAAAAAATAATAATAGATTTTAAATTTTTTTATTTATTTTTAGTTTCAAGTACATAGTACATTGGCTAGACATTTACATAGTTTATGAAATGATCCCCCTGATTGCCCTTTCTCTCCTCTGGCTCTACACCTAGCCATTACTTAATGCCAACTGCATTCCCTATGCTATGCTCCCAATCCCAGTGACCATTTATCAACTGCCAATTTGTCCTTCTTTAACCCTCTACCCCTTTCTCCTAGCCTCCCAATCCCCTTCCCTTCTGGCCATCACCAGATTCTCCTCCATATTTGTGAGTCTGTTTTTAATTAGTTTATTCTTTTCGTTCCTTAGATTCTGCACATAAGTATGCAGAATTCTGTATGGTATTTCTCTTTCTCTGACTTATTTCACTTAGCATAATAACCTCTAGGTCCATCCATGTCATTGCAAATAGTAAGATTTTATTTTTTTAATGGCTGAGTAATATTCATCATATATATGAACCATAAGCTCTTTATCCAATCATCTGTTGATGGGCATTTAGGTTGCTTCCATATTTTGGCTATTGTAAATTGTGCTGCCATGTATTGGGGTGCATATATCTTTATCAATTATTGTTCTGATTATCTTTAAAATTCATTTTTCAGTTATAGTCAACCTGCAATATTATATTAGTTTCAAATGTACAACATAGAGATTAAACATTATATACCTTACAGAGTGGTCACCCTGTTAACACTAGGACCCATCTGGCACAATACATAGTTATTGCACTATTATTGACTAGATTCCTTATGCTGTACTTTACAACCCTGTGACTGTTTTGTAATTGCTAATTTGTACTTCTTAATTTGTTTCACCTTTTCACTCATTTCCCTAGCTTCTCTTCCATCTGGTGACTATCAGTTTAGTCTCTGTATCTTTGAGTTTGTTTCTCTTTAGTTTGTTCATTTATTTGTTCTTTTAGATTCCACAATTAACTGAAATCATGAGATTTATTTTTCTCTGTCTGACTTATTACCCTTAGCATAATAACCTCTAGGTCCATCTATGTTGTCACAAATGGCAAGATTTTATTCTTTTTCTAAAGCTGAGTAATATTCCACTCTGTATATATATCACATCTTACAGATGGCCAACAGACACATGAAATGCTGCTCAACATCACTAATCATCAGGGAAATGATAATCAAAATCTCAATGAGATATCACCTCATACTTGTCAGAATGGCTATTATCAGTAAATCAACAAACAGTAAGTGTTAGTGAGAATGTGGAAAACAGACCTCATGCACTGTTGGTGAAATGGCAGGTTGGTGCAGCCACTATGGAAAACATGGTATTCCTCAAAATTATGGAGTTTCCTTAAAAATTAAAAATAGAACTACCTTATGACCCAGCAATTCCAGTTCTGGGCATTTCACTGAAGAAAACCAGAATAGATATTTGAAAAGATATGCCACTCCCTATGTTCATAGCTAAGTTGTGAAAGCAACCTAATTGTCCAAAAATATCTTTAATAAAATATGAAAAATACAATAGTTAAGTACCATATGTAAGCATTGTTCTGTAAATGTTATTTTGTTATAAATGTAGATGTTAATATATAAATGTATGTATAAATGTGTGTCCTGTATTATGATTTAAAATATATTCCTTATTGTGAATTACAGTTAAAGTACTTTAGTGATCCCACTTGCTGCCTATTACCCCATTTCTCTGCTTTCACTGATATTAAGAATTGTCTCTGTACTAGAAATTTCCAATTTTTCTTTGATCCTTTTCTCTTAAATTAAAGTCTGGATTGTGCCTCCACCATTTCATTCACACTTTTCTTATTAAAGATGACCTCCAGGTATCTAAATTTAATGGTAATTTTTCAATTCTTACATTATTTAATCATTTGCAGGATTTTGATGTCAGTCACATTTTCTTCCTTGATGTACTTATTTTCTGATGGCTTTCAAGACATTTGATTTTTCTTTTGTCATTAGTCATTCCTTCTGAATCACATTTTCTGATTCTTCCTATTTTACCAAAATTCATGATATTGGAATGCTCCAGAAGTAATACAATTATATTTGACATTCAGCATTATTTTATAATAATTTCAGCTGTATAGAAAAGCTGTTAGACACTTGTATAATTTATGAAGTGATCCCCCTGATTTATCTAGTACCCACCGGCATTATACACAGTTATTAGGGTAACTGACATTGGTTAATAAAATTATATAGGTTTTAAGTGTACAATTCTATAATACATCATCTGTAAATTGCATTGTGTGTTTACTACCCAAAGTCAAATCTCTTGTCATCACCATATATTTAACCCCCTGTACCATTTTTGATATTCCCCACCCCTCTTTCCTCTAGCAACCACCATACTATTGTTTATGTCTGAGTTTTTTTCTTTATTTATCTTATTTGTTTGTTTCTTTTTTTATATTTCACATATAAGTGAAATCATATGGTTCTTAACTTTTTTCAATCTGACTTATTTTTTATAGTATGATATTCTCAAGGTTTATTCATGCTGTCACAAATGGTAGTATTTCATCTTTTCTTATTGTTGAGTAATATTCCATTGTATGTATGCACCAGCTCTTCTTTATCTGGTAGTCTATTGAAGGATGCTTGGTTGTTTCCATGTCTTGGCTAGCACAAATAATGCTGCAATGACCACAGGGGTATAAATATTTTTTAAGAATGAGTGTTTCTCTAATTTGGGTGTAGATATCCTGAAGAATTGTTGTGTCATATAGTAATTCTAGTCTTAGCTTGTTGAAAAATCTCTATACTGTTTTTCATAGTGGCTGTATCAATTTACATTCCCATCAGCAGTGTATGAAGGTTCTTTTTACTCCACAACCTCTCCAACACTTGCTATTACTTGTCATGTTGATGATAGACATTCTAACAGATGTGAGATGGTATCTCATTGTGTTTTTATTTGCATTTCTCTAATAGCTAGTGAGGTTGAGCATCTGTTCACATGTCTGTTGGCCATTTGTTTGTCTCCCTGGAAGAAGTGCCTGTTCAAGTCCTCTGCTCATTTTTAATTGGATTAGTTGTTGTTATTGTTGTCATTGTTGTTGTTGCTGTTGTTGTTGTTGTTGTTGTTGCTGTTGTTATTGAGTTGTATGAGTCCTTTAAATATTTGAGATATTAACCCCTCATCTAAGGTGTTGTTTGCAAATATCTTCTCCCATTAGGTTTGTTGTTTCTTTGTTCTGTTTATGGTTTATTTTGCTGTACAGAAGTTTTTTAGTTTGATAGAGTCCCATTCATTTATTTTTGTTTTTACTGCCCTTGTCTTTGAAGTCAAATTCATAAAATACTCTCTAAGACCAAGGTCTATGAGTTTAGTACCTGTGTTTTCTTTTATGTAATTTATTGTTTCAGGTCCTATATTTACATCTTTGATTCATTTTGAGTTAATTTCTGTGTATGGTGATGAATTACATTCTAGTTTCATTAGTTTGCGTGTGTCTTTCCAATTTTCCCAGCATCACTTATTGAAGAGGCTTTTTTTTTCTCCATGGTATGTTTTTGGCTCCTCTGTTGAAAATTATTTGCTCATATATATGTAGGTTAACTTCTGAGCTCTAAGTTCTATTTCATTGCTGTTTTTCTGCCAATACCATTCTGTTTTGATTACTGTCACTTTATAGTATAATTTGTGGTCAGGAATATAATACCTCCACCTTTGTTTTCCCTACCTTGTCAGGATTCCTTGTCAATTTAGGATCTTTTGTGGTCCCATACAAATCTGATGATTTTTTTGTTCTATTTTTTTTAATGCCATCAGAATTTTGATGGTGTCTCTCATATCTTTGTTCCACAGACTGTAAGTTATCAGGTAAAAAAATGAGGTAAGGACAGAAAACTTCAGTGTAATGACCTTGTCCAGTAGCAGTGAGAATGAATCAGAGAAGTCCAGGAATATGAGTGTCACACTGCCAAAAAACAGTAAGAAAATAGTAATGTGGACTGCACAAGTGAAGAGCACCTTTTGATAACTTTTACCAGAGGGAATCCTCAAGATGACAGTGATGATTCTTAAATGGAAAAATGTGACGACAGAAACAAAAGTGAAAATGGAAATAATTTGGATCACATTTTCAACAAGAATCATGAATCAAAGTCACAGAAGAGTTGATATGTGTGGTTGGGACGACAGAACAGAAGGGTAGAAGTCCACACAATCTCTGGCAGGAGTATAAGGAAGCTGAAGATGCAAAATCCAGTGGAGAGCTGCATGTGGAGTCAAGTCAAAATGAGTGCATAGCGGAAGTTGTAGCAGATGGCAACATACCTGTCAAAGGCCATCACTATGAGGACTAGGGCTTCTGTGACCCCAAGTAAGTGGAAAAAATACTTCTGCAGGAGGTAGCCAATGAAGAAATGATCTTTTTTTCATTGACCAGGGGAGAGAGTATCTTAGGGATGGTTACTATGTTGTACCAAATTTCCAGGAAAGAGAAGATACTGATGAAATTGCACATGGGATTGTAGAAATCTGTATCCAGCAGGACAACAAAGAAGATCATGAAATTTTCAACAATAATTAACACATAAATAAAGAGCAAAGGAATAAAGAATAAAAGACTGCTATTCTCAAACCGAAGGACATTGTAGAAATAAAATTCACTCACTGTGGTCTGATTCTTCTGATCCATACTTTCAGCTGTTTCACTTTTTGGCTGATGGAATCAAACATAGCTAGAACTCTACATACAGTCAAATAACAAATGAGAATTTCCCCTCTAAGCAGCTCGACAGCCTTGAAATGAGGTTGATTAAATAAAATATGCTATGTGAGTTGTTTTGCAAATTATAAAGTAACACTGTCTAATTTGCAAATACCTTTTAGTAATTATTATACCTTATATTATAATCTATTCTGTTAGATAAGCTAACAATTTTGTTATTTGGATATATAAATTGGCACAAATTCTCCTGAACGTCAATTTGGCAATTTTTTTTGAGAGCTGTTTGGAGTCTGCTCTTCACCATATAACCTAAGGAAAATACCCTTTTAAAAGACTTTTATTAAAATATAGCTAGCATACAATATTTTATTAGTTTCAGGTATACATCATAGTTATTCAACATTTATATATGTAAAGAAAAGATCACCACAATCAGTCCAGTAATTATCTGACACTGTACAATGCTATCACAATATTATTTTTTTCTAAGGTTCATTTTTAATTGGCAAATATTTGAATAGACATTTCATAAAAGAAAACATATTAATGATCAATAGAAGTGTGAAAGGATGCTCAATTTCATAACATCACTAGCCATCAGAGAAATGCAAAATAAAACCACAAGATACAATTACATACCCACTTGAAAGGCTAAAATTAAAACTTTGACAACACGTAATATTGCCAAGGATATGAAGTAATTGGAATTCTTAAACGCTGATGGTGTTAATGTAAAACAGCATAACCATCTGGAAAACAGCCTTGCAGATTTTTAGACAGGTAAATATACAATTACCCCATGACTCAATTAGTTTTCCTAAGTATTTATTCAAAAGAAATGAAAATATGTGTCTATACAGAGACATGTACATAAATGTTTTTAGAAACTTTATTCTTAAAAACCAAAAACTGGAAACTCAAATTTTACTGTGTATCCATACAATAAGATACTGCTCAGCAACAAAAAATAAATAAATTACTAATACAAATAACCACATGGTTGAATCATAAAAACATCATACTAAAACAAAAAAGTTAAAGACAAATAGTGCATAAAGCATGATTCTATTTATACAAAACAGTAGAAAATACAAATTTTATACTGTAAGAAAATAGATCAGTGGTTATCAAAATTGTTAGAGAACAGACTTCCAAAAAACAAGGGAATCTTTGGGGAAAAAATGTCCTTGATTGTGATGGTTAGTGGTGGTTATGAAGGTGTGTAAATTTGTAAAAACTCACCAAAACCTATACCTAAAATTGGCTCATTTTGTTATATTATTTATATTGTATTGTATTACATCATATAATATTGTATAGCACATTATTGTGTATTATACATCATCAAAATTTATTTTTTTAAAGATTCCTACTTGGCCATGAATAAGATTTTATAACTATAAATTTGTCACTGCTAGACCCACAATTCGTTCAGTGGGCTAATTATAAGGCAAGAAACATGGTAATTGACCAGGACTTGGGAAATCTGGAAACTGATCTGGAATTTGTCAATGTCAAACATGAAGTTTGGGAAAAATCACCTAAAATTATCCTTGGTATGGCTCTGTGTCAGGAAAAAGCTGTACATTTTTTAAAAATTTTAAATTAATTTCAGATATACAGTACATTGGTTAGACATTTATATAGCTTATGAAGTGATCCCTTGGTTATTCTATCACCCATTTGGCTCTACACATAACCATTAAAATACCATATTCCCTATGCTGTACTTTATGTCCTGTGACTATTTTGTAACTACTAATTTGTACTTTTTATCCCTTTACATTTTTATCCTAGTTCCCCAAACCCCCTTCAATGAGGCAATCACCAGTTTGTTCTCTGTATTTGTGAGTCTGTTTTCATTTAGTTTATTCCTTTTGTTCCTTAGATTCTGCATATAGATGAAATCATATGGTGTTTAACTTTCTCTGTTTTACTTCACTCAGCATAATACCTTCTAAGTCCAGCCACATCTTTGCAAATGTTAAGATTTCATTTTTTTAATGGCTGAGTAATATTCTATTGTATATATGAACCATAACTTTTTAACCAATAGTCTCGAGGGGAATTTACGTTGCTTCCATATCTTGGCCATTGCAAATAGTGCTGTCAAAAACATAGATTTTTACAAATGAGTGTTTTGGTTTTCTTTGGGTAAATACCTTGAAGTGCAATTGCTGGGTCAAAAGATTTTTGTTTTTGTTTTGTTTTGTTTTGTTTTGTTTTGTTTTGTTTTGTTTTTAAGGAACCTCCAAACTATTCTCCATAGTGGCATACCATTTCACAATCCCACCAACAATGTACAAGGATTCCCTTTTCTCCACATCCTCGCCAACACTTGTTTTTTTTTTTTTTATTTATTGATGATAGCCATTCTGACAGGTGTGAGGTGGTATTTCAAGTAGTCTTAATCTGTATCTTACTGATGAACAGTGATCTTTAGCATCCTTTCATATGTTCACTGGCCATCTGTATTTACCCTTTGGAGAAAACTCATTAAGATCTTCTGCCATTTTTTAATTGGATTGTTTTTTGTTGTTGTTGTTGCTGGAGATCCTTATAAATGGAGATCCTTGTATGAGATCCTTATAAATTTTTGATATTTACCCCCATCAGATGTGTCATTGGCAAATATCACCTCTTATTCAGTGGGTTGTTTTTCATTTTGTTGACAGTTTTCTTTGCAGTGCAAACTTTTGAGTTTGATGTAGCTCAAATTGTTTATTTTTTTGTTTGTTTCTTTTGCCCAAAGAAATATATCACAAAATAATTACTAATAACAATATGAAAGAGTTTATTGTCTATGTTTTCTTCTAAGAGTTTTATAGTTTTAAGTCTTATATTTAAGTCTTTAATCCATTTTGAGTTTATTCTTGTATGTGATGTAAGAGGGTGGTCCAGTTTTGTTTTTTGTTTTTGCATGTATTTGTCCAGTTTTCCAAACACCATTTGTTGAAGACATTGTCTTTACCTCATTGTATATTCTTGTCCCCTTTGTCATAGATTAAATGACCATATAGATGTAGATTTATTTCTATGCTCTCTATTCTGTTCCATTGATCTATGTATCTGTTTTTATGTCAGTATCACGCTGTTTTGATTACTATAGCTTTGTAGCATAGTTTGTTTCTTTAATTTGTTTTTTAGATTTCACATAGAAATGAGATCACATGGCATGTGTCTTTTTCTGTGTGACTTATTTCACTTAGCATACTACCCTCTAGGTCTATCTATGATGTCACAAATGGTAAGATTTCATTCTTTTTTATGATCAAGTAATATTTCATTGTATATACATACCATCTCTTCTTTATCCAATCATCTATTAATGGACACTTAGGTTGCTTCCATATCTTGCATATTGTAAATAATGCTGCAATGAAGACAGGGTTGCCTATATCTTTTTTAAATTACTGTTCTGTATTTCTTCAGATAAATACCCAGAACTAGAATTTCTGGGTTACATGATAGTTTTATTTTTAATTTTTAAGGAACCTCCAAACTAGTTTCTATAGTGGCTGCACCAATTTGCAGTCCCATCAACAGTGCACAAGGGTTCCCTTTTCTCCACATCCTCGCCAACACTTGCTGTTTTTTGATTTACTGATAATGGCTATTTTGACGTGTGAGGTGATATTTCATTGTGGTTTTAATTTGCATTTCTCTAATGATTAGTGACATTGAGCTTTTTTTTTTCATATATATATATTGGACATCTGTATGTCTTCCTTGGAGACATGTCTATTTAGGTCCTCAGCCCATTTTTTAATTGGATTGTTAGTTTTTTTGTGTGTGAAGTTGAATGTGTTCTTTATAAATTTTGGATATTAACCTCTTATCAGATGAATCATAGGCAAATATCTTCTCCCATTGGTAGTCTTTTTGTTTTTCTGAAATGTCCTTTGTTGTTCAAAAACTTTTTACTTTGATGTAGTCCAATTTGTTTATTTTTCTTTTGTTTCCCTTGCCCAAGGTAACGTATTAGAAAAATTACTAAGAGCAATGACAGAGAGTTTACTGCTTGTGTTTTCTTCTAAAACTTTTATGGTTTGGGGTCTTACATTTAAATCTTTAACCATTTTGAGTTTATTTTTGTATATGGTATAAAAAGGTGGTCCAGTTTCATTCTTTTACATGTATCTGTTTCATTTTTCCAACACCATTTATTGAATATATTGTCTCTACCCTATTATATTCTCTTTCCTCTTTTGTCATAAATTAATTCACCATATAGGTATGAGTTTATTTCTGAGCTTTCTATTCTGTTCTAGTGATCTAAATGTCTACTTTTATTCCAATACTATACTGTTTTGATTACTATAGCCTTGTAGTATAGTTGATATCAAGTAGTGTGATACTTCCAACTTTGTTCTTTCTCAAGATTGCCATGGCTATTTGGGGTCTTTTGTGGTTACACATAAACTGTAGAATTATTTGTACTGATTCTGTGAAAAATGTATTGATATTCTGATTGAGATTGCATTGAATTTATAGATTATTTGGGTATTAAAATATTTTAAGGATGTTTATTCTTTTTATCCATAATCATGGTATATGCTATCATTATTTGTATTTTTTTTATTTCTTCAGCGACATAATTTTCTGAGTATAGGTCTTTTATCTCCTTTGTCAAATATATTCTTAGGTATTTTATTGTTTTTCATATAATTGCAAATGGAATTGTTTCTTAATTTATTTTTCTGATAATTTATTATTGGAATATGAAGGTAAAACTGATTTCTGAATATTAATTTTGAATCTTGCTACTTTACTGAATTAATTTATCAGTTATAATAGTTTTTTTGGATGGATTAAGAACCTGAGTATAAAACCTGAAAAAAGAAATTGCATAGGAGAAACCATAGGTGCTAAATTCATAGGTCTTGAATTTAGAGAGGATTTTATTAATTCAACCTCAAAGACAAGGGAAGTAAAAACAAAAATAAATGAATAGGACTATATCAAACTAAAAATCTTCTGTACAGCAGAAGAAACCATCAACAAGGCAAAGAGGAAACCATCTCAATGGGAGAATATATTTGCAAACAATGTCTCTGATAAGGGCCTAATATCCAAAATACATAAAGAACTCATACAACTAAACAATAAAAAAATAAACAGTCAAATTAAAAACAAATGCTCAAATTAAAAACTGGACATACGACCTGAACAGACACATCTCTCAAGAAAACATACAAGTGTCCAATAAACATATGAAAAGACGCTTACTTCACTAGCTATCAAAACTACAAATGATACCATCTTACAACTGTTATAAAGGCTTTCATCAACATGACAAGTAATAAAAGTGTTGGAGAGGTTGTGGGTGAAAAGGAACCCCCATATACTACTGGTGAGACTGCAAAGTGGTACAAACACAATGAAAAACAGATAGTGGTTCCTCAAAAAACTAAGAATTGAATTACCATGTGATCCCACAATCTTTCTTCTAGGTATTTTCTTCAAAAACATGAAAATAATTATCCACAAAGATATATGCATGCCAATGTTCATAGCAGCATTATTCATAGTGGCCAAAACATGGAAGCAACCAAAGTGTTCTTTGATAGATGATTGGATAAAGAAGATGTGGTACATATGTGCAGTGGAATATTAATCATCATAAGAAAAGATGAAATATTGCCATTTGTAACAACATGGATGAATCTTGAGATAATCATGCTAAGCAAAATAAGTCATACAGAAAAAGTTGAAAAACATATGAATTTATTCATGTGTAGAATATAAAACTGAAAGTGACAAACAAACATGAAAAACGAACAGAGACTCATGGACATGGACTGTGAAATAGTAGTTACTAAAGGGAAGGGCAAGGGAGGTAGATAGACTTAAAAGGGGTTAAATATTTTTTGATGGAAGGAAATCTAACTTTGGGTATATACAAGATTCTGTTGAAATTTATTTGATTTTACTAATCAATGTCACCCCTATAATATTTAGTTTAAAAAATTAATAGTCTCTTTGGTAAATACTTAAGGGTCTCTCTATGTAGTATCATGTCATCTGCAATTAATGAGTTTTACTTCTTCCTTTTTAATTTGGAAATTATTTATTTTTCTTGTGTGATTGTTGTGACTAAATCTTCTAATACTATACTAAATAAAAGTGGTGAATTTGAACATTCTTATCTTTTACCTAATAGTAAGGAAAATGCTTTTTGCTTTTTTTTCCTCTTGAGTATGATGTTAACTGTGGGTTTGTCATACATGATCTTTATTATGTTGAAGAATGTTCTCTTTATTCCTATTTTGCTGAGAATTTTATGATAAATAAATGTTAAGTTTTGTCAAGCACTTTTACTGCATCTATTGATATGATTTTTATCATTTATTTGTTTATATAGTGTATCATGTTCATCGATTTGCAGATATTGAATCCACCTTGCATCCCAGAAATATATCCCACTTGATTATAATCTTTTATATGTGTTGTCAAATTTAGTTTGCTAATATTTTGTTGTGGGTTTTTTGCAACTATGTTCATCAGTAATATTTGCTTATAATTTTCCCTTTTGTAATAACTTTGGTTTTGAAATCAGGGTAATTTGGCCTTGTAAAATGAGCTTGGGAACCTTGGCTTCTCTTGAAATTTTTGGTATGATTTGAGAAGAATGGGTGTTAATTTTGCTTTGAATATTTGGTAAAATTTACCTGTAAAGACTTCTGGTTCGGGACTTTTATTTGTGTAGTTTTCTGATTACTAATTCGATTTTGTTTTTAGTAATTGGTCTGTTCATATATTCTGTTTTTTCTTGATTCAGTCTTGAAAGATTATATGTTTCTTCAAATGTATTTATTTCTTCCAGAATGTACCATTTGTTGGCATATAATTGTAGTATTTTCTTACAATTTTTTTTGTATTTCTGTAGTATCAGTTTTCAGTTCTCCCCTTTTATGTCTGATTTTATTTATTTTGGTTCTCTCTTTTTTTTTCTCGGTGAGTCTTGTTAAAGGTTTATCAATTTTGTTTATCTTCAAAGAAGCAGTTCTTAGTTTCATTGGTCTTTGTATTTTTTTAGACTTTATTTCATTTATTTCCACTCTGATCTTTATTATTTCCTTTCTTTTACTCACTTTATTTTTATGTTGCTCTTCTTTTCTAGTTCTTTTAAGAGTAAAGTTAGATTCTGTATTTGAAATTTTTCTTGTTCCTTGAGCTAAGCCTGTCTTGCTATGATTTTTTTTCTTAGGACCGCTTTTGCTCTGTCCCATAGATTTGAATTGTTGTATTTTCATTTTCATTTATCTCAAGGTAATTTTTGATTTCTTTCTTTATTTTTTACCCACTTATTCTTTAATAACATTTTATTTAGCCTCCATGTGTTTTGTATTTTTCAGGTTTTTTCATGTAATTAATTCTAGTTTTATACTATTGTAAATAGAAAAGACACTTGATATTTCAATCTCCTTAAATTTATTGAGAATTATTTTGTGGCCTAACATGTGATTTATTTTGGAAAAATGTTTCAAGTGTACTTGCAAAGAATCTATATTCCATTGCTTTGGGGTGAAATACTAAAAAAATATCAATTAAATCCACCTGGTCTATGGTATTATTTAAGGGTACTATAATCTTGTTGATTTTTTTTATCTGGAAGATTTATCCATGGGTGTCAATGGGGTATTAATGTCCCCTACTATGACTGTACTACTGTTGATCTATTCCTTTATGTCTGTCAATATTTGCTTTATATGTTTAGGTGCCCCTATGTTGGGTGCATAAATGTTTGCAAGGGTTATATCCTCTTGTTGAATTGAATCCTTTATCAGTATGTAATGTCCTTCTTTGTTTTGTATCCTCTGTGTTTTAAAGTCTATTTTGTCTGATGCAAGTATTGCTAGCCCAGATTTTTTGTTTGTTTGTTTTCATTCACATGAGATATCTTTTTCATCTATTTACTTTCAGTCTGTGTCTTTCAGTCTGAAGTAAATCTCCTGTAGAAAGCATATGTATGAGTCTTGTTTCCTTATCCATTCAGCTACCCTTTGTCTTTTGGTTGGAGCATTTAGAATGATTATTGTAGGTACATAGTTACTGCCATTTTATTATTAATGTTGATGTTCTTCTTTTCCCCTTTCCTCTTTTTAAAGAAGTCTCTCTAACATTTCTTATAATATTGGTTCGGCAGTGATTAACTCCTTTAGATTTTTGTTTTTGTTTTTGTCTGGGAAGCTCTTTGTCTCTCGTTTATGTTAAATGATAGTCTTGCTGTGCAGAGTAGCCTTGGTTGTAGATACTTGCTTTTCATCACTTTGACTATTTTATGCCAATTCTTTCTGGCCTAGAAAGTTTCTGTTGAGAAATTAGCTGAGTGTTAAAGGAGCTCCCTTGTGAGTAACTAGCTGCCTTTTACTTGCTACTTTTAGGAGACTCTCTTTGTCTTTAATCCTTGGCATTTGAATTATGATGTGTCTTTGTATGGTACCTCTTTAGGTTCATTCTGTTTGGAACTCTCTGGGTTTTCTGGACTTGTATGTCTATTTCCTTTGCCAGGTTGGGGAAGTTTTCAGTTATTATTTCTTCAAATAGGTTCTTAAGTCCTTGTATTTTCTATTCTTCTTCTTCTTCTTCTTCTTCTTCTTCTTCTTCTTCTTCTTCTTCTTCTTCTTCTTCTTCTTCTTCTTTTTCTTCTTCTTCTTCTTCTTCTTCTTCTTCTTCTTCTTCTTCTTCTTCTTCTCCTCCTCCTCCTCCTCCTCCTCCTCCTCCTCCTCCTCTTCCTCCTTCTCCTCCTCCTTCTTCTTCTTCCTCTTTTTCTTTTTTTTGTACTTATGTGTTCTGAATTTTGTTATGCTTGATGTCCTAGAAGTCCCTTAATCTTGATTTTATTTATTTATTTATTTATTTATTTATTTATTTATTTATTTATTTATTTATTTATCTATCTATCTATCTATCTATTTAGCTGTTTCAAATGAGTGTTTTTCACTACTTTATTTGCCAAATCACTAATTTGATCCTCTGCTTCATTTAGTCTATTGTTGTTTTCTTCTAACATAGACTTTATTTCAGTTATTGTGTTTTCTGGCTGGTTATATTTTATAATTTCTTTCTCTTTTTTTTAATGCATACGATCTCTTTTTTGAAGTTCTCACTAATTCCCTTCAGTATATTTATAAGCAGTGTTTTGAAATATCTGTCTGGTAAGTTGTTTGCTTCCATTTTGTTTAGTTCTCTTTCCAGTTTTCTCCTGTTCTTTTATTTGGGACATGTTTTCTTATTTGCTTATTTGTTTGTTTATTTGTTTTGTTTCTTTATTTTGGCTGCTTGTCTGTATGTGTTTTTATGTACTGGGTAGATATACTAAGTCTTTCATTCTTGGCCAGGCGGCCTTATATACTAGGTGCTCTCTGGGTCCCAGTAGTGCAGTATCCCTGATCACCAGTGTCAGGTGCTGCACATGTGTCTTTTATGTGAGTTGTGTATGAGTCCTTCTCTTATAGTTGAGCTTTGATTTCTGTTGGCACATCAGTGGTGGAATTGACCCTTAGACTGACTGACAGTGAAGACTGGCCTCATTCACAGTGTAGGAGCTGTAATGAGGTGGTTGATCACATGGAGCAACATTTACCCCAGCAGGCTCTAATCTCTGTTGAAGCCCCTATTTTGTTGTTCCACTTGTGAAGCTAATCAGCAGTGCTCTACTGTGATCTGAAGCTGGACTCTGGGTTTGTTGGTTCTGGGACCTATTTAGAGTGACTCCCATGCAGGTCAAGGTCATCCAATGCCTGTGACCTTCCCCTAGCTACCTGGTAGGAACTACAAAGCAATCTGCAATTGATCACTGCCTGTGGTGGACCTGGACATGCATAGGAGAGGCCACCCTGAGAATGAGGACAATTGCTATCAGTACCACTCCTGGGGCAGCTCAGCCAAAGTCCCAGGGCACCTCCTGAGACCTGCAGCCATTTGCTTGCTGCCCATAAGTCTCAGCTGCCGAAAGACTCTCTAGCAGTATATAAGTTAGGGGAGGCAGGATCTCAGGGTGGAGCCAGTGGTGTTCACGATGTTAATGCAAATTTTGGTTTGTTGTCATTGCTGAGCCCAGAGTCACTCTGCAAAGGGCTCAGAGCACCCTGAGGCCAGCCACAGCTTATCTGGGGCTCCCAAACTCCCAAAAGTAGTCCAAGAAAGACAGCGGCACAGGCTGGGTCTAGTAGCTCATGAGCTGAGGCTGTCTGTTTTCTACTTAAAAGCCTCCTGTGGTCTGTGGGCCAGGGCTGAAAACGCCTCCAGCAGTGCTAATTTTGGGTGACATGGGGTCTCAGGGAGTCGCCAGGGTAGAGCGAATGGATTTCACAAGGTTGATTCAGATTATGATTTGGCTGTGTGGGTTAGAACTTAACACAGCAAGGATGGTACTTGTTTGTAGGCTGCATAGGAGGAAGACTCAACACAGGGACAATGACAGCTGTCAGTTCTTTTACCTCTCATTCTGAAGCAACACAACTCAGTTTCTCCTTGTATGTCTCTGGCATCTCCTGAGCTGTTTTCTGTCTGCAAGAGCCCAGAGTGAGTGCCTGGGAGCAAAGCAGTATTATGCACACCCTTTAAGAGAATGCCTGGGTTTCCAGTAGCCTTTTCTTTCACCCTGATGGACAGAATCCTCACTGTTTTTTATAGCCAGACATTGTGTGGGCTTCTCTTCCTGACACTGGTGCTCCAGGCTATGGAGCCCTATGTGGGGCTGGGATCCCTCACTCTTCCAAAGGGATTTTTGCAACCAAGATATTTTTCCCAATTCTCAACCACCACACACAAGTGTGGGCCCAGCTCATTTCATATCTCCATTCCTTTTACCAGTCTTGATGTGGCTTCTTTTGTATACCCTTAGTTATATAACTTTTGTTCAGCTAGTCTTCAGATGGTTCTCCACACTGATAGTTCTATAATATAGTTGCAATTTTATGTGATCATGAGAGAAGGCAAGCACAGTGTTTACCCGCTCTGCCATCCTGACTACTTCAATTAAACTAAAAAAGGTATATTGCTTTGGTTTATTTCTTTTCAAACCTTCTTTTATAATTAGTTTTACATCGTTTTTGAAGTTGAAAAGATGAAATTAGATGAAATATATAAATGCTTTAGTGTATCTTGAGAACATACTTAGTAAATGATAGTTATTATGTATTATCACTCGTGTTTTTCTCCCGTCCACCAGTTGTAATCCTCCAGTCTGTTCTTGTTCTCTATTCATTTGTTCAAGTATCTAGTGCAACCTCATTATTCAATTATAACCTCTACTTAAAGAACACTTATGTCTGTGTCCACAGTTCTACATTTTTAATGGCAATTAAAAATTTCTGCTTAAAAATTTCTCACATGCTCAAAATAACGTATCTATAACTCATTTTATAATTGTCCCCCTTAGTATATTTTGCTTTAGCTGTTTTTATATCTGTCAATAGTGGTATCTGACAAACTAATTCAAATTTAAAATTTGTCATCTTTTATGCTCTTTTTTCCAATATTCCCTAAATATAGTTAGTTGTCAGATCTTACTGGTTATTCACATTTACCTTCATCTCTTTTATCCTTTAGCTTCATTATTACTGTCCTATTTTAGGCCTTTACCCCAGATATTGCAGGAAAGGGTCTGATGCTTGAATGGCACTCAATAAATGTTAGTTAAAGAAATTAATGATACTTTTTATTTTAATAAATTCTTGGCTTAAATGCATTTTACACTTTATTAAGATATTGTTTTGTGCATTAATCCCCACTCAGAAATTATCTGATGACTTTGAATTGCTTGCAAAATATATTTTGAAAATCTCATTGGCTGACATTCAAAGACCTTCGCAGTCCACCTAACCTGACCCTCCAATGTTACTTCTCCATACTTTATAAGCCCTCTGATTCAAACCAAATACATTTAATTCACTATAAGGTTCTCGTATTTAGTTCATATAGACCTCAGTTTATTCTCTTCCATTAAACATACTCTGCTGGAGTTCCATTGTAAGTCACTGAGCTATGCACTGGGGATTCAAATATGAATAAATAATTACAGATAACCATCAAATATCTTAGAATCTAGACATCTAACTAGATAATTTCAACAACATGTGTATGCATTAGATGCTTTAGAAGCACAAAACCAACCTGGGGATCAAGAAAGAATTCCTAGAGGAGAGGGACAATGTGCTGAATCTTAAAAAATTAAGAGTAGAGATGAAGTAGGTGCATTTATTTTGGTCGGGGAGAAGAAAGGCTGGGTTAAAATTTTAGGAAGAGGGAAAAACAGAAAAAGAAATTATAATGGATCCAACCAGCATTATGAGAATATAGCTACAAGCAGTTTGGCTGCTGGGACTTAGAGTATAATGCAGAGAGTGGAGTGAAAAATGGGGCTAAAGATGTAAGCAAAAGTTCAGAAATGTCCTTTATCTTCCTTGTCTTTTTCTTCTTAGATAAGCTAAGTCCTGTTAAATGATACTGCAAAATAAGTGAAAGATCAAGGTAGGGAATACATATTTGGGAATAACCCATAGAGTTATAATTGAAGAGTAAAGTTAGTTTACAGCTAAATTAGAACTCAGAGGATCAAGGTTCTGTCTCTTCCCTGCCTTCTATTGCCTGTGTGAATTGAAACAACCCTTAGCTTCTCTAAATCTCTCCATCTGCAAAATAGAAATAACTCTTATCTTGACTACTTCATACAAATATATATATTTTAAACTTTTAATTGTGGCACATAATATAAAATTTACCATCTTAACTAGTTAAAGCACACAAATTGTGTTTTAATGAATCAAGTGAGAGAATGCGTATTTTAAAATATATTAGTAGAAGAATATCAGCAGAAAGAATGAAAAGTATAAAAAGTAAAAAAATGAGTGAAAGGCTGAAAAAAAGTAGGGTTTACTGATTGTGTATTCCAGAGTAGTATGATCCTAACTGAGGTCTATTCTTACACCTATGGATATTGTGGGCCCCAGTGACCAGCTCTATACTCTTTTGAGAGAAAAGATTAGTTAGCCACTAGAATGCTTTTGAGACATGACCCTGGGGAATGTCTAATTACTATGTGACACTTTTCCCCTAATTTGTCCCTTAGAGGGGAGAGTGAGATGCACTATTTTTCTTTAGATCCTCATCATCTAATGAGAAACTCCAGGAAAGACACTCTTGCTTTCCATTCTGAATATTCCCTAAAGAGGCTTCAGAGACATGTATATCTTCATTGACAAACTAACACAGGGGGTAAGTTACTGCAGAGATTCTAAGTCAAGTTCTTGTGTCTCAGGCAGGGTAAGTGCTAAAACTATTGAAAAGACATTATTCAGTTGAGAATGCTAACCTGTCTTTTACTCCTTTACTGTGTCTGCCCAATACTCTGATATATCCTTAATGATTCTGGACCCATATTTAGCCTAGTGTTTCAGGGTAAAATTTTCTCAATATATGGGGTAATACGTCATATTTTAAAAACTTTATTACATGAATGGAGATATTAGTATATGAGACACGAAACCTAGAAAGAACCTTAGAAGAAATATAGTTCAGCTTACAGATGAAGATACTGATAATATCTAAGGTTTTCCCAACAGTAACATTTTGTCAAAGCTTAAAGAATTGTAAATTCCTAGGGAGCCACAGAGAAACTTAACTGCTCTTGTTTCAGGACTAAAATCTAATTCAAGTTTCTTTTTACTATACAGGAATATTTGTAGGCTGAGCTTCATTTGTAGGCTGATTATCTGTCATTCTAGGACATTTAAAAAATGTCCTTTATGTGTTTCAGAAGCAAGAATAATGTTTTATTCAACTATAAATAACCCTTGAACCTACGGTAGTGATTGGCACATAACAGAGGATTAATCAGTATATGAGCATTAATTGAATAAAAGTGTGAATGAAGAATAATGATGCAGCCTTACTAGTGAGAAGGGCCTCATTCAGAGCAAAAAAGTAACTACTCTATTTGCCTCTTAGGAGCCATTCAGCATTGAACTTTATTGCCTTTTCTCATAGCCCTATAGCCTCCTGCTTTGTTCACCTGTTTTCCATAATGACAGCTTAACATAGCCATTCTCTGGTATTTTAGGCTGAGAAAAGACAACCTAAAAGCAAAGGAGTAACTGCTCCAGTGACGGAACACTCAGATCTCACATCTTTCCTCATGCAATCTGCCCTTCTGCTAAGCACACTTGCTTATTCCTTTCCAAAGCTAGTCTCTCCTGTCTTTTTTCCCTCAAGGCCTCAGGTATAAGGAAAGAGGCATTCTTTATAAAATAATCTTCCTACTCTGCAATGCATTTGTTTTGATCTGTTTTTTACCCCCAAATAAACAAACGGAAAAGACATCAACACCTTGAATAGTTCTAAATATATAGTGGTACACAGAGAAGGAAACAGACAGAACGACTGACACATCTTGACCTAGATTTCCAACTGTGGTATAAAAAATAAGAGTGGATTTGTAAGGCTTACAGACCAGGCTTCCAGTTTTTATTCCTGATCCTAGCTGTGTTGTATTTGAACAAATTATCTCTCCCCTTTGGTTCTCAATTTCTTTACCTACAACACAGTAATAATAATCTCTTTATCAAAAGTATGAATAAATGAAATAAAATATGTAAAGTGCCTAGTATTATGACCATTAAATGATAACTTTTCAATAACACCATTTTATTTATTATGACTCTTCATGAGGAGATTTCAGGCTACTTGATGGAGATCATACTTATATAAAAATACTTAAAATACAAGAAAAATATGTTAGAAATCATAAAAGATGAAATATAAAGCACTTTTAAGGGTTAGAAGAGAGAGTATTTACTTTTGACAGTGAGGATCAATGGGATTTCCATGATAATGAGAACATTTAATGAATGTTGGCAGCTAGGATTCCAAAACAAAGAGATCAAGAAAATGGAAGGAAGAAATTACATAAGCAAAAGTAGAAATGCAGGAAAATAAGCCTATCTGATTGAGCTGATGAGTATCCAGAAAAATATTTGCCTCTGAAATTTAATTAGAACCAGATCCAAGAAGAAAAGGAATATCAAGCTAAGCTCTTTGGGCTTTAACCTCAAATGCATTTGAAAAAAGAAGGTTAGTAAAAGCTATGCTTAAGAATCCTCATCTATAGAATGACTTGTTGGAGATAAGAATACCATAAAAAAGATGTTAAAATAGTCAAGATGAGTGGTAGTGTATACTACTATCGCTTTAATTAGCCTTGAAAAAAGTTTAGTCACTCTTTTTGTCCAACAAGTAGATGCTGATATGATTTCTATTGCAGCTGATTTTTGTGACACTTCCTTCCCAGAATAACCATAGTTATAAAGAAGTAACTTTTTTTAAATTCAGAATGATTTCTTTCCTTTGTCTCTTATGGATGTGACCTCCTTAAAAGGGATGAGATATGCAGTGGAGGAGTTACTTGCTTGTCCAAAATTTGACAGCCACTAATTAGGTCCACAGTGGTTCTGGAAAGACTCTTAGCTTGAGAAGCTATCAATATCAACCACTGAGAGAGGAGAAGGAATTATAGATTAAAAAGAGAAGAAAAGGAGGAATATTTCTTGGCATCAAGGCACTTACCATCTAATGAGCAATAGGCATGTTACTATGTAACCAACAGCAAAAGCAAAGAGATAAAGATACATAATTTAGCCAAGCTCAGATTAAATATCAGGGCTAAAAAAAAAGATGGGGAGAATAATATAAAGGTAAAGAGAAGAGCTTCTTACAGTGTCTTTATATTTTTTCAATTACTTTTCTGAAGAATAGGAGTAAAGAATAGTTGAGAAGAAAGGTACATATTTTAAAGCGATATTACTCAGCCATAAAAAAGAATGAAATCTTGTCATCTGCACCAACGTGATGGACCTAGTGGGTACTGTGCTGAGTGAAGTAAGTCAGTCAGAGAAAGACAAATGCCATATGATTTCACATACATGTAGGACCTAGAGAACAGGATAAACAAATAAACAAAACAGTAACAGACTCATAGACACAGAGTATATTTTGAAGGTTGCCAGATGGGGAAGTGATGGTCATGGAGATGAGTGAAGGAGTAAAAGGATTAAGAGGTACAAATTGGTAATTACACAACAGTCATGGGGAATATTGCCAATGATATTGTAATAACTATGAATGGTGTCAGATGGGTACTGGATTTATCGTGGTGATCACTTTATAAGTAATATAAATGTCTAATCATTGTGCTGTACACCTGAAATTAATATAATACTGTATGTCAACTGTAATTGAATAATAAAAAAATATTTTTTAAAAAGCTAAACAGAGGAGCAGAGAATGAGAACTAAGAAATGAAATAAGTGATTTAACCTCCAAAAAAAATTTCCAGAGATTTAATTTATATGTCACTTTGTGTTTCCTTTGCATCAATTGAAGATGTTTACAAAAAGGTTCATTTAGAAATCCATAAGCAAATATTCCAGATACTTCTGTCATGGACATACAGCTGAGAGATATTTCTAACTGACCTGTTCAGGATACCAGAGTCAGCAAGTACCTGATTACAGAAAGGCATGAAACAATTTTAAGTAAATAGTCACCATCTCAATTCTAGAAGTTTCTTGTCTTCTTTCTTCCCCTCACAGATGACATGGTTTATGGCCCATGAGAATCAGACGATGGTCACCGAGTTCCTCTTTTCTATATTCCTGCATGTGCATGAAGGTAGCCTATTATTCTTTATTCCCTTGCTTATCATCTATGGATTTATCATAATTGGGAACCTAATAATATTCATTGTTATCCAGTTGGACATGGGCCTGCACACCCCCATGTATTTCTTCATCAGTGTCCTCTCTTTCCTGGAGATCTGGTATACCACAACCACCATCCCTAAGATACTCTCCAGCCTAGTCAGTGATCAGAAGACCATCTCTCTGGCTGGCTGCCTCATGCAGATGTACTTCTTCCATTCTCTTGGTATCACAGAAGGCTGTGTCTTGACAGTGATGGCTATTGACAGGTACATAGCTATCTGTCATCCTCTTCGTTACCCAACTATCATGACCTCTAAACTTTGTATTCAGCTGACAGCTGGGTCCTGCCTCTGTGGCTTCCTCCTTGTACTCCCTGAGATTGTGTGGATTGCCACCCTACCTTTCTGTGGTTCCAATGAGATCCAGCAGATTTTCTGTGACTTTACACCTGTGCTAAGCTTGGCCTGCACAGATACTTCCATGGTGGTCATTGCAGATGCCATACATATGGTGGAGATTTTGGCTTCCTTCTTGGTCATTGCCTTGTCCTACATTCGGATCCTCATGGTGGTTCTGGGGATGCCCTCGAATGAGGGCCGTCACAAGGCCTTTTCCACCTGTGCTGCCCATCTTGCTGTGTTTTTGCTATTTTTTGGCAGTGTGGCTGTCATGTATTTGCGATTCTCAACTACCTACTCAGTTTTTTGGGACACTATGATTGCTATCACTTTTGTTATCCTTGCTCCCTTCCTCAACCCCATTATCTATAGCTTGAGAAACAAGGATATGAAAGATGCTATTGGGAGGCTTTTCTGCTATCAGAAGAGGGCTGGTGGTTTTGGGAACTTGATCTAGATCCTAGAGACTCTGAAGAACCTCCTAGAATTTTGGAATTTTCCTATTTCTTATCTTGTTCATGATTATGTTCTTTTTCTATTGCCACAGCTATGTGTTCTATTATTATAAACAAGAATAAAAAAATTGCTGTGCCCAGGTAATTGATGACAATTACGTAGCCTGTTTATATAAATGCCTCTACCACATTTATGGTAGCTGAAGCAGAATACGTGGTTCTCCTTCTCTACAGCGCACGTTAGCTTCTTCCTAACACTCTCCCAGCTGGGATCCTAATTTTTCTACTGTGGTTCCATATGCCGGTGAGACAAGAAAACAGAATAGAGGAGACATGAAGGGCATCATAGTTTTGAAAATTGCTACTGTTAACTTCTTCCTAATCTTCCAGCAATAAATCTCCTATCATTCAGCATCTCATATTAATAAACAATTTCTTGAGTCTAAAGAGGAACAATTTCCACTTTTAGCTTATTTAATCTACAAACTCAATTCAACAGTTACAGATTGATTATATACATCATATGTCCTAGAATGTTAGGCCAAATGGAGTGACATAAAATTAATATCAATAATAGTCCATTATATTTCTCTAGAAATTTACTATTTTAAATGTTTTCACATATACAAATCATCTTGAAATTCATTCATTCATTCACTCATTTGTTTGTTTATTTATTTATTTTTAGACACAGTAACCCTTGGTTGATCTCATAGATTGCAAGGATCTTGTCAGCTTACAATCCCTTATTTATTTATTTATTTATTTATTTATTTATTTATTTAATTAATTTATTTTTTTACGTCTACAGCACCTGGTCTTTCTAGGTAGTCTCCCATCCAAGTACTAACCAGGCCCGACCCTGCTTAGCTTCTGAGATCAGATGGGATCGGGCTTGTTCAGGGTAACATGACCATAGACCATCTTGCAATTTAAAATATCCTAAAGTAATTAGGTCAGGTAATACCACTATTTAAATATTGGATCTAAAACTCAGAATTTAATAGCTTACCTAAGGTCATGTAGTTAGTTGACAGAACTGGAACTTAACCTGAGGACTCTACTTCATTCTATGTCCCCAGTACATTCATACTCTTGTTTCATCTATCTGGTTTTCAGAAAATGGAATTATACAAACTTCTTTTCCTAAAATTTTTATAAAACCTTATCCACCTTTGATGAGTCATAGTAATTATTGGTTCTTTTTCTCTGAGAAATTCCTAGTCCTCAGGTGTTTATAGTATCATGGAAAGACTATTGGAGGATGAGGTTGAAGGACTAGATTTTGTATTTTTTCCTGTCACTAAGTTGTGCCATTTCCTACCCAGTCTGTAATATTATGTGATTGATCAGATAAGTAGTTTTCATCAGAACTCATGATTCAGAAAATTTGAAATTGAAATGTATTTGCATTTCTGAAAAGCTCTCAAGAAAATTCTGATAATGGGTTAGATTTGGGTCTAAGATCATTTCTAGACCTAGAGCTTTTTGATATTTATAAGAGCTAAGATTTCTGAGTAATGTCTAATTTTATGGTAAGAATCCTACATGTATTGTCTCATTTATCTTCACAACAATTCTGTGGAAAAAATACATACCCTTCTTTTTCCAAATGAGAAAAATAAAACATAGCGTTTCAATAACTAGTCAAGTACACAAAGATAATTATTAGGAATCCAGGTCAGAAACTCAACATTATCTGATCCCAGAGCCAGGCTCTTATTTACCATAATTCTGTGCTCATTCCTTATGTATTTCATTCTAAATCAATTACTAAACCAAAGAACAGTTCCAAAAAATGTGGTATTCAGTGAGTAAATTTGATTACTAATTATTATGTAGAAAGTCTATGGCCATGCTACCTTGAACAAGCCCAATCCCATTTGATCTCAAACACTAACAGGGTCAGGCCTGGTTAGTACTGGGATGGGAGATCACCTAGGAAGACCAGGTGCTATAAGTGTAAAAAAAATAAAAAAATAATGGATTGTAAGCTGACAAATTTCTTGCAATCTGCGAAGTCAACCAAGGGTTGCCTCGCCTAAAATATATATATATTATACAGAAAGTAGTGAGAAAGTTTACTCCTTCAGATTTCAAGATTTATTAATTAAAATATTTTTAGAAGCAATTCTATATTAGATAATCTGTTAGGTGCAGAAGAGTCATTTAGCGGCTATTGTATCATGGTTTGGGCCTCTGAAGGACTTGAGTCTAATGAATCATTATTAATGCTATTAATAAAAATGCCATTATCTATTGAATTCACTGTTTTGCTTGGTATGAGACGCAACAGTCCCTATAAACCACTGTCCCAACCATTAAACTATTCTGTTTACTCTAAACCTATAATATTTAGTATTTGTGCTTTAACAAATTTGTGCTCTTTGACATATATATCTTTATTTTGTCCTTTCATTGCTCTCAATCCTACCCATTGATTTTTTTCACCAGAACATCCTTAACCTTTGGGATTAGAGCTCAAAAATGATTATTTTTGCCACTTCTGTCCCCTATTTTTCAATATTACTCCAAATTGATGCAATCTTCAAGAAAGTTCCCTCACATTGATATCCCTGGCACTGATGTCAGAATCAATATGGGTCCTTATTTTGATGTGATTTACTGTCTATCTTTTCGTGTGTTTGTTGTTGTTGTTGTTGTTGTTGTGCCTTGTTTGTTCCACATCTCCCTTCAGACCAAGTGTCCACAGACAGCAGGAATAAGGGTTTTTTATTCTTCTGAAGATCATACCACTCAGCATGGAATTCTGTAGATTATCTATCGCTATTCAAAATTTGTTGTCAGCTACTGAACCAACTTATCAAGACGCTTATCTGGCTGAGAAGACAGGTGAATCAACTCCTGTGACAGCAAAAGGAAAAGAGAAAAAAGAGATAGACTCGGTAACAACAACTTGACATGACAAGCAGTGTTCATATTAGCCTAAGGTAGCAAAAGAAAAAGGAATAAAGGAGAAAGAATCTGTCATCTGGATGGAGGTAGAATTCAAAGGAGCCAGACTAAGATAATAATAATTCGGAATGATGTCAGAAGAATGATGGGGTGAGAGATCTCCCTTGATCTCTCCCTTTGAAATAAAAAAAAAAATGAATAGCTACAATCCAACAGAAATCGCCCAGCCTAATATATCAGGTCATCTGAAAGTGGGTAAATCCAGTGACCAAGAGAAGAGGAAAGTAAGAGGAGCAAACGCTAATATAAAGTTTGGTGCTGTGGACACAGCCCAGAGTTTCCTGGAGGTTGCAAGGAAAGGAGAAATTATATGCAGTTTGTGCTCTTTGAATCTCTGAGCAGTCCTGCCTAAGTGAGTGATCGGTATATTCCACGTAGGCATAGTTCAGTGACCAGAGCAGAGAGCAGGGCAGAGACAAAATACAGAGGGGAACAGCTGTATTTTAGTAACTACCATTGCCAGGCAGTAAGCTGAGTCATGGACTCTGCTCACCTACCTCCACCTTCTAAGAGCATTCCTCCCTGTACCTTCCCAGAGATAGTATCAAAACCCAGTATTGTCTACGGTCATGCCACCCTGAACGTGCCCGATCTCATCTGATCTAGGAAGTTAAACAGAATCAGGTTTGGTTAGTACTTGGATGGAAAACCACCTAAGAATACTAAGTGCTGCAGGCATTTAAAAAATAAATAAATAAAAAATAAAATTAAAAAAAAAAAAAAACAGTACTGCATCTGGCTCTTGTGGCAGTATTGAGATTTCAGGGGCTCTTCAGAGGTTTGACTCCCATTGCTTTTCACATTCTCTCATGGATTGAGCCCTGAGACTCAGGCAACTTGGACAGAAAAAAGACACATACTTCCCAAGGGAATAAAAAGGCAGTTTTCAACACAGAGCAGAGATTCAGAGGTCCTGGGTAGTGCAGAAAGCTTAGGTGCCACCTACTGGAAAATGAAGCAAAAGCCTCTTCTTATCAACCTGCTAAAGAAAGATCGCTCTCATAATAAATTTTTTGAAACAAAAAATTTACACTCCTATAAATGCCTAGGTGGAGAAATAGTCCATCGAATACCATGAACAGCCTGGGTGACAAGGCAGCTCAGAAAGAAAGTAAAAAATCTCTAGGAAATGAGCTTAAAGACATTAGAAATGTGCTATTTAAATGATAAAGAATTCAGAATTGCACTTTTGAAAAAACACAACAAGATGCAAAAAAATTCAGACCAACAATTCTAGGAAATTAGAAACAAAATAAATGAACAAAATGAATACTTTAACAAGGAGACTGAAACCCTAGAAAAGAACCAAATAGAACTTCTGGAGATGAAGAACACATTAAAAGAGTTGAAGAATGAAATAGCAAGCTTAGGAAATAGATGGAGAAAAGAATTGATGCTATCGAAGACAGAAATCTGGTAATGACACAGAAGGTAGAAGAGAGAGAGACACGAGTATAAAAAATAAATAAATAAATGAACTTTACAAGAGCTATCTGATACTATCAGGAAAAGAAACATAAGAATAAAGGGTATACTGGGAGGAAAAGAGAGGAAGAAGGGAACAGAGTATTCAAACAGTCAGCAAGAATTACCCAAATCTATGGAAAGAGCTGGATCTCTGAATCTAATAAAAAAAAAATAAAATAAAAAATAAAAAAAGCACCCAATTATCTCAACCCTAAAAGGCCTTCTCCAACACACATTATATTAAAATTGTCAAATATTAATGACTAAAAAAGAATTCTCAAAGTAGCCAGAAAAAAAATATGACAGTAACTTATAAAGAAAAACCCATTAAACTATTATCAAACTCCTCAGCACAAACCTTACAAGCAAAGAAGAAGTGAAATCAAATATTCAGACTATTGAAAGAAAAAAATCAGCCAAGAATAATATATTCAGCAAAGCTCTTTTTTAAATATGATAAAGAAATAAAGACCTTTCCAGACATACAAACGCTGAGGGAATTTTCTACCACAAGTCCTGCATTACAGGAAATATTGAAAGGAATCATTCTACCTGAAACAAAATGACAAAAAATACAAAACTATGAGTAAGATAACTAACAGGCAGATAGAAGCAGAAAAGTGCAACTCTTATAAAGAACAAGGTATTATAAGCTTAAACATTAGATAATGGTTAAAGGCAAAAAAAAAAAAAACTCTAAAGAGAAAAAAAAACAGCTACTGCACCTTAGAAATGAATATTCAGCATATATAGTGATAATTTAAGACAAGAAAAACAGAAGGGGAGGGATTAAAGATCCAAATTCTCAAAGGAAAATAAAGATAAGGTGCATGCATGCACAAAAAAATGGACTATTGTGTGTGTGTGTGTGTGTGTGTGTGTGTGTGTGTAATTATACATAAACTTAATGGTAATCACACTACATAAATCCAGATCTGGGAGAGATAGCCGAAAAAAAAAATTCAGGAAACAGAGAAAAAAATCCACAAAACGGCATCAAATAAAAATAACAGAAGAAACACAAGGGCAAAGAAACAATGGAAACACCGAGCTACCAGAAAACAAAAGACAAAATGATTATAGAAAAACCTCATATTTCAATAAGCACCCTAAATGTAAATAGAATGAACTTACCAATAAAAAGGCACAGAGTTTAAGAATGGATCAAAAAACAAATTCCAACTATATACTTCTTTCAAGAGACACATCACAACTGTAAGACAAATATAGACTCAAAGTGAAAGGGTAGAAAATGATACTCCAAGCAAATGGCATCCAGAGAAAAGTGAATGTAGCTGTACTTATATCTGATGAAGTAGGCTTCAAAATAAAAAGGTAATGAGAGACAGTGATGGACACTTCATAATGATAAGGGGACAATACATCAAGAAGATCTAACACTTATTAATATCTATGCTACCAGTCAGGGAGTGCCAAAATATATAAAGCATTTACTAACAGAACTAAAGGGAGAAACTGAAAAAAACACAATCATAGTAGGGGAACTAAATACCACATGTTGGATATGGACAGATCATCCAAACAAAACATTATTAAGGAAATAATATCCTTATATGATACAGTAGAACAATTGGACATAATCACCATTATACAGCCTTTCATCTCCAAATAACAGCTTATGTATTCTTCTTTAGTGCACATGAAACATTCTTGAGGATAGACCACATGTTGGAACACAAAATTAGCCTCAACAAATTTAGAAGATTGAAATCACACAAAATATATTCTCTAACCATAATGCTTTGAAACTGGAGATCAACTGTAAAAAGAGAGTGGGAAGAACCACAAATATGTGGCGATTAAACAAAATGCTACTGAAGAATGACCAAGTCAGAGAGGAAATAAAAAGAGAAATCGAGATACATGGAAACAAGTAAGAATGAAAGTACAACATATCAAAACTGTGGGGATACAGCAAAAACTATAACAATAGAAAAGTTTATATCTTTACAGGCCCATCTCAAGAAATAAGAATGAGCCCAAATAAACAACCTCATATTATAGGTTAAAAATCTAGAAAAGGAAGAACAAATGATGCTGAAAGAAAGCAGAAGAAAGGAAATAAATTAGAGCAGAATTAAATAAAACTGAGAACAAGAAGACATGGAAAAAATAAATGCAACAAAGAGCTAGTTCTTTGAGAAGATTAATAAAATTGACAAAACTTTGGCTAGACTCATTAAAGAAAAAGAGAAAGGACACAAATAAAATCCGGAGTGAAAGTGAAGTTATGACAGATATCACTGAAATACAGAGGATCACACAAGAATACTATGAAAAATTGCATGACACCAAATTTAATGACCTAGAAGAAATGAACAAGTCCTTAGAAATATAATACCTTCCTAGATTAAATCATAAAGAATTAGAAAATCTAAACCAATCAATAATAGTAGGAAATTGAAATAATCATCAAAAACCTACCAAAAAGTAAAAGTCTAGGACTAGCTGGCTTTACCAGTGAATTCTACCAAACATTCAATATTATTTCATACCTCTTTTTCTCAAATAGATGGGCAAATCATTTTTGACAAAGAAGCCAAAATTCTACAATGGAGAAACAAAAGACTTCAATAAATGGTACTGGGAAAATTGGAAAGCCGCATGCAAAAAAATGAAAATAGACAGCTGTCTGTCACCATATGCTAAAATTAACTCAAAATGGATCAAAGACCTAAATGTAAGAGTTGAAACAATAAATTGCATAGAAAAAAACATAGGTACTAACTTCATGGACATTGGATTTAGAGAGGGTTTTCTGAATTTGACCTCAAGGCAAGGGAAGTAAAAGCAAAAAAAAAAAAGAATGGGACTATATCAAACTAAAAAGATTCTGCACATCAAAAGAAACCATCAAAAAGAAAAAGTGGCAATCTTGAGATAATCATGCTAAGAGAAATAATTCAGATAGAAAAATATTTCACTCATATGTGGGCTATAAATCTGAAAAAAAAAGAAACAAACACAGACTTGTAAAATCCAATAGTGAATTAGTAGTTACCAGAAGGAAGGAGAGAGGGGAGAGGCAGAGGTAAATGGGGTCAAATACTTGGTGATGAAAGGAGATTTAACTTTGGGTGGTAAACACACAATGAAATATGCATATGATGTATTAGTGAATTGTACACTGTTAACCTACATAATTTAATTAACCAATATCACCTAATACATTTAATAAAAAGAGAGAGAAATATATATGTAAATACATAATTAAATTTTTGCTATGAAAATAATGCAGAATATAAAGAACAAAGTTTGGAATATAGTGTATTTATGTAGTGTGGTCATGTATGACTTCTTTGAAGAAAGGGTGTTAAAGTGCATACCAGAATAATGAGAATGTGTTACCTGGTAAAAGGAACCCTAGATACAGGTGTTCCCTTCAGCACAATAATAGAAGTTTAATCTAGGAGTGTTCCAAACAGAAAGGAGTGTGAATTTAAAACTTAGAGAATTTAGCTGATTTGTATTTTATATGAAGTCTTTGCAATGATGTTGCCCTTTTCAGAGAGTGAGATAATGATAAATCAAACCATTCTAAGAGTGAGCGACTGGTATGTTGAGGTACTTCGACAAACACGTAGAAGAGTTAAAGGCTCTTCGGCTGAAAGAAAAGATAGTCAAAGCAGAATATGAAAGCAGTTTTCTAGTGATTGTGGATCTTAGTGTTGAATTAGATCCAGAAGGTTGTCTTAGGCCAGTGGGTAGAAATGTCAGGGAAATGGATTTCAGTTTATAAAAACTAAATTTTAAACACTACAGAATGACTCCTTGATAGGGAAATTATAAATTAATTTGGAAACACTGAAAAGGAAAATGGTATAATGGTTGGGAGGGAAAAAGATATGGATCACCTAGTATGTATTATACTTTGTATTCTGCATTTTATGTATTTTACCTGAGAAAGATAAAGGCATTCAAAGCTAGCCCACAGTGTTCTCACAGAATATCAATATCAGACAAGGTCACTCTGTGACCATGATGATGTGAGAGAGAAAAAGAGACTACTTAATAATTACTTACAATCATATAGGCAATCAAGATTACTATGTAAATATCATTTAAAAAGAAATTTCCCTCTCCTACTTAATTGAGTAACTGTTGCTTCTTTATCAATTACAGCTTTAGCCTACCTTCTAGATAAGATTAATCAAGATATTCAAGTCACAGAGTTGTCCTATTAACTGACAGGATCCAATCCAGTACAAGCCCTGATTTGTAATGCTCTCCCCCATATAACCTAACAAGAGCACATATCCTATCTCTACTGGAAATCTCCACAGTCTACATGATGTGTGATTTCCCTAACTGTAAAAAATCAATGAATTCAATATCAACGTAAGAAGCATCCAAACCTGTAGAGAATTTTTATAAGTTTGAGCTGAACTGATAACAGTGGTGAGAAGCAAGATCGCAAATCCCTGGAAAAGGAAAGTTTTGCAGTTTCTTTTATACATTTGTAATTAAAGAGGGAACGTAACACAGACGACATGAAGGTGGGAGAAAGAAAGAAAAGTTGATGAGATTATGTGCTCCCTTGAGAAATCTGAAAAATGGCATTTTTTCAAAAGTATGTTAATCTAGATGTACAAAAACATAAACAGGGCTTGCTTAAGGCAAGATAAACCTTTTACTAGTGGAGGTTATAGTCCTATGGTGTGATTACCCACCATGACCTGCCTAGTTAGGAATCTATGATTAGATTACTTTTGATTAGATTAGTTCTGAAGTTACTTTTGATTACATTTATTATAGAGCTTTTTTTTTTTCCACATCAATTTTGTTAAACTATAGGTGAGTTTCTGTTCTTTAGCAGGTAAGTATTACCACGTTGTTAATTCTCAAGGCAAGCCAAATATGCCCTCTTTAAGAGTGAAGAAAACAAAGCTATGAGACATTAACTTACTGAGATGTATTACAGTTATTGGGAGGAGTTTAATTAACAAATTTTTACTCTACACCTACTAAGTGAAACAGAAATATGTGCTTAGAACTAACAGAGTTACTTTTTGTATTTCATCTCACTTAACCCTCACAACCCACATTTATACATGAGAAAATACAGATTCAAAGAGATAAATGAATGCTTAATGAAATATAGGTAGAGAGTGGTGGTCAGGAGGACAGATCTTGAAACAGGCACCATTTGTGCTATGTGACCTTGGTTACATTCTTTCAACTGTTACTGGATTAGGGAGTCCTGGAACTCCTGGACCTTGGTGCTTGGCATCCGGTTAACAATGAATTGAAGGCAAATGCCCGGCAGTTTGTAATCAAGCTAGTTTTATTAAAAGCAAAAGTATACTTCTCAGGTGGGAGAGTAGGCTGCCAGGACTGGTCAACCTCAAAGATGAAGTATACTCTTTGAAAGGATAGCAGGCTGCCAAGAGAGGTCAGCCCCTAAAGCCCCCTGCTTTAGGCTCTTTTATTCTGCCTGCAAGGCTTTGATCCTCCCATTTCACTGTAGTCCTTCCTTCCCCTACTAGCTTTGATTGGCAGACAGTTTTCTTATATATCCTTTTGAGCATGTGTACAACCATAATGCACTTGGTTTGCCCATAAAGGGGGTGAAAACTGAAATATAAATTTATTATGATGATCAGGTAATTGTTGTGGCCAGTATAGAATAGACCAAACCAAGTATGCTCTCTTAGGGCTGTTTATTAGCCAGTGGCTGTCCTTGCCAGAAGCAGCCCCGAAATGCAGAGGTACAGGGTTTTTAAGCCCAAACTCCCATTCTTCATTCTGTCTGAACACAAAGGGTTGCTCTAGCAACCTACAGGTCAGGCGTGCAAGTGGGGAGCAGAAGCAGAAAGCTCATTATTAGAATGTTATGTTTCCATAGTTAGTAGCCTATGTTTCCATAGTTAGTAGCTTATGTTTCTATGGCGATAGTCAAACAGTAATTTCCAGCTTACACACAATCGATCATTTCTAATGCTACGCAAGCAAGCAGGTTTACACAAGCTAAAATTGGCAGTTAGTGTATGAGCTCATTGTTACAAGTTTCATGATTAATAGAATGTGGTGAAGGGTTCCAGGAACTAGGCCTAAGGTATTTCCTTCCTTTGTCTAGTTTCAGTTTTTAATTAACTTTTGCCCTCATCACATTTTAGCAGGCTATCACATAATGAAGAAGAGGTGAATTCTAAGTTACGCCAGCTGTCCTTCTGTGCCTGCCTATGTTGGGGAATTTCTCTATCATTGCCTCACTATTGTGTCAGGTCTGACAGTTAAGTCAAAGCTCTTTTTCATTTTGGCTGCTCTGGGGTGGGGGACTAGTATAACTCCTACCTCACAACCATTATAACACTTCTGGAGGCAGCGGAGCTTAGAAGTGATAAGCACAGATTCTGGGGTCAGAGTGCTTTGGTTCATAATCGTAACATGGACACTTACTAGCTGTGGATCTTGGGCACATTATTATTCTCTGTGCCTCAGTTTCCTCAAACGTAAAGTGGGAATAACAATTGTGCCAACCTCATAGAGCAATTGTGAGAATTATATTAAGATGGGACATCACTTGTAAAATTCTTCATCTCTTAGCAGGGAAATAAAATAGGACATCTCTTGCAGCGTTCATTTTTTTAGTAATCCTAGTTAAGTTTTCTTCCCTCCTTTCTTTGGAAAAAAGGCCCTCTCCCTCAAATCCTGATAATTGCCCTGGCACTCAAATCCTCTGGCTATTGACAAGGGTCATCAGCCCATTGTTAAGCAGAAATGGTGTTTAGCCAGGCAGCGGCCTTAGAGTCTGAGGGGGGAGGGGACTTTAGGCCAAAGGTCTTTTTACTCTTTAAGAAGCATATTAACCAAGCCTGTTTCCCTTTACTCATTTAATAGGCAAATCAATAATGGAAATTAATAGATGTATAATTTAAATGATGAGTTTGTATTTTCTTTTCTTTGTCTAGACTGAGGCGGCACTTCAGCAGGAAACCCAACACCACACCCTGACTAAGGCAGAAAAGGAAAGAGCTCTATGAAACCCCTGTAGGGAGGGACTATGGCCATTCTCAGCAGGAAACAGATATAGAAAAAGAGACCTCCTGTCCCTCAATATCCATACTAATAATAAGGGTGTTTATGGCTCTTAGAAAAGAGGTAGGCAGGAAAGTTAGTTGGGGTTTTTGGGTCTGCCTGCAAAGACACTGAGGTCATCCTATTTTAGAGGTAGTCCGCCCTAATCTGCCCACAATTAAGCAAGCCAGAAGGCATTTTTAAAATTCACACAAAGAAACCAGTAGGTAGAAATTTTGGTCCCAGTTTAAGCCAGTCACTCACACCTGTGCAATGAAGATCCCAATGACCTTCACCTCACCTGAGTCTCACTATATCATCATTATAATATGATGCATATGCCTGGAAATTCATTAATATCATTATAACAGACTGAATTCTGGAAACAAACATACACAGAAAGCAAAATGATGAATCACTGAGTCCTGTCAATCTTAGTTGTCAATCAAGGAAGCCCACCCTAAGTGACCACCCACAGCAAAAAGGGATAAAAAACCTGAAGTATTTGTTACCAGACCTTTTGAGCCACATTTCTCTTGCTCAGGCCCACTCTCCTTTCTAATAAAACTTCTTTTCTGCTGTATTTCGATGTCTTCCGCAATTCTTTGTTTGAGACATCAAGAACCTGGACAACGTTCTGCCAGGAGAGGATCCCCACTCTCTGGTAACAATATTATTTGATACATTCATTATGCTTATAATGATATGAGTTAACCAGCAAAGTCTCAGTAAGTGGGTATTTTATTGGAGCTGATACAGGACAGGGCAAATTTCCATGAGTTGGTTGGGGGAGACCAAGCCTTGCACTGAGAGAAGAAGAAGATCCTTTGGCAGAGAGTGTAGAAAGAATTCAACACATAAACCAAAGTTAGAGTCAAAATGAAAGCTTATTAGAAAAGAGGTAACGCTCCACAGACAGAGAGGAGACAGAGAGTGAGAGAGACCAAGAAGACTTGGAAAGATAGTGTGTGTGCAGGGTGGGGGGTGGAGGGAGGTGAGGTGAGTGTTCAGGGAATTCAGTTTATATATTTCTTAGTTCCTGTGAGTTATAGTTTAAAAGATTTTAACCCATTTTCTATAGTATGGATATACAGTAAGAAAGGGGAAAAATATGTAGCATGAAAAGTAAGAATAATATTGAAAGGTCTGCTGGCAGTTTCTAGCCTATAATACATAGGTTCCTCATGGTTTTAGCCATAGGGAATGAATGATTTTATTTTGTGTAGAGGAGCCACTTAAGGACTCTGTTGTTCCCGTTTCCCCTTGCATAGGTGTGGGGAAATGGATTGTTAGCAATCCCAGTAGAAATCTTCCTTTGTACTGCAAGTGTCCTCCTGGCCTTGCTGCAGAGCTGATCAGCATACTGTGCAGTCTCAGAATGTAGCTTGATTTAACATTTTTAATTCTCTTGCCTCCTCCCTAAATTAGAGCTGGGATTGAAATGAAGACTTCTGAGGCTCCAAATTCATGCTTTTTTTCCAGAACAGGTAGCTCCTATACAGAGGCTTCTCAAAGGAAGAACAAAGTTGGGCTGGAAAAGCAAAATGACATCAAAATCAATTAAAAAGAAATACAAAGCATCTTTGGATTCATGAGGTGAGACAAGGAAATGTAAGAGTGCAAGTGTTTATAAAAAGAGTATTTGGAAGATTTAAGTTGTATTTTTAGAGCCAGAGTCCAACAGTTTGGATTAGAAGTCAATGGAGATGGGGACAGTGTTGGGTGTTGAGGAAGCATTTTGGGCTTCTCTGAGTCCCCCTGGAAGAAGGCAAAATTAGTCTCTAAGTGCTCTCCCAGGAGCCTAGTCTCAGCCAAATTCTTACCTGCCTTGGGAGATAAGGGTCTCTCCCGTGTCTTTGCCCCTAATGGCCTGAAACAGTCCGGGTTAGCTCTGGGGACTATGCCCTGTAAGGATAGGACTCATTGAAGAAGAGGAAAAGCTCGAGATCCAGACTCAATTTCACACATATATCTGAGCCAGGCAAGACAAAAGCAGGTACTGAATGATGTCCACTGGCTGGTAAGTGATCTGGGGACTACTCTGGCTATAGTAATTGGAGGTCTGAAAGATGGGTCCTATAATAAGGGATTTGAAAACAGATACTTTAAAGTCAAAGAGTTGATTTAGTGGAAAGGTGACCTAAATAACTTGCACTTAGAATGTCCAATTTTGAGGATCATAGATTATCAGATTGGAAGAGACTTTAGGCCATCTTTTCCATCATCATCCCCATTCAATACTTAAATTCACTCTTCAAGAGATTGGCTAACAGCTGTTTTGAAAATGTTGAGAGACAGGAAATTGTCCTGTTGTGCTGCCAGAAACTAGCTATGTGCTTACATGGATGGCAGAAAGTAAAGGTTTCTGAGGATATTATTCTTGAAATAGGAGCTGTGACTCTAAAGATCTAATGACTTATTGTAACAACTAGTAGCAGCTGTATTTGAAGGATTTCACCTAGACAGGGCCATACACAGGTTCTCTAATGGGGGGTACTTTTTAAAATATTGTTTTTTATTTTTTAATTACAGTTGGAATACAATATATTAGTTTCAGGTTTACAACATTTATGTGTGTCCCAATAAATCTAGTATCCATATTGGTGATGTAAGAATTAAAGATCTAGAGGTTTTCAGGATGCTCCTGACATCATTCCATGTTTGCGAGACCTTACTTGGTCTACACATACAGTTGGCTTCAAAAAAGCTAATTTGCAGAAAGATAAAACATCATCAATAACAGCTACTTACACACAAAAGATAATCAAAACAATTTTTTTAATTCAATTTCTCTGAGTGAGTGAGAGTAATGATGGGTTCTTCAATAGGATTAAGGAAGGGAGACAGGACAAAATTTGAGATGCTAAATTCATTTAGAGATATTGATCTTGGGATACTGATGCTAATGCAAGACAGAGCAAATTTCCCCAAGTCAGAGGGAGACCAAGCCCTGCATTGAGAGAAAAAGAGAGTCCTTTGGAGGAGAGTGTAAAAAGAATTCAACACACACACCAAAGTTAGAAACAAAAGGAAATTTTATTAGAAAAGAGATAATACCACAAGTGTGGTCTCCTCTCAGAGTCAGAGTGAGAGGGACAGTGAGATAGACAGTGAGAGACAGAGTAAAGGCACTGAGAGGGACTTAGAGGAACAGAGACGATAGAGCGGAGGACAGTGAGAGAGACAGAAAAAGCACTGAGAGGGACCCTGAGTGTTCAAGGAATTCAGTTTATATATCATTCTTTAGTTCCCATTTCCTTTGATATGGACATACAGTGAGAGAGGAGAAGGAGAAAAGTGTTTTAGCATGAAAAGGTAACGATATGTAGAGTGAAAGTCCTGCTGACAGTTCCTAGCCTTTAATCCATAGGTTCCCCCATGAATTTAGCCATAGGGAATGACTCTTGGTTCTTGTTTCCCCTTCACAGACATGGGAAATGAGCTTTTAGCAATCTCAGCAGAAACCTTTCTTTGTTCTGAGGTGTCCTCCTGGCCTGACTGCAGGGCTAATCAGTATGTTGCAGTCTCTGATTGTGGCTTGATTAACATTTTAATTCTCATGCCTCCTCCCTATGTTAGGAGGACATAGAAGAAATAAGTAACTTTTTCAAGGGGAGTTGAAAAAGTTACTTTAGCTCTGCACCAAAAAGCTGACATTGGACCTAATTTTGAAAGATGAGAAGCAGTTGTCAAATGGAGAAGAGGTGCTGGGAGGTAAGTCAGAAACAAATGGTTAGGAGAGGCAAAGTTGCGAGAATTGTAATCAAGCAAAGATTTCTGTTTTTAACATGTGTCTCCTGTAATCAGAGAGTTAAATATACAGTCCCTTTAGAATAGAAAAGATTCAAGAAGAATGCCTTAAACACTAATTTTTAAAATCATTTTAGCATGTTAAAATATCAAACCCAAAAGTTAATTTTTACTGCAGGTCATTTGCATTTGAGAGCAATGATTGGATTTGGGTGAATAGTATGTACTAAAGGGAAAGTATTGGGATGGAGTCTACTAATTATAAAACTAGTTGTTAAATTAATTAGTTTGATTAAAACAATTGTTGCAGGAAGCGACACCCAATGGAGGAATTCAGACTCTCAGACTACTTTGTTAGAGGAAGAGAATTTAATGCCAGCAGAGAGCGTGGGGCATTCAACAGACTTAAAGCACTATCTCCCTTTGGTTAGATTTTTTACAGCTTATCTACCTTCGCAGTGTGCAGTGTCCATGCAAGGGCCCTGTGATTCCTTTGTCTGAGGTTTTACATATCCCTCCTTACTCAGAGTGGGAAAGGGCCACTTTGGTGGAGGACTGTAGGGGAGGAATTTCCAGACCCTCGGTGTTATCAGCACCTTTATTGAATTTTTGAACAAAGAGATGGCACTCCTAGGCTTACAGACAGGGAGCAGCGTTCACTGATGTCTGAGCCTCTCAGGGGGGTTCTTATCCAAAGGCTGAGCTCTCGCCGTAACACAGCAAACAGTTCCACAGTCTTGACATTCCTATACAGCTACAGAGATAGGGAAGGGGCCGGAGAATCATTGAGGTGGGGGATGCAGCTGTGGAAAACATGTTAAGAGCATAGGGCAGAATAGGGGAAGAGAGAACAGTTTTAACCAGCTGAGTTGGTTATTTCTGCAGCCCTTTCCTTTGCTTCTATTTTTACTTTCAGATGCCTCCTCTCCTCTCTCACAATTAGTTTTCATCGAATACCTTTACAGTGACAGCCATTATGCTAAACATTAGGATTACAAAAATAAGCAAAAGACTGCAGTTTGTCAGTTTGGTGGCTAAAATTTGGACAATCCTCTTCAAATGCAGTGTGATCTACACATGATATGTCATGACTAAGACTGGCTACCATTTTTATGCATTTAAAGTCACATTTTTTTATGTTTTTGTTGAGATGGTTCCTTCTCTCTCTCTCTTTTTATTTTTTGCATCTTCTTCACAATGTGATTAAGAACAAGATAATGTGTAATATTTTTTCCCATGAAATATTACCAAGCCAGTTGTATTTCTAACCTATATTTATATACTTGGTTTTCTGGAAATGCAGGATTTATGCATATTGCTACTTTATCATGTTTCTTTTTTAGTCTGCATTCTCTAAGCAAATGTGTTAACCACTCTACTCATTTTTCCATCAGAAACACTCACAAGGCAAATTCACACCTTCGTCTCTGAGCTTGAAGTTAAAATAGTTAAATATCAATGATATTTTTAAAATTTAAATCTGATCATGTGATTTGTCTATATAATATCTTTTTCTCAGTGGTTCCCTAGGCCTTCTGGGACAAGGTCCCAAATCACTGGATGAGCTTTCCCCGTTATTTTATTATACAGGAGAGCATATATTGCCCTAATTCAGGCTGCTTTTAGCTCAGGGTCTGCACATGTGCTTTTGTCTGAAATGCTTCTTTTCCTTTTATTTAACTAACTCCTATTCTTCTGGGAAAATTCAGGTCAGAAGCTTCCTCCTCCGAGAAGTCTTTTTCAGTCATTCTGATCCTAGAAATGAGCCCCTACTTTAGCACTCTGCAGTGTCCTTTACTTCACAGACTACCTTGAGATGACTGACTCAAGATGTGTCTGCTTCCCTAGGATGTTGTAAGCTTTCCGGTAGCATAACTTTCACCTTGTTGAATTCTATACTCCTTATTACTGACACATGTATATAAGTGAACTGAAAAATAAGAAAAGACTTGCTGCTGCATTAATCTCATATACAGAATTTACTCTTTGAGATTTAACTGAAAGAAAAACTATGATTGGGGAGGGGAGATAGAATGTTTGGAGAAGGCCACATAGTATAGAGATAAACAGAATGGAGTTAGCATATATAAGTTCAAATTTTGTTTCTGTGACATGGTATCTATTTGAAATAGAAAAGTTTTATAATATATTTTCTTTATTTCTAAACTTTATCATCTTTAAAATAAATATGGCAATAGATTTCATTTGTTGTGTAAAAAATAAGTAAACTATTGAATGGAAAACACTTGTAGAAATGCTTGATGCTTAGTGAGTGCTAATAAAAGTCAGCTATTATTATTTTTAGGATAGTACAAATAGTAGTAACAGCAGCAATAGTAATTATAGTGCTAATTTTAAATTTAAAAAAAAAAGGAGAAATAAAGTTTGGAGTTAGATTTGACATTCACCTAAATTCATTTTTTTCTCCTTACCTTCTCCATCTCAGCCTCTCATGAAACAACACAATCATTCAAACTTGGTTGAATTTGTGCTCCTCGGTTTTCCTGAAGGAGGACCTGTCACAGGCTGGCTTTTTGTCCTGTTGTTGGTGGCATACCTGTTCACTATCTGTGGCAACATACTCATCTTCTTAGTCATACGACTAGATGTAACCCTACACACACCCATGTACCACTTTATCAGTATTCTCTCCTTCTTGGAGCTCTGGTATACAGCTACCACAAGCCCCAAGATGCTAGCTAATCTTCTCAGTAAGAAAAAGACCATATCTTTTGCAGGATGCCTCCTTCAGATATACTTCTTCCACTCCCTAGGAGCATCTGAATGCTACCTTCTTACAGCCATGGCCTATGACCGATACCTGGCTATCTGCCGACCCCTCCACTATCCTGCAATTATGACCCCAACACTCTGTGTCAAGATGGCTGCTGGTTGTTGGACTTGTGGTTTCCTGTGTCCCATTTCTGAAGTCATCCTGGTCTCCCAGCTCCCTTTCTGTGGCTACAATAAAATTGAACACATCTTCTGTGACTTTCCACCTCTGCTGACTCTAGCCTGCAAAGACACAACTACTAATGTCCTGGTGGACTTTACCATCAATGCCTTTATTATCCTTATTACCTTCCTTTTTATTATGGCTTCTTATGGAAGAATCATTTGGACCATACTGAAAATGAAAACAACAGCAGGAAGAAAGAAAGCCTTTTCTACATGTGGCTCGCATCTCATTGTGGTCCTCATCTTCTTTGGGAGCATTATCTTCATGTACGTGCGACTAAAGAAGAGCTATTCACTGACCATTGATCCAACACTTGCTGTAATCTACTCTGTATTAACACCATTAGTCAACCCAATTATCTACAGTCTCCGTAACAAGGAACTCATTAAGTCCATTAAGAGAACCATCTTCCAGAAAGGGAAGAGAGTTAGTACAACTCACTATTGACCTTCTATCAACATCCTTCCTTGACTTCATTGTTGATCTCATAAATGTTCTAGGTATCTTTTCTGTTCTGACCTTAAATAGTCACACGTATAATGGATCTCATCTCTTCTTATCTTTCAAAGACTTCATTTTTTTGTTTTTATTTTGTTTTGCAAATCTTTATGTTTTCCATTCTTTACTTTATTAGTGTTTTCTGCACTTAATAATACACTAGTATCTCCATTATTATTATAATTTTATTAAATTTATTTGAATGACATTGTCAATAAAGTTATATAGGTTTCAAGTATGCAATTTAATAATACACCATATGTACATTACCTTGTATGATCACCACCCAAAATTAAATTTCCTTCCACAAAGGGGATCAAATATATGGTGACAGTAGTATATTCATTCTTAAAAACAAGCATACAAAAGACCTAGCCACAGCAGTAAGATTAGAAAAAAAAAAAATATAGCCATCCACATTGGAAAGGAAGATGTAAAACTCTCATTATTTGAAGATGACATGATATTATATACAGAAAATCCTAAAGACTCCATCAAAAAATTATTAGAACTAATAAATAAATTCAATAAAATTGCAGAATACAGAATCAATACACAAAAATGTTACATTTTTATACACTAATAATAAACAATAGAAGGGGAAATTAAGAAAATAAACCCATTTGCAATTGCATTTAAAAGCATAAAATAGCTAGAAATACATTTAATCAAAGAAATGAAAGATCTATTCTCTGAAAGCTATAAGACATTGGAGAAAGAAATTGAAGGATATACAAATAAATGGAAAGATATACCTTGCTCATGGATTGGAACAATTAATATTGTTAAAAAGTTTTTACTATTTAATGCAATATACATATTTCATGCAATCTCTATTAAAATATCAATGGCATTCTTCTCAGTATTAGAACTAATCTTAAAATCTACATGGAACCACATAAGACTTGAATAGCCAAAAAACAATTTTAAGAAAGAACAAAAGTTGGAAATATCACTCTACCTGATATCAAACTAAACTATAAGTCTACAATAATCAGCATGGTACTGGGATAAATGCAATATAATAAAGAACCCCAAAATAAAATTTTTGCTTATACAGCCAATTTACCTATGATGAAGAAAGGAAGAATCTACGATGGGGTAAAGGCAGTCTCATCAATAAGTGATATTAGAAAAATGGAATAGTTACATGCAAAAAAAATAATAAAGTAGAACCACTTTATTACACCATATACAAGAATAAACTCAAAATGGATTAAAGACTTAAATGTAAGACCTGAAAACATAAAACTTCTAAAAGAAAACATAGAAAGTAAACTCTCTGGAATTGCTCTTAGTAATATATTTTTTCTGATATGTTGCCTTAAGCCAGGGCAACAAAAGAAAAAATAAACATATAGGCTACTACCGTCATACTCTTTCAGACTGATCACCATGGAGTCCCAGGGGAATCTGCGCAAGCCCTACCAAAATTGTCACTAACACTGACAGGAACTGAGACTGAGGGTAGCGAGAATGATTAAACATCTATAAAAAAATAAAAAGGCATTTTTAAGGCTTTATATGAAGCAAGGATCCAAGAGGCTTAGATGCCATCTACTGGAAACCAAAAGAAAAGCGCCTTCTTTGCAGTAGGCTAAAGGGAGATCTTTATGTAATAAAACTTCTTTCTGGAAAAAAAGCAGAATGCACTTCCATTAATGCCTAGGCGGAGAAATAATCCATTAAACACCACGAACAGCCAAAGTGACAAGGCATCTCAGAAAAAAAAGAGAAATATCTCTAGAAAATAAGCTTATGTACATAGAAATATGAAACTTAAATGACAGAATTCAAGATGGTACTTCTGAAAAAACTCAGTGAATTTCGCGATGAGTCATATCAATAATTTCAGGTATTGATAAAATACCTAGAGGAGCAGAGCAAAGAGATCAAAACCCTCAAAAAGAACCAAATATAACTTCTGGGGAAGAAAAATACTCAGCAAGAGTTGAAAAATGAAATAACAAGCTTGGGAAACAGAGTCGACCAAATGAAGGAAAGGATCAGTAATATTGAAGACAGACATCTAGAAATAAATTAGAAAGAAGACGAAGAGAAACTGAAGAATGAAAATAATGAAAGAGAAATTCAAGAACTAGCTGATACCATCAGGAGAGGAGACATAAGAATAATGGACATTATCGAAGGTGAAGAAAATGAGCAGGGACTAGAAAGCATTTTCAGACAAATAGTTGACAAGAATTTCCCAAATCCAAAGAATAAGCTGGAGCTTGGAATTCAAGAAGTCAACAGAACACCAAATTATCTCGACCCAAAAAGGCATTCACCAAGACACGTTGTATTAAAATTATCAAAAATCAATGACAAAACAGAATTCTCAGTGCAGCCAGGAAGAAGAAAACGGTAACTTATAATGGAAAACCCATTAGATTATCCTCAGTTTTCTCAGCACAAGACAGAAAGGAATGGAATCAAATATTTAAACTATGAAGTAAAATGACATACCAATTAGAATAATGTATCCAGCTAAGCTCTTCTTTAGATATGAAGGAGAAATAAAGACTTTTCTAGACATACAAAAACTGAGAGAATTCTCCACTACAAGGCCTGCACTACAGGAAATACTGAAAGGGGTCAGCTAATACAAAACAACAACAACAACAACAACAACAACAACAAACAACAAAGCATAATTAGGAGTAGAGTGACTATCAGGCAAATAGAAGCAAAGGAGCGTAACCCTTACTAAGAGCAGGGCATTATAAGCTTAAATAATAAGAGAATTACTTTAGCAAGATAGTAATGAAATTTCAATATACATAGGAACAAATTGAGATAACAATGTATAAAGAAGGGATGATTCAAAGATCCAAATTCACAAAGGAGAATGGAGATAAGGTTTGCACAGAAGAAAATGTATGACTATATATATATATATCACTATTCTTTACGTACTCATAATGGTAACCACACACCAAAGATTCAGAACCAAAGTACATAACATAAACAAGAAGGATCAGAGGGAAAATCCACAAAGCCAACCAAAATAAAGAAAACAGAAGCACAAGGACAAGGAAGCAATGAAAACACTGAGCTACCAGAAAGCAAAGATAAAATGGCTATAAGAAGATCTCATATTTCAATAATCACCCTAAATGTAAAAGGATTGAACTCACCAATAAAAAAGTACAGAGTTGCAGAATGGATCGAGATACAAACCTCCACCATACGCTGCCTCCAGGAGGCATATCTCAGCTCCAAAGACAAATATAGACTCAAAGTGAAAGGTTGGAAAATGATATTTCAAGCATATGTCATTCAGAGAAGCAGAAATAACAGTATTAATATCAGAAAAAATAGACTTCAAAATAAAAAAGGTAAAGAAAAATACTAAGAGACACTTCATAATGATAAAGGGAATCATGCACCAAGAAGACACAACACTTATTAATATCTATGCTTCCAATTAGGGAGCCACAAAATATGTAAAGCAATTACTAACAGAACTAGAGGGAGAAACAGACCAAAACACTATTGTAGTAGGGAATCTAAATACCCCACTGTCAGATTTACTCAAACAGAATATCACCCAAATATTACCCAAACAGAAAATCAATAAGGAAATACCATTCTTAAATGACACATTAGACAACTGGAAATAATTAACATTTACAGAGCCTTCCATCCCAAAATAGCTACTTATACTTTCTTCTCTACTTCACATGGAACATTCTCAAGAATCGACCACATATTGGAACACAGAGATAGCATAAACAAATATAAGAGGGTTGAAATCATACCAACCTTATTCTCTGATCATAATGCGTTAAAAGTAGAGATCAAATGCAGAAAAAAATTGGGAAGAACCACAAATACATGCAGTTTAAACAATATGGTACTGAAGAATAACTGGGTCTGAGAAGAAATAAAAAGAGATCAAGAGATATACAGAAACAAAAGATAATGATAGTAAAACATATAAATACTTTTGAACACTGCAAAAGCAGTCACAAGAGGAAAGTTCATATTATTACAGGTCTATCTCCAAAAACAGGAATGAGCCCAAATAAACAACCTAATACTTCATCTTAAAAAACTAGAAAAGGAAGAACAAATGAAGCCTAAAGTCAGCAGAAGGGACGCAATCATCAAAATTAAAACAGAAATAAAATAAATTGAAAAAAAGATAGAAAAAATAAATACAACAAAGAGCTGGTTCTTTGAAAAGATTAATTAAATTGACAAACCCCTGGCTAAACTCACTAAAAAAAAAAGAGAAAGGACATAAATAAAATCAAGGATGAAAGAGGGGAAATTATGATTGATATCACAGAAATACAAAGGATCATACAAGAATACTATGAAAAAAGTATATAACTCCAAATTTAATAACCTAGAAGAAATGGACCAGTACTTAGAACAATACAAACTTCCTAGACTGAATCAAAAAGAATTGGAAAATCTAAAGAGGCTGATCGGCAGTATGGAAATTGAAACAATCATAAAAAACTGCCCAAAAGTAAAAGTACAAGACCTGATTGCTTCACTAGTGAATTATACCAAACATTCAAAGAAGATTTAAGACCTATTCTCCTCAAATTCTTTCAAAAAATTGAAGAGGTGGCAATACTTCCAAACTCGTTTTATGAGGCCCATATTATCCTATTACCAAAATCTGGTAATGATAACACAAAACAGGAAAACTACAGACCAATATCTCTCATGAGCGCAGGTGCAAAAATCATAAATAAGATACTAGTGAAGCGAATACAGCAACATATTAAAATTATTATACACCACGTTCAAGTGGGCTTCATCTCAAACACATAGGGATGGTTGAACATACGCAAATCGATTTATGTGATACACCACATAAACAAATTAAAATATAAGAAACATATGATCATATCAATAGTTGCAGAAAAAGCCTTTGACAAGATACAGCATTCATTTATGATCAAAACACTTAACAAAATTGGTATAGAAGAAAAGTACCTTAACATAATAAAAGCCATATATGAAAAACAAAAACCTTTCCTCTAAGATCAGGGACACGAAAAGGCTGTCCACTATTGCCACTGTTATTCAATATAACATTGGAGGTCCTAGCGAGTGCAATCAGGCAAGAGAAAAATATAAGAGGTATCCAAAGAGGAAACGAAGAAGTCAAACTGTCACTATTTGCGGAAGATATGATTCTCTATATAGAAAACCCTAAAGACTCCAGAAAACCACTACTAGAAATAATAAGCAAATACAGTAAAGTTTCTGGATACAAAATCAATGTTCAAAAATCCAAAGCGTTTCCATACTTTAATCATGAATTGTTAGAAAAAGAAGTGGAAAAAAATAATTCCTTTTGCAATTGCAGCAAAGAGAATAAAACGCCTAGGAATATATTTAACAAAACATGTGAATGAATTATATAGTGAAAACTGTAAGACCCTATTAAAAGAAATCGAAGAAGATACAAAAAAAATAGAAAGATATTTTGTGTTCTTGGATTGAAAGAATCAACATAGTTAAAATGACCAAATTACCTAAAGCATTATACAGATTTAATGCAACTTCTATAAAAATCCCATCAGCATTTTTTAAAGAAATAGAATAAAAAATCTTCAGATTTGTATGGAAGCACAAAAGACCCCAAATTGCCAAAGCTATTCTGAGAAAAAGATAACAAGGCGGAGGCATCACTCGGTTCGACTTTAAATTATACTACTAAACAACATTAATCAAAACAGTATTGTATTGGCAGAAAAACAGACACACGAACCAGTGGAATAAAATCCAGAGTCCAGAAGTAAACCCATATTTGTATTTCATTCTTGCAAAAGAATGAAACTAGACTGTTGGCTATCACCACACATGAAAATTAACTCAAAATGGATTAAGGATCTGAATATAAGATCTGAAACAATAAACTGCATAGAAGAAAACCTAGAAACAAAATTCAAGGACCATGAACATAAAGAGAATTTTATGAATTTGACCTCAAAGGCAAGGCAAGTAAAAGCAAGTGATGAATGGAACTACATCAAACTAAAAAGGTTCTGCTCAGCAAAAGAAACCATCAACAAGGTAAAGAAACAACCATCTGAATGGGAAAATATATTTGCAAGTAACAACTCCAATAAGGTCCTAATACCCAAAATATATGAAGAACTCATACAACTTAATAACAATAAAATAATCCAATCAAAAAATGAGTAGAGGACCTGAACGGACATTTCTTCCTAGAGGAAGTACAAATGACCAACAAGTATTTTAAAAGAAGCTCAACATTGCTAGTTATTTGGGAAATGCAAATCAAACTCACAATGAGATACCATCTTACACCTGTTAGAATATCTATAATCAACAGGACAACAATAAATGTTGGAGACGATGCGGAGAAAAAGGAACCCTCTTATACTGCTAGTGGGACTGCAAATTGGTACAGCCACTGTGGAAAACAGTATCGAGGTTCTTCAGAAAACTAAGAATTGATCTACCATATGATCCAGCACTCCCTCTACTGGGTATTTATCCCCAAAGACTGAAAATCCATATTCAAAAAGATATTTGTACACCAATGTTCATAGAACCATTCTTCACAGTGGCCAGGACACGGAAGCAACCAAAGTGTCCTACGATAGATGATTGGATAAGATGCTGTGGTACATATATACAATGGAATATTACTTAGCCATGAGAAGAGATGAGATACTGCCATTTGCAACAAAATGGATGGATCTTGAGATAATCTAAGTGAAATAAGCCAAACAGAAAAAGTTGAAAATCACATGATATCACTTATATGTGGGATATAAACTTAAAAGCAGCAAATGAACAGGACAAACAGAGACACATGGACATGGACTATAGACTAGTAATTACCAGAGGGTAGGACGTGGTGGAGGATCAGGGAGGTAAATGTGGTAAAAGAGGGTCAAATATAAGGGATTAGGGGGAGGGTGAAGTGGATAAAGTAGATCAAATGTATGTTAGATGAAGGAAACTGGACTTTTGGTGGTAAACATACAATAGAATATATAGGTGTCAAATTAGAATGTACACCTAAAAATTATATAATTGTATTAACAAATGTTACTCCAATAAACTTAATTAAAAAAAAAAACATGTGGGATTATATCAAACGAAACAAATTTTTGCACAGCAAGGAGAATATTAATAAACAAAAAGGAACTGACTAAATGGAAGAAGATATTTGCAAATGATACATCCAATAAAGGATTAATTGCCAAAATATATAAGAACTCATATAACTTAATACCGTAAGAAATAATCCAATTAAAAATTAATAGAAGATCTGAGCAGTCATTTCTCCAAAAAGGTATATAATATTTAAGTGTATAATATTCTATTCTGAATAAGAGTTACAATTTCCTAATTCTGTATGCCTGTTAGTCATCTTACTTATAGTTTTGTATCTTTTGTTTTAAGTAGAATGACCCTTATAGTATTTCCTGTAATGCAGGATTTATGGTGAAAAATTTCCTCAGCTCTGGAAAGATCTTGTTTCTCCTTCATGTTTAAAGGATAACTGTGCTACATATATTATTTTTGCCTGGTAGTCTCTCAATAATTTATATATTTGATTTCTATTCCTCTTAGTTTGTAGAGTTTCTGCTTTATAATCTGACAATAATCTAATAGGATTTTCTTCATAAGTTACTATCTTCTTTTCCCTGGCTGCCTTTAGCATTCTTTCTTTGTCATTAATTTTTGGTCATTTTAATACAGTGTGTCCAGAATAAGGCTTTATGGCTCAAGATAACTAATCGTCCTGTTTTTGTTTTTGTTTTGCTTGAATTTGAGGATTCAGTATTTTCTATGGAATTTGTTTGAATAGGTTCTCTGTTCCCTTTTCCCTTTCTTCTTCTGGTATACCTGTTATTCTTATGTTACTCTTTCTGATGGAGTCAGATGGTTCTTGTAGAGTGGGGTTTTTTTCCCACTTTTTTTTTACTCTTTTTATTTTTTTCACTCTCTTTTTCCATGTGTTATTTCCAAATTTTTATCTTCAATATCACTAATTCTTTCTCCATCTGATCAGCTGTATTTTCGAAGCTCACTATTTCATTCTTAATCACTTTCATTGAAGTCCTCAACTCCAGAATTTTTATTTTGTTTTTATAAGTTTCAATATCTTTGGTAATGTATTTTTTATCATTAATTTTATTTCTGAGTTTATTAAACTGCCTATCTGAGTTTTCTTGTATATAGTTGAATTTTTTAGAACTGCAATCTTGAGCTTTCTGTTGTTTAAAAAAGTGAAGTAGAAAACAATAGCTACTGCAACTCAGAAATGAACTCATAGCACAAGTAGGGATAATTTGTAACAACAAAAATAGCAAAAGAGAGGGAATAAAAGTCTGCATTTACAAATGGGAATGAATGTAAGATGCATGTAGAAGAAAGGACTACTGTATATATGAAACTTTCTTTTACATTAACTTACACACACACACAATCTGGAAAACACATGTAACATAAAAAAGAGGGAACAGACAAAAAATTATATCATACCACCAAACAAAAATACAGACAGAAACACAGGGGCAAAGAAACAATGGAGACACTGAGCTACCAGAAAACAAAAGATGGAATGGATATAAAAAATTCTCGTATGTCAATAATTACCCTAATGTAAATAAACTAAACTCACCAATAAAGAGACACAGAGTAGCAAATTGGATTTAAAAAAAATCAGAGGGGAGAGGGAAAAGTGACATAGATGATAGAGACTCTGTTCATCCCTCTTGAGACCAAATAAAAGCTGAGAGAGAAATAAGGAGCAAACAGCAAACAAACAAACAAACAAACAAAAAACTTCTGGGATCTATATGAACAAGCTCTACAACTAGAGACAGAAATAAAAAAATAATACTAAAATGGGAGGAGGTAGGACAGGACAAGGACATGAAGCTGCCAGGTCCTGAGTGACTGAGTGAGACAGAGGCCATAGCAGCACCCGGTAGCTGTAGACACCTCTTAAAAGAGCCATTCACAGTGACAGACCTCCTCACTCTGAGCACCTGCACTGGGTTGGCTGCACAGGGGGCACCAGGGACTTACAAAGGGACATTGAGTTGTCAGATTGAGACACGGAGGTTAGACTTGCTCTGTATAGAAGTGCCGGCAATATCCACTGTTCCTCTTTTGAGTACCCTTACCTCCTTCCCCGCAGTGTGTGGATTCAGAGCTGCTATAACGGAGATGTCATCAACCTGGTTAATAAAAGTCACTCCACTCAGAGAATTCTCTGAAACTCTGCCTCCCCCAACTCGTGACCCTACCCAAGCCACATCTAGGTGTGTCCTCAGCAAGTCAGGCACCCCTTCCTGAGCAGTGCCTAGACTCACACTGCTGGCAGGTAACTGTAGGTTCTGGCATGGCCATTTAAGGCAACTATAAGTTGCGGATTGCTTGCTGATTGCTTGCTGATTCTTAACAGGTGGCTGTTGAGAGGCACAGCCTTGGGCTAAATTTGGCCTACAGCTAAATCCCTCTCAGGACTGTGCCACTGGACACCTACCTCACATAGCCACATTAACAAGACCAAGAAAATTAAAGGCTTTGTTTATGTAGAAAAAGACACAGAAAGGCAGCCAAAATTAAAAAGCAAGGAAGCATAAACCATATGAGAGAATAAAACAGAGATCCAGAAATAATGAAGTTAAGCAACCTAACATATGCAGAGTTCAAAACACTGGTTATAAAGATGCTCAATGAACTTAGGGGAAGTGTAGATAAATTCAGTAAGAACTTTAACAAAGAGACAAAAAACATGAAAATGGAAATGGAAATTATAAAAGGGAATGAGTCAGAAATGAAGAACACATTATCTGAGATGAAAAGTATATTAAATGGAATAAATGAAGTGATTAAAGAAGAGGATCAAATGACCTATATAGAGGATGGGAAACCAAGGACACTAATTCAGAATGGCAAGAAAAAAGAAGCCAAGACTATAATAATAATTTAAGGAGCCTATGGAACACTATTAAACGTAAAAAATATATATATATCATAGAGTACCAAAAGTAAAGCAAGATGTTGAAGAGCTATTTAAAGAAATAATGATGAAAAACTTCCATAACATAGTAAAAGAAATAGACAGACAACCCCAGGAAGCTCAGAGAGTACTAAAAAAGATGAACCCAAAGAGGCCCACACCAAGACACATAATAATTTAAAAGCCAAGGATTAAATATAAAGAAATAATCTTATAAGCAGCAAGAGAAAGGCAGTTTATTATCTATAAGGGAGCACCCATAAGACTGGCAGCTGATTTCTCAAAAGAAACTATGCAGGACTGAGAGATGGGCACAAAATATTTGACATGATGAAAACCCAGGATCTACGACCAAGAATTTTTTATCCAGCAAAGCTATCATTTAGAGTTGAAAGACAGACAAAAATGAGCTGAGAGAATTTATCTACACCAAGCCAGTATTATAGGAAATGTTGGAGAGACTTCTTTAAGAAGAAAAAAACATGTATCAAAAACAGGAATAAAGAATAGTAATAAGTACATTCTTACCAATAAGTACCTCAAATGGAAAAGAATTAAGTGCTCCAACCAAAAGATTGGTTGAATGGATAAGAAAACAAGACCCCTACATATATATGCTGCCTACGAGAGACTTACTTCAGATTAAAAGATACACAAAGACTAAAAGGAGGGGAATGGAAAAAGACGTTGCCTTGATGAACCTAGAGGGTATTGCACTGAATGAAATGAGTTGGATAGAAAAAGACAAATATCATGTGATTTCACGTACATGTGGAATCTAAAGAACCAAATCAACAAAACAACAAAAGCAGAAATAACTCATAGATACAGAGAATATTTAGAGGGATACTAGATGGAGGGGAGTTGGGAGGACAGCAAAAAAAAAGGCAAAGTGATTAAGAGGTACAAATGGATAGTTGCAGATTAGACATGGAGATGTAGAGTGTAGCATGGGGAAGATGGTAAATAATGTCAAACTAAATACATAAGGGAGAAGAAGGGTACTAAATTTAGTGAGGTGATCACTTTGTAAGTTATGTGGATCATTGATCACTATGTTATACAACTGAAAGTGGTATATTATTGTATGCCAACTATAACTGAAAAAAAATCATTGAATTGTACAATGTAAATACAAGCAAATAATTGTCTATTATATTTCAATAGAGCCAAAAAATATGCTGCCTTAAAAAAAGTACTTCACAGCTACAGAAAGAAATATAGACTCTTAAGAATGGAAAATGATTCTCCAAGCAAATGGTATCCAGAGTAAGTGGGCATAGTGTACTTATACCTGACAAAACAGACTTCGATATTAAAAAAAAAAGGTAACAAGAGAAAAAAATGGATATTTCATAATAATTAAGAGAACAATACAATCAAGAAAACAACATTTATCAATATGGATGCTCTCAAACAGGGAATACCAAAAATATACAAAGCAGGAAAAAGCACAAATACGAAGAGATTAAGTGATGTGCTACTAAAGAATGACTGAGTCAGAGAAGAAATAAAAGAGGAGATTAAGAGATACATAGAAACAAATGAGAATGAAAATACAATATATTAAACTTTTGGATACAGCAAAAGTGGTTATAAGAGGAAAGTTCATATCATTACAGCTCTATCTCCAGAAATAAAAATGAGCCCCAAATAAATAACCTTACATTATATTTTTAAAAACTAGGAAAAAAGAACAAATGAAGCCCAAAGTCACTAGAAGGAAGAAAATAAAAATTAGAGAATTAAATGAAACTGAAAATCAAAGGACAATAGATAAAATTAATGCAACGAATAACTTGTTCTTTGAAAATATCAATAAAATTGACAAACCTCTGCCTAGACTGACTAAGGGAAAAATAGAAAAGACACAAATAAACAAAATCAGAAATGAAAGAGGAAATATTATGACAGATACCACAGAAATACAAAGTATTATACCAGCATACTATAAAATATTATATGCCACCAAATTTAATAACCTAGGAGAAATGGACAAGTTATTAGAAATATAAAACCTTCCTCTAATGAATCACAAAAAAAAACCCTGAAAAATCTAAATAGATCAATCAACAATAAGGAAATTGAAACAATCATCAAAAACCTCCCCAAAAGTAAAAGTCCAGGACGAGATGGCTTTGCTAGTGAATTCTACCACACATTCATAGATGATTTAATACTTGTTCTTCTCAAATTCCTTCATAAAATTGAAGAAGAGGCAGTACTTTCTAACTTATTTTATGGGGCCAATATTACCCTGATACAAAACCTGGTAAAGATAACACACAAAAATTAAACTATAGACCAATATCTCTGATGAATACAGATGCAAAAATCTTAAACAAAGTACTAGCAACTCAAATATAATACATTGACATCACAAGCAAATGGGATTCATTCCAGGGCACAAGGATGATTTAACATATGCAAATCAATTAATGTGATATACCACATAAAGAAAATAAAGGATAAAAACCATATGATTATGTTAATAAATGCAGAAAATGCTTTTTACAAGATATAGCGTCAATTTATAATTAAAACACTTAATAAAATGGGTGTAGAAGGAAAGTACCTCAATATAAAACAGGCTATATATAACAAACTCTTAGCTAATATCATACTTCATGGTGAAAAACTGAAAGCTTTCCCTCTAAAATCAGGAAAAGAAGTATGACCACTTTTACTATTCTATTTCAATACAATATTGAAAGTCCTTGCTAGAGCAATCAGGCAAGAGATAAAATAAAAGGCTTCAAAATGGAATGAAGAAGTCACATTGTCACTTTCTGCAGATGACATGATTCTCTATATAGAAAATCCTAAAGACTCCACTGAAAAACTGTTAGAAACAATAAACACAAACAGTAAAAATGAAGGATACAAAATCAATATGTAAAAGTCCATAGCATTTCTATACACCAATATAAATTTTCAGAAAAAGAAATTTAAAAATTTTATTTTGCAATTGCAACAAAAAGGATAAACTTCTTAGGTATAAACCTAACAAAGCATGTGAAGAACCTATACACTGAAAACTGTAAGATATCATTAAAAGAAATTGAAGACACACAAAGAAATTAAAAGATATTCTATGTTCATGGATTGGACTAATTAACATAGCTAAAATGCTCATATTACCCAAAGCAATATGTAGATTTAATGCACTCCCCATTAGAATGGCAATGGCATTTAAAATATATATATATGTATATATATATATATATATAAATTATATATGTATATATATATAAATTATATATGTGTATATATACATATATATATACAAATTATATATGTACACATATATATGTGTGTGTGTGTATATATACATTAGATTCGTATGAAATCACAACAAACCCAAACTAGCTAAAACAATCCTGAGAAAAATTCATGAGGTCAGAAGTTTGACATTGCCTCGCTTCAAATTATACTGCAAAGTGACAATAATCAAAACAGCTTATTGGCAGAAAAACAGACACACAGACCAATGGAACAGAATTCAGAGTCCAGAAATAAACCCCTGTATATATAGGTGAATCATTTTTGGCAAAGGAGCCAAAAACATACAGTGGAGAAAGGAAAGCCTCTTCAATAAATGGTGCTGGGAAAATTGGAAAGCCACATGCAAAAGAATGAAACTAGACTGCTATCTGGCACCGTACACTAAAATTAACTCAAAATATATCAAACACCTAAATATAAGACCCAAAACAGTAAACTGCATGCAAAAAACAATAGGTGCTAAACTCACAAACCTTGAACTTACAGAGGATTTTTATGAATCTGAAGCAAAAGCAAAACTAAAAGAAGCAAAAATCAAACTAAAAAGCACAGCAAAAGAAATCAAGATGAAGAGGCAACCAACTGAATAGGAGAAAATTATAAACAACACCTTCAATAAAGAGGTAATATACAAAAAATATTTTAAAAGCTCATACAATTCAAAACAAGAAGAAAACAAACAATCCAATTAAATAATTGGCAAAGCGTGGAAGGGGTTTAGGGGGACTGGGAAAAAAAAATGAAGAGATGAAGAAGTACAAATTAGTAATTACAAAACAGTCACAGGGATGTAAAGTATAGCATAGAAAATATAGTCAATATTATTGTAATGGCTATGTATAGAGACAGATGGGTGCTAGAGTAATCAGGGGATCACTTCATAAACTATATAAATGTCTAATCATTCTACTGTATACATGAAGTTTGTGTATATATATATATATATATATATATATATATATATATATACACACACACATACATATATATATATATATAGTGATGGAATAAATTTTAACTTTGGGTGGTGAATATACAATGAAATATACATATGATGTATTACATAATGGTACATTTGAAACCTATTTGATTTTGTCAACTAATATTACTCCAATAAATTTAATTTAAAAAAAGAAAAAAGAAAAATAAAGAAAAAAGGTAATTACTAAAAAGAGAATTATTATCTATATTTCCAAACTAGCAGAGAAAATCAGTTTATAGGAAAAAATATTAAAATTTTATAAAATCACTTAGAGACAGAAAGGAAAAAAAAAATTTAGAGAGAAAATAATTTTAAAAAAAACAAGAAATAGAAGTATTTTTGTAGAACTACTTCCAAACATAGTCAAATCATAAATATGTAAATATATTAAATATACCTTTTATGTTATAAATATCATATTAGATCTTTTAATCCAGTTATATGCTGACTAGAATGCTTATATCTAAACATACAGACACAAAATATGGAAAGAAATAGAGAAAAAGCATGGTGTGGGAATATTAATAATAAATCGAATTTATGATGTAGAAGCACTAGCAATATAGAGAAAAACTTTAAAGTGTCATAAAGTATCACCAAAAACATAATATTCCCACCTAATTTACATATAACAACATAGCTTCAAATTATGTAATAAAAAAATGACAAAAATATAAGAAGAAATCAACACATTTTAACATGTCTCAGAGAGAAATGAAAATGATTATGGGAAGCAAATAACTAAGGTTATGGAAAAGTTCAGCTTAAGCCTGATGATAGATGATAGATTGATAGATGATGATAAGAGAGAGAGATGATAGATGATAGATAGATGATAGATGATAGATAGGTAAGTGGATAGATATTATTTATATATCATAACATATATAAAATAAAACTTAAGCTGCATATGTCATATTTAGTAATATAATGTATAAATTATATATTATATATAAACTTATGTACATGTATATATCCTACATACCAAACATATAGAGAAAATACATACTTGATTTCACATGAAGCATTTATAAAAGATTCTATTTTAAAATACAGACTACTTACTAATTTCTTCAAACATAGCAGCTGAATTTGATGAAGGGAATAGATTGGGAAGAGATTATTAAAAGGAGAGGTATGCATCGAAAGTAAATTTTATCTCCTTGATTATTTTACTTTAACCAGCATTGGAGTTGTTTAGTTCAAAGATATAAGTTACGTGGGAGGAAATCCATTATAGCAAAGTAAACAATAAAACATTTATTTTAAAGAAAAAAATCTATGGTTAATTATGCATAGGAATACCACTGGTTAAACTGATCCAAACCAGAGTTTTTCATGGCCAACATTCAGACTTAGTGCTTTGTTCTCTGAGGTTTCAATTTCAGTTTGAGGGAAATTAAAATTGAGAAAATGAGGGTCTCCTATCTGAGTTTTAGAGGAACAGTATTTAAACCCACACCTTCAAAGTATCTGACTCTTTTACTAAAGGGTTTAGTTATAAGAATAATAATTTTCTAGTTTTAAAATAAAAAGAATTGTGTCATATAAAAGACAGTAAAATTCTAACATAGAGGAAAATTACTGCATTCTAAGCAAGACTCTATTACCTATGTGTGCAATGGCAAGGTGTTTTGGTTTTGTTTATTTGTTTGTTTGTGAAAAAAGATCATATAACAGTTTCAGTTCTTGGCCCTGTGTAACTTCGTGAAATTTGGACAACAGCGTTTGCTACTAGAATTCCAGAAAGCAAAAATTAAAGATTGAATGGCACTCCTGGATGGAGCTGTACAACAAAAGGGCCCTGGGAGTAATTCTCAGCTCAGAACAATAATAAAAGTACCAAAAGCATTGATTAATTATAACATATTTGATAAGCATTGTGGGCCCTGTGCTCAGAATTTTAAACACATTATAGCATTTAATCTTTGGAATCCTTGAAGATCCTATGTTATAGATAGGAACAATGAGGCTCAGGATACCTATGTTACTTCTTCAAACTTATACAGCTGGAAAGTGAAAAAGCCAAGATTTATGTTTAGGAAGTATGATCTTAAAGGCCTTGGATTTTGTGACCATGTTAAGTGTACTTTAATAAAGAGAAACTCTCTGATAATAAGATATATCTTACACTGTAGGAGACTGCTTTGTTTTACTGTCTAAGCAGAGGCTGGATTGCCTGAGGAATGGTTCCTATATCAGGTGTAGATATAACTGGATGTCTTCTAAGGTGACTTCGAGTTCAGAATAAATGGGAAAAATAGCTATTCTCTCATACTGATGACCATAATAGTGCCCTTGCAAAAAGCACTATTATGCATAGAATATGCTTTACTGAACGAGGCTCAGGTAGGAAGAGATCAATGGAATAAAACAACTAACAATATAAATGGAATTATTATTTATTTTATTACTTTATTTTTTATTTCATTTTATTTTTTATTAAATTTATTGGAGTGACATTGGTTAATAAAATAAAATAGGTTTCAAGCATTTTTTTCTGTTTTCTTTTTGCATATTTGGTTTTAAAACATTGTGGTCAGAGAATATGCTTGGTATGATTTTAGTCTTCTTGAAGTTGTTGAGGCTAGTTCTATGTCCCAACATATGATCTATCCTTGAGAATGTTCATTGTGTACTAGAGAAGACCGTATCATTTGGTGTTTGGGGATGAAAGGCTCTGTAATTGCCAATTATGTTTAATTAGTCTCATGTGTCATTTAAGGTTGCTATTTCCTTATTGGTTTTCTGTTTGGATGATCTATCTATAGCTGTCAATGGGGTATTTAGGTCCCCTACTATAATTATGTTTTTGTTAGTTTCTCCTTTTATTCCGTTAGAAGTTGCTTTATATATTTTAATATTCCCTGTTTGGGAGCATATATATTGATGTGCTATGTCTTTCTGATGTATGGTCCCCTTTATCATTATGAAATGTCTATCTTTGTCCTCATTATGTTTTTCATCTTGAAGCCTGTTTTCTCTGATATACGTAGGGCTATGCCCACTTTTCTCTGGATGCCATTTGCTTGGATTGTCGTTTTTCCACCTATTTCCTTTGCATCTGTAATTGTCCTTGCAGCTGAGGGCCCTTAGATGCTCTGAAGCACAGATCTCTCTGACATGCTCATGTAAAGGTTAGGTGTTATTTGTTGAATTGTAGATGTTCAGCTTGTTGTTATTTTAAGGGGAGAGATGCAGGGAGATCCCTAACTGCCATGCTTCTGACGTCACTAAGGATTACTTTATTTATTTTCAGCTTAATTAACGTGTAATTGACAAATAGAAATTGTATGTAATCAAGGTGTACAACTTAGTATTTTGATATGTGTATGTCTTGTCAAATGATCACCACAACCAAGCTAATTAAAATATCTATCACCGATGGCAGCCGCACCACCCACAGATGCTACCAGGTTAGACGCTGCTGTGGCTATGGGAAATGCTGTTGTCAACAAAATGCTGCTGCCAGAATGACGCTACTGCTAGGCTACCAGACTTGCCTCTGCACAGGTGCTGCTGGTAACTGTGCTACAGGTAAGATATTCCCTGACTTCCTGTCTGCTCCTTTCTCAATTGTAAGTCACAAACAAGCATGACCTGGACCTTATCACTAGCCCAAAGTAATCTCCTATTTCTTTAGTTTCTGTGATCATGCCTGCATTTAATAAACACCAACAAACATAATAAATGTGAATTTTTCTCTCAGTTACCATTCAAAACATGTCTTCTGCACAATAATCAAGATATTTAAAAGTTCCATTTTCTTGAAATGTCTATTTATGTCCTGTTCTTACCACTGCATTATCTCTGTATATGCAAAAACAACTGTTATCTAAAAAAAATCATATTAAATCAGCCTCAATAAAATATCTATTACCTTACATAGTAATCACTTTCTTTGTTTCTTTCGTGTGTGTGTATGTGTGTGTATGAGAGAACTCTTATTTTATTTTTATTTTATTTTATTTATAATTAATTTATTTTTATGGTGACATTGGTTAATGAAATCCAAAAAGTTTCAACTGTACACTTTAACAGTGAGGCATATATATATTTACACAGTGTGTTCACCTCCCATAGTCAGATTTCTTTCTGTCACCACATATTTGACCTCCTTTACCATGTCTACCTCTTCCCATCGCCCATCCCCTACCATCTGGTAATCTACAGTCCATGTTCATGAGTCTCTGTTTGTTCTGTTCATGTGTTGCTTTTAGGTTTATATCCCACATATAAGTGATATCATGTGGTTTCCAACATTTTTTGTCTGGCTTATTTCGCTTTGCGTGATTATCTCGAGGTCCATCCATGTTGTCACAAGTGACAGTATTTCATCTCTTCTTATGGCTGAGTAATATTCCATCGTATGTATGTACTACAGCTTCTTTAGCCAATCATCTATCACGGGACACTTCAGTTGCTTCCATGTCCTGGCCACTGTGAATAATGCTGCTATGAACATTGGTGTGCAAATATCTTTTCGGATATAGGTTTTCAAGTCTTTAGAGGTAAATTCCCAGTAGAGGGATTGCTGGATCATATGGTAGATCAATTTTTAGATTTTTGAGGAACCTCCATACTGTTTTCCATAGTGGCTGTACCAATTTGTAGTCCCAAAAGCAGTGTATGAGGTTTTTTTTTTCCTCCGTATCCTCTCTAACATTAGTTATTACTTTTCCTGTTGATTATAGCTTTTCTAACAGGTGTGAGATGGTATCTCATTGTGGGTTTGATTTGCATTTCCCCAATAGTTAGTGATGTTGAGCTTCTTTTCAAATATTTGTTGACCATTTGTATGTCATATGAGAACCCTTAATATCCACCCTCTTAGCAAATTCCAGTCATACAGTACAGTACCATTAACTGTGGTCTCCATTCTTTTCATTAGATCTTCAGAACAAAATCACAAAATTTCAGTGACCTTTATTTTCTGGTTTAGTATTTGTTTAATTTCATGTGTGTTTGATGTTGATCTGTATTCTATATGCTTTCAGTGGATGGGTCTTGCTATTCTCTTTAAATCTTTTTATACTTACTTATAATTTATCTGCCTGGTAGATTACTTATTCAGGAGAGGGTTCAAACATTTTACTATGAGAGTGGCTGTGTTTTTTCTTATAGTTCTCCTACTTAATTACTAAGAAGCACTGAAAGCTACAGACCTACTCCATGGGGACAAAATTCTTCTACTCCATGGCAAAGAGAACATGCAAACTGAGCAGGCTGGCTCTCAAGAGAAACAGAGGTATGGGCTGGGCTGCATATACCCACTTCCTCTTCCAGTGTCACTAATCAGATTATATCAGTGGTTTTCAGACTTGAACTCGCTGTAAATCATCTTGAGGTTTGCTAAAAACATACTGCTAGAACCCACCCTCAAATTTTCTAATTTAATAGGTCTTGAATGCACATTCTCACTAAAATAAAATTTATCTATAGTTAAGGTTTATCTGAGAAGAATCCAAGTTTTTTGAGCTTATATATTCCCTAACCAATCAATGCCCTTGTGTTTGGAAAAAGCTTTAAAAAGGTTGCTCAAAGAATTAAAAAAAATATTTATAATTTCTTATTTTTAGACCTTTATGATGATAGAGAACAAAATACCTTTTCACAACTCTGCAGCTCACATCAATTATATTTAAAAAGATTTTTTCTAACTAGCCTACATTTAAGTAAAAAGTGATATATGGTCTGATTCTTGGGTTCATACAGGTTCTAAAATATTTCACTTGGCAGAAATGTAGAAATGGCAAATACTCAGTCAACAGAATCAGACCCTCTAGTTTTTGAAATGCTGTTCTTTCTTTTTGCTCAGTAAAGTTAAAATGCTTGAATTGACTTTAGATTCTTTACCTGGTAAATAAGTTTGAAAAGACATTTATTCATTTTCCTGCTGTAGTGAATTTAATCAGAAAATGGACATAAAATATTGACGTATTAATGGTATGTCTGCATTAAGAAAATCTAAAATTAGGAAAGAGCATGTGTTGGTTCTGTGAAGTAGGTAACCCATTCCTACCACTAGAAAGGAAAATAGAGATAGCAGGAAGCCTAGAGCAGAAAGGCTCGCCAGAGAAAGCCTTCTAAAACCTTAAGATAGGCCATGTCTCTACAATTAGGATAGTTGGTCTATGGGAAAGATAGCCCCCAGAGGTGGTCTATGACTCACCAACTTTCCTTTCCCATCCACTCAGTGCCACAAACTTTCTGCTTCAGGTCAACAAAGCAACTTAGAAGCCAAATGACATTATGATAATAATGAAGAGTTAGAAAATTTTGGTGCTTTCCCATTTCCAGCCAAATTTTAAAATCTTATGTAATCTTGGTTAAGTTATTTCCTACCTCTCAACTTCAGTTTTATCTTCTGTAAAGAGAGATTTTTGATCAGATGTCTTCTTAGACCCTGCCTAACTCAGAAGTTTAGTAATTCAATAGTGGATTCACATAGTTTGGAATAGTATTTTCTCAAAATAAGTCTTCAAAAGAAAATTGCTTTGATGAGAAAGAAAAAAAAAATCACAGGTTTGGTTTTTTGTACCATGTCATTGTTTTTCTTACCACATGATTAGTCTTTATGATTTAGTAACATTAAAATGTGTTTCCCTTTATTTAAGACCCACCAAAGTCAGAGTAGAGAATGTAGTCCAGATCTGAGCTGGATGGTCAGGGAAAATTGACCTGAGGTTGAACTTACATTGTCAAAAAAAAAAAAAAAAAAACAACAACTTTGAGTTGAACAGCCTATCCCCATTCAATAAGTGAGGATTCCAGAAGATTCCATGATCTCATTCAGGATTATTAAATTGAGAGGAAAACCAATGCTATTTTATGTCACCTATACATATTTTCCTCCAATTAAGGTAAGTTAAAATAAACGCTAAGTTATTCTTACATTAGAAATAAAGTATTACCCTCTGGGTTGACTTGACGTCTTAGATTTTTCACGTAAATTACTGATATGACATTAAATCCTATTTCTGGATCCCTGTGAACTCTTCTGTCTTAGATCCACCCACACTAGTGGGCCATTTGTTCTGTAACTTAGAACAATGGAATGAAGGGGTGGCCACATCACTGACTGGCATTATTAAAATATGCCTCAATGTTGTCCATATATACAATGGAATACTACTCAGCTATAAGAAAGGATGAAATACTGCTATTTGTGACACGTGAATGGATCTTCAGAGTATCATGCTAAGGGAATATAAGTCAGATGGAAAAGGATAAGAACCATGTAATTTCACTCATATGGGGGATATAAAACATAAATTAGAAACAAAACAGATAAACTCATAGAGAACAGTATGGTGGTTACCAGTGAGAAACGAGAGTAGGGAAGAATAAAGATGGTAAAGGGGGTAAAATATATGGTGATAGAAAAAGACTAGACTTTGGACTGTGAGCACACAATGCAATATATAAATGATATATTATAGAATTGTACACTTGAAACTTATCTAATGTTATTAACAAATGTCACTCAAATAAATTATTTTTAAATCAATTATTTCAACATCATTAGGCAAGAACAGTAAAACTAAAACTAATTTACCTTATTTGTTCAAAAATGTCACCCAGAAGAATTATTTTAAAAATGAGTTTTCTTTTTGTATTTTTAGTAGAGCTGTGACCATTGTATCCTGAGACAAAGAATTGCTTAGGGGAATCCTACAGTTTCATGCCTGCTCCGAAGAGAACTTTTAGAGAACTACCAACTGCATTCCCAGGGTACTAAGATCTTAAAGTCTAAAGCTTAGGAAAAATGTTAAAATAAACTTCTGTAAAGCTTACTTTTGTTTTTCTTGTTTCCTTTCTGCCAATCCATGCACTCCTTCTCTCCACTTTTCAAGACCTCCCACCATGACAAATATACATAAAAATGGAAAAGTTTTTTTTTTTTTTATATTAGTCAATATGGTGGTGGTGGTAGTGGGGTGTGTGTGTGTATGTGTGTGTGTGTGTGTGTGTGTGTGTGTGTGAGAGAGAGAGAGAGAGAGAGAGAGAGAGAGAGAGAGAGAGAGAGAGAGAGAGAAACTACTGACTCTTTAAAGCAAAATGGTAAGCTCTTTGAAAACAGAAGTTGTGGCTCCCTTTTATATATCCTATTGATTCCCAGAGCTAGTTTTGCACTTGAGAATCTCTATCAATAACATTGCCTCATTGAATAACTAATGATTTTTAAAATGTAGGATGTATTTCTACTCACTTTTAACTATCAGCACAACCAGCACCTTCATCTCTAACCTCCTAATTTCCCATTAGATAGTAACTCTCAGCTCTAGCTTTAAACATTCTTTTACTGTAGAATCGCCAGAAACACTGAACTTTATAGTTTTATGAACCCTTTTTCCATGGCTTACCAATCCACACTTAAACATTTACCCAAGAAGTTTTTTTTCTATTTTTTATTTTTACTAATTTAATTTACTACTTTCTCAATGATTCCTCAGGATCTTGAACATAATCCCACAGTTAGCTTTGATTCTTTCTTTTTTTTTTTCATAATTCTATCTCTCTAAGTTCCAAGACTACCTAAATATTTACACTTGAATCCTTACTTTTTTTTTTTTAGCTTATGGGTTTTTTCATCCATATTGGATGAGCATGAATTCAGAGCCTTCCTTTTACAAATTTCTCAATTTGTCTCAATCCAAGACTCAGTTTATTATAATTGGTATATGTAGTGTGTTTGACAAATTATTTGTTCGATTATTTGATTAACCAAATAAATCTTGATGTTACCAAATGAATGGCTTATGACTCTACAAATCCTCAAGGTCCCTTAAACATAACCCTGACCCACGGGATGATCCTCCTGATAATCTCTTTCAATTCCTTGGTACAAAGAATGTAAAAACTAAATTGAGAAAACAGGCAAGAAAAGCACACACCAATGCAATAACTTTGTCTATGTCTTCAGATTGACTCTCAAGTAGCTCTATATAGACAATGAAGGCAGAGCCAAAGAATAGAGTCACTACAGTTATATGAGAGAAACAGGTATAGAAGGCCTTGGCAGCTGAAGGCATCTTTGTCATAGCATTCAGGATACCCCCATAGATTACCCAAATGTGCACAAGATTGTATGTGTTGATTATGTAAATCACTACAATATGGACTTGAGCATGCTAGCCTATATCTATATATGCCAACTTTATTAGTGGTGCCAAGTAACAAATGTAATGGGTCACCACTTTCAAATCAAAGGGGATAGAGACCATGAGGATGGCTGGCACAAATGCAGCTGTGAAGCCAGCCGCTCAAGTGATCTCTGTTAGACATAACTGTTTTTCTGCTTATTAGACAGTGGTAGTGTAACAGGCAACAGATGGTAATATAGCAGGCCAGTGCCATGACACCCAACAAATAGCACTTATTCAGCCCAAGAAAAGGAAGACATACAGATAGGAAAATCATACAGCTGATGGGATGGGTGAACATCCATGGAGCAAGGTATGCAGCAGTGTGGGCACTGTAGTGTTGGCATACCAGAATTCCAAGAAGGAGAGGACACTGATAAAGATGTGCATTGGCATGGAAAGTCCAGAATCTGCCTGAACCAAAATGATAATTAACAAATTTTCTGCCAGGGTGAGGAGATAGATGCATAGGGTTCCCAAGAATGCAAAAGGTTGTACGGTTTTAGTGGGAATGAAATCAGCAAGGATAAAATTCTGAGTTCATATATGATTGACATGATCTATGATTCCTGAGAATGAGGGACAAAGACAGATGAATTATTTTAGGTTTCTTCTTCTTGAGAAATTTTCCCAAAGCCTAAAATTATGTGTAAGCTTGAAAATAACTTGCACATTATCAAACAGACTTCCCTCACATTTCAAAAGAGGTACTGAAGACCAGAAGGCAGAAGTAATTTGCATAATATCACAGTCTGTTGCTGACAGTTGGAGTATAGGTCAGGTTTCCTGCTTTACAGCCCAGTACGTTTTATTGTACAGAATGCGACATCAGAACCTCAAGTTCTAAAATTTTCTCCCACATAGCACACCAGAAACACACATATCCTTACAATCCAAATGAAATATTCCATGATTCTGTAAAACATCCTTCTGTATCATACCCCCTGTATCCAACAATCAGTTGTACTAAACTGTGGAATAAGGAAACAGATATTTTCTAAAATGTTACTGTTAAGATTCCTTCAGGGAGTCTCTCTGTAATTCAAGAATGTTCTCAGTAAGGTCTAAAGAAGGAAGAGATGGGAGAAGAAAGAAATGTGAATACTCTTGGAAGAGTTCCTCAGAGTTCAGAGCAGTAGGGCCAGAGGAGGAATCAATAAGTAGACATAATGCATGTTAAGAAAGAATTCCCAAAGGAAATTATGTATCAGAAATCTCTAAGTGTGTGTGTCTGTGTGTGTGTGTGTGTGTGTGTGTGTGTGTGTGTGTGTGTGCGTGTGCACGCATTGATAAAGTCAGGACCCCACAGTGTCGATCTAAAAGGACTTTAGTATAAGGAAAAAACACATTCTTTGAAAATTGGCTTTTTAAACTTGCTTTGCAACTAGGTCAAAATGAACATTGAGCCTGGTCATTTCTTCTCTCTTTTCTTCAACTTTTTCTTCTCTTAAATGAAGATGTTTAAATAATTGCCTTATAAAGCCCCTTGACAGCTCTGGTACTCCGTAGTGTTCTAAAGCCACTTAAAAATGTTTTGGGGGCAAGGGTGGAGATAGGTGGTCTATATCGATGTACCAAGAATTTTCACACCACACATCTAACATATAACACCTATAAAAGGTCAAAGCCCTCTCTTACTCTTTTTCTTCAGCTAATCTTATCTCTACTGCAACACCCCTGCCTTCTACCTGACAGTTTTGATAACATTCAGACTTGTAGCTTCTTATTCAGTATCACTTCCACTTCCAATATACTTCCTTTCTTATAGTTCATGTTCCTCCAAATGTTGGTCTCCTTGCTGTATGTTCTCTGAGGTTGCTGGGTGCGATTAGTTCTCAGTAGGTATTCCTCTGAGAAAAGATGTTGGGCACAAGAAAGTGAAGGCAATCAGCTTTATTTCTCAAATGATTTTGTTCAGCTCTGCAAACTTGATTGTTGGGCTCTGGAATCCAATATCAGGGACATTGGCTTTTTTGGTTCGCTAGAACTTTCTGCAAGTTCCACATAGCTTTGTATGGGAAGAGAAAATTCATGATGCATAATCTTATGCACACATGGAGAGTAACACCTTGAGCACCCCATAAGTAAGTGTCATGTTTAAAATTTTACCTTACAAGGAGATTTCTCATCCAGCTTCTCTTTCTGATAACCACAGATCTCATCCCCATATGAGAACAATCACCATGAGTACCACTATCACTTCTGTGCTGACCATCTTCATTACTCTTACCACTGCCTCTACTTTCATTATGTCCTCTATCTCTTATTCATTGGCTTAATAACCTTTTATCAAATTCTAAAGCACTACTCTAAGTGCACTGTTTTAAACCTGCATTACCAGTATTGCTATCATTTCTTATACCACTACCACTACTATTACATGAGGACTTCCTCATGAGGCTTATCTACCTTTTTTATGATCAGTCTTATTTATAACCATATAATCAATATTTTCATCAAAAGCCCTGAAATTAGCATGTGAGCTCTGACGTCATCTGAGTATTACATGCAAGCATCTACTTAAATAAATATGCAATTCAGAAAATAATAGAATAAAAGCATTTATCAATTGGAAGTAATGCATTTGAATCAAATATACATTTTTATTTTTAGAATCAAAGTTGGGCACAAAATAGTTATTAAATTAAATTTAAGATAAAGAGGTAACCATAAAAGATGAACAAGTACTAAAAAGAAAGAAATTGTTGAATATTCTGCGATCCAGTTGAAGAAGCTTCCTGCAGAAGCTGGAGATTATTGAAAAAAAAATGAAAAAAGGTTTTTGTTTCTGAGAGCACTAATATTACTTCAGGTTTGGAAGAGTTTTTTAAAAACTCTCAAATATTTAGACAATCAGAGAGTCTCATTCAACCTCAACCAGCATTGAGCCTACATCGCACTTTATGTGAAACACTTGATCTTTCTCCAGGATGAATAGTTGCAACTGCCCTTTCACTAAATTACTGCATCCTCCACAGTCCCGAATACCAAAACACACTCTTTGTTTTTATCTTCATTTCATGGATTTGAATAAATTAGCCATCTATCTAGTCTCTTCAACTGAATAATTGTGCTATGCTCAGAGCATCCACTTCATTATTTATTTTTAGTTCCTTATAGATTCATATCACATTGGTTTTCCTAAAGCTTCCTTTTATGAACCAGACTCTAAAACAGACCTGCTTTTTCCTTTGTAGTGTTGAGTTGTTTATCTGTATGTCTTGGCATTAACTGAGGAGATAAAGGGCTATCAATGTTATATAAATACCTGAGCATAGGAACTGTAGACATTATCTAGAACCAGTAGTGCAGAAATCAGAAAAATATGCTAAAGAGTTGGAACCTTCCAAATATAGTCAGGCCTTTCCTAGCCAAAAAAAGTGTTTCTTCTTCTTTACGTCATTAACTTTTAGTAGAAAGTGCTTACCCAGCATTTATTCTCTTTCAGAAATGGAATGAGATGAGAAATAAGACCTCACGACTCCATTAAGTAATGATTTTAGGAGAAATATGGCATCTAAAACTATTTTTGCTTAAAACTTAAGTGAAAAGATAAGATTCACATGTTTGAAAATTCACAGTATCATTGCTAATATTTGAAATAAGTATATGTTTATTAAAAATTAGAAATAAACACATTATTAATTATTTTAAGGTAATGGCATTATGAGTGATTTTAACATTTTATTCATCTAAAGATTTTATGTGCTATATTTCTACGTAATGCATTCTTTAAAATTTGATTTAAAGGTAGAAAAAAATTACATTAAGTATAACCAAATAATATGGAAAATATAAGAAATAATAGTCATTTATTCCTTTACTTAAAACATCTTTTAAATCTTTTTTATGCCCAGGCCTTATGCTAGGAACTGGGGAAAATGAGATACAGAAAGCACAGTCCTTTCCCTTAAGATATTTACTGTAGAATTTGGGAAATTTACTGTAGAATTTACTGTAGAAGTTGAGACCCTCAAATGAGCCAATTACATTTTTAAAGTGCATAAATGTTTTAAACATAAGAAAAAGTTTCAACCTCATACACAAATAAATCTGAAACTGAAAACTACAACAAGATACCATTTCTGTTTTTATATTTACAAATGTCCAAAGGTTTGATAAAACACTTTCTAAAAGTCACTGTAGGAAAACAAAGTCACTATAGGAAATACATTCATCCACTCTTGGTGTAAAAACTAAATGACATAATCATTTTTGAAAAAAAAATTAGAAATATTTCCCTAAATTACATGTGCATTTACACCGTGATCCAGGAATCCCATTTCTAGGAATCTGTATGCACAGATATGAAATGATGTATATACAAGGCTATATATTGTAGTTCTGTATTTAATAGCTAAAATCTGAAGCAGCCCAAGAGTTCTTCAATAGAGGACAAGTTAAACACAATTAAATACAGTGGAGCTATTTTTAAATATGGAAAGCATTCTCTATAGGAAAATGAAAAGATCTCCAAGATTTCTTATTAAGGAAAAAAAAAAAAAAACAAAGACAGAAAAAAGTGTATAGTATAAAGCCTTAAACTTAAAAATGGGAATTATAAAATATTCTTATATGGGAGTTTTGCCTATAATAACATTGTAATCATAGTGGAAAAATTATTAAGAATGATCTATTAGGGTTAGAATCAGGAACAGAGAGGAGCCAATAGATTGGGAAATTGGAGTAGCAAGACTTCTCTATGTAAATATTTTTAGATTGATTTGATTTTTGAACCCTCTAGTTGTATTATTTATTGAAGCAAAGAAATTATATTTAGAAAATCATGTTAAAGAGAGGTAAATAAAGGTAAAGGGGGTCAAATATATGGTGATGGAAAGAAATTTAACTTTGGTGAACACACATGCAATATACATATGATGCATTACTAAATTGTACACTTGAAACCTATATAATTTTATTAACCAATGTCACCACTAATAAGTTAAATACATACATACATACATACATACATACATACATACATACAATTATGTTAGTTGAGTGGTGTGCTGTGGTCATATGTTCTTGTTTGCCCTAGACAACTCTGGTATTGTACCTGAGTTGCTATTGATAACACCTTCATCTGCTCTCTAATGTATTTCAGTTTGGACAACTAACCATATAAACACTCTATGTGATAGAATTTTCACCTCAATGCTAGTACAGTTTATAATCTGATTATGGTGTATTTCAGTTCTGGCTTATTCTCATCTCTCCTGCTAGAATCGTTGTCCAAATGTTACCAGGAGAGAAGCAGCCATAAGTTGGGCCTTATCTTGGGCACTTATGCACCCTAAAGCATTGCTTCTCAAACTTTTTACCCACACATAACACATATAAAAAGTGATAAATGTGTAGAGAACCCTTAGGTGAACAGGAAGAGGCAATCAGTCATGGACTCCAATTCCCTCAGGCTCTGTATGACACTTCAAAGGGCATGCATTAGGGGTGGAAGGTTGATTACTCAGCATTCCTGCTATAAATATCAGTTGGGAACCTGCACTAAGGATGATCTAAGTGTCATATTATAAAGGAAAAGATCTCAGAAGTTTGCAAGAGAGAAAAGATTATAAAATGAAAGACAAGGGAAGTTCAAAGATATAAATAGTTCTAAGAAAGAGACTATCTACTGGTGTGGTTTTAGGAAAGGTACTTACTATCTATTACACTCATATGACTGTTAAGAGTTTATTCATTCACTTAATCATTCGCTCATGAATGAAAACCAAGCACTGTACTAAAAGTCAATGATGCTGACTTGAGTTGTTAACTATTTATGTCTCCAAAACAGGATTGTAAGCCCCCAGGCTTACTACCCCTCAGAGATGAGACCCCTAGTGCTATTAATTAATGTGTTATTAAGTAAAGCCATTGCAAGGATAAGGAACTTCCAACCATTCTTTGGTGCTGCCACCTCAGTAGTTTTTGTTGTGCCCACCACAACCACTACCTCAAAAAGAACTATCAGAGTGAAATAAGGTGCAAGAGGAGAGAAAAGGTCAGAGCTTAAATGCAATAGACTTCACAGGCCAGCAGAATGCAGTACTGCACTGTGCATTTAGGGAAACAACATATAATTCATGAGAGCAGGGAGCATTCCTCAGGTTATGCAAAGTTGACTTTGGACACTAATCAAAAGAAGATGCTTCACTTGGAATGTTAATATTTTTACTGACTTCATGCATAATAAAAATGGGATATATATACACATACACAAGCTTTCTCAAGAAATTCTCACTATAGACGTATGTGAAAACTTTTGAAGTAATGCTAGTTAAGATTTAATAGTGCTTAAGGTTCCATTATTGTTTTCATTTTACAGATCAGGAAACTGAGGCACAGGGCAGCTGTGCATTGCTGAAGATCACAAAGCAAGTAAATGGTGGAACTAATGTTTGAACCAGGCAGACAGGCATCAAAATCCATACTCTAACTACTACACTGTCCTGTCTCTGAGATGATGAGTCTAATTTATGTATTGAAAACTTAGCATGTGTTATTTCATTTACCTTTTGAACTCTTTGTTATATAATTTTTTTAAAGAAAGATAAAATTGAGGTCAGAAAAAAATTACTTTCTTTTTTGTTTGGGATCACATAGTCGAAAAGTGGCAAAACTGGGATTTGTACTAACCGTTTTTGCTCTCTGTTCTGGATGCTTAGATTTTACTCATCTGGGTCTAGTTCAGATTCTGCTTTCCTTAAGGAAAATTGAAATCATGGAATTAAACTCCCTAAGTAGGAAGGGATGTAAACAGTCATCCACCCGCAGCCTCTCCTTTGCCAGATGGAAAGAATGAGGCTGAGAAGGTCTTGCCAAGGTCACAAGAATGCGGAAGTGGATCCAGGATTAATTTCATGTCTCTTTACAGCAAATCCAGTAATCCTTGTAATATCATTATGTAAATATTGGATTAGGTCTTCCTTTATCAGAGGGATAGTATGAGAATTAAACAGAAAATGCATTTGAAAGCAGCTATCACTGTTTCTGGCATAAGGCAGAAATACAAAAATAATAGTTTATATCTTAGCACTTACTTATATAAGAATGAAAAGTAGGTAAAGTATTTAAAAACTATACAATAGTCTAATCTATGCTGATATATTGGTCCTGTCTTTCTCACTAAATTTCTGACATCCTTTGGCAGGTATTTGACCTTCAATTCACACATCACTAAAGTATGGAAATTGACCCTGAGCATTTCAATCTCTGCTCAAAAGAGGAAGTGGCTGGGGAATGCGGAGAAAAAAAAGAAGATACAATGTGATCAGAGATGTAGGTCCCTATCTTTATTCAAATTTCAAATTTCAAATTTCAATCTACTTTCTAATTTGTACATGTGTGCTTTATATACAAGATTTGCAAAGCATTTGGTTTCTCTGCTGCTTGTTTTTTGTTTTCGTTTGGCTCCAGATAATTTCTAAGGTATATTCCATGATATTAAAAATGAACTCAGACAACACCCTTATTTCCAATACTCTATTCTTGCCTCACTGGAGAGTAATAGTCTCTCTAGCTTCCAGCCTCATGCCCAATAGGCTCATTCTCTCCTCCACTAAGCTACCTTTGATCACAAAATAGACCTGGATCACTGAAATCTACTTTGATAAACTTTCTGCCCATGGCTCACTGCTTCACATCTGAAATTTACACAAGTTATACTTTTAGTCTTCTTGTTCCCAATATTGTTGTTCACATTTTCAATCTTTCACTCTAAGCTTTAGTTGGTCTTCTTTCTCCAAGTATGGTATGAAGTCATAAATTCAGCAAAACAGTCCCTGATTTTTTCCCTCCTTGTGTCACTTCTCCCCATTATATTAGGATGAAATCAAAGACATACTTCCTTTCTCTTTACATGTTCGAACTCTGATAAATCCAGGACTGTCTTTTTGAGTGGGTGTTTGCAGTGTGTTTGACAAATAAGCTGATTGATTCTTGCACTGGTATTTACTTTTACTCTGACAAGATGATTGACTAATCAACTGGATGAATTCTACAGTTAACAAAAAGCTGAGCTATAATAATAAAGTTTGTCAGGGTGCCTTCAAAATAGTCCTGATCCTGACAGTGACACTCTTCATGGTTTCTTTCACCTCCCTGTTACAAAGGGTATATGTGATAGGACTGAGGAAAGGAGTAAAAAGAGCATATACCAAGGCAATATATTTCTCCATGCCCTTGGGGTGAATCCTAGGTGAGCCCACATAAACTGTAAAGGTGGAAGTATAAAAGAGTGCCACTACAGTCATATGGGAGGAACAAGTGGAGAAAGCCTTTGCACGGCTGGCAGCTGAGGGCAGTTTCACCACAGCTCTCAAGATACCCCCATAGAGCCCCAAAATGAACAAAATGTTGCACCCAGTGGCCACTCCAATCACTTCCGCATGTACCTGAGCATACCAGCTTGTGTCCACACATGCCAATTGTAATAGTGATGCCAGATCACAAAAGTAGTGGGCTACCTCTTTCAAACAGAAGGGAAGAGTGGCTGTGAGGCTAGCAGGTACAAGTGCAGCTGAGAAGGCAGCCACCCAAGTGGCCCCTTCTTTTTAAGAGAGCGTGATAGTGGAGTGGGTGACAATGGTAAGGTAGCAATCCAGAGCCATGACACCCAACAGATAGCACTCAGTCATGAGTGCTATGAATGGAAGACATGGGTAAACATCCATGGAGTAAGGTATGCAGCAGTGTGGGCACTGTGGTGTTGACATACCAGAATTCCAAGAAGGAGAGGATACTGATAAAGAAGTATATTCGTGTGAAAAGTCCGGAACCTGCTCAAACCAGGATGATAATGAACAAGCTTCCTGCTAGGGTGAGGAGACTGATGCACAGGATCCCCAAGAATGCAAGAGGCTGCAGGGTTCCAGTGGTAGTAAAACCAGCAAGGATGAACAATTGAGTCCATGTGTGATTGACATGATCCATAATTCCTGAGAACAAGGGACAAATGTAAAATAACTACTACTTCTGGATATTTCTTCTATTCAGAAATTTTTCTAGTTCCAAGAACACTGAATGGGAACATCTAAAAGAAACTTGAATATTTTGTAAAAGAGAAACTACAGTGTCAAAGGTAAAAGAAGTTGAAACCATAACCTAGAATCTGCTGTTGACAGGGCTGGAACTAGAAATCAAGGCTCCTGATTGTAGTTCATTTTTTTATGTTATGATATTAGGTTCTAGATGAATTTCTTTCCTACTCTGCCATCAGTAAAAAAGAGAGAGAGGGAAATTCCTACCTCTATTTTTCCTATAGTTTCTAATGGTAAAATAAAAGCTATCCTGGGCTCTGGAGAAAGGATGATAGTCATCCTTTAAAACTGACTGTTGAGGCATCTTTCAGGAATCTTCTTCATATTTTATAGTGTTCTCATGAGGACTAGAAGAAGAGATAGGAAATAAAAGAAATTCAGAAGCTCTAAGAAGTGTCCCTGATATCACAGGTCCATGATGCTTGAAGATAATTTATTTCAGTAGACACATTATGCCTTTGAAAATATGATCTCCAAATGAAATGTACACGAGGAATTCTCACGGAGGAAAACCACGAGGTCAGAACCTCCTGGTAGTTTTTGTTCATTTGTTTGTTTTTTTAAGAGCTTGACTTACGTCAGGAATTTGACTTTGTGAACTTGCTCTGTCACTAACTGGCAATGCACACTGGGCTAAGCAACTTCTCCTCACATAACCTCAACTTCTCTAAAATAAAAAGTTTTGAACAGATGATTTTCTAAGATCTATGATACAGATAATTTATGGTTCCCTAAAGTCACTGAAAAATGCCAATGGGTTATGGAGGACATCCATACCTTTGTTCCTAGAGTTTTCCTCTAACATTCTAATAGACCTCACCTAAGAAAGGTCAAAGCCTTTTCCTTGTTCTCTTCTTCAGCTACTCTCATCTCTATTGTAGCACCCCTGCCTACTACCTGATTGTTTTAATGGCATTCAGACTTGTAGCTTCTTCTTCAGTATCGCATCTACTTCCAATATACTTCCCTTCTTATATTTCATGTTCTTTCAAATGTTGGTCTCCTGGGGGCTCCTTGTGTGTTCTCTGAAGTTGCTGGGTGTGACGATCTTTCAGTATGTATACCTCTGGGAAAAGATGTTGGGCACAAGAAAGTGAAGGCAATTAGCTCTATTTCTCAAATGATTTTGCTCAGCTCTACAACCATGATTGTCAGGCTCTGGAATCCAATCTCAGGGACATTGTCCCCTCTGAGTCACTAGAACTTTCTGCAAGTTCCACATAGCTTAGTATGGGTAGAGACAACCCATCTTGCATAATGTTGTGCACACATGGGGAGTATTACCTTAACTACTTCATTACTGGTATCATCTTTTAAAAATTCTCCATGCAAGGAGATTTTTCAATCAGCTTCATTTCTACTCAACTCCTAGATTCTACTTTATCTGGAGCACCTGCCCTTCTCTAGGATGGATGTTTATAATTGCAATTTGATAAATTGCTTCATTCCCCAGAGTCCCTAATATCAAACACCTCTAATTCCAGTCTTGTTTATTGATTAGTAAGACAGATTCTGAGACAGACTTCCCCCATTCTTTGTAGCGCCCAATTGTGTATCATCATGGCTTCTCATTAAGAGTATATTACAATGGCTGTGGGTTTACCTGCAAAAAGCAACTAATTTGACACAAATGTGTGTTTCTAAGAGGCTTATACATGAACCCAAATCAGTGCAAAAAAGTATGATAAAGATATAGCATTGGATATGAATTAGGAGTGAGGAGTTTGAGTTAAAAGTAGCATGAAGACAGAAAAGTTGAAATGTTCCATGTTTAGGCTTTGCTTGGCTGAGAAAAATGTTTATTTTCTTCTAATACAATCCCCTAAATGTAGAGCATGCTCACTTAATATTTATTCTGTGTTAGAAATGGAGCAAGAGAAAAGAATAAGTTCTGATATCTTCATCAAGAAATTCATGGTTTAGAAAAAGAGACATCTAAGAGTTCCTGTTGTACTGTTAAGTGAAGAAAGTAGAATTTCAAAAACGTCAAAATTTAACAATGTGATTGTTGATATCTGAAAAGGTCTGTTATGGGAAATGATTAGAAAAATAGGTAAATAAATGTTTTGAATTACTCTTATAAGTGAGTTTTTATTCTTTTAAGTGTTCTGTATTATGGATATATTTATTTTTTATTTTTGTTAAGTTTATTGTGGTGACATTGGTTAATAAAATTATAATAAAATTACATAATTGTATTAACTGATGGCTATTTATATTCAAGTGTAGAATTCGATAATATGTCATATGTATATTGCATTGTGTGTTCACCACCCTGAGTCAAATCCCCTTCCATCACCATATATTTGACCCCTTTTATTCTTATGTATCTTCCCCCATTCCTTACCCTCTGATAACCATATAATGTTGTCTGTGTCTATAAGTTTTTATTTGTTCGTCTTATTGCTCATTGTTTTTAGTTTTATATTTCAAATATAAGTGAAATCATACAGTTCTCAACTTTTATTTAGACTTATTTCACACAGCATGATAATCTCAAGATTCATCCATGTTGTTGTAAATGACAGTATTTCATCTTTTCTTATGGTTGAGCAATATTCCGTTGTATATATGTACTGCATCTTTTTTATCCATTCATATATCAAAGGATATCAGTTATTTTCATATCTTGGTCACCATGAATAATGCTGCAATGAATATTGGGGTGCATATATCTTTAAAACTGAACATTTTTTAATTTTTGGAATAGATACCCAGAAGAGGAATTGCTGGGTCATATAGTAATTCTATTATTAATTTTTTGAGAAACCTTCATACTGTTTCCCATAATGGCTGTACCAATTTACATTTTCACAAGCAGTGTTTGAGGGTTCCCTTTTCCCCACAATCTCTCCAACACCTGTTATTACTTGTCCTGTTGATAATAGCCATCCTTCAGGTGTGAAGTGGTAGCTCATTGTGGTTTTGATTTGCATTTCTCTAATTAGCTAGGTGAAATTCAGCATCTTTTTATGTGTGTTGGCTATTTTTTTGTCTTCTTGGGAGAAGTGTCTGTTCAGGTCCACTGCCCATTTTTTAATAGAATTGCTTGTTTTGTTGTTGTCGTTGTTGTTGAGTTGTATAAGTTCTTTATATATTTTGGATATTAGACCCTAATCGAAGATGATGTTTGCAAATACCTTTTTCCATTGGGTTTGTTGCCTCTTTGTTTTGTTGATGGTTTCTTTTGCCATGCGAAGGAAGCTTTTTAGTTTGATGTAGTCCTATTTATTTATTTTTGCTTATACTTCCTTTAACTTTGAGGTCATATTCATAACATCATCTCTAAATCCAAGGTCCATGAGTTTAGTACTTATGTTTTATTCTATGCAATGTATTGTTTCAGGTCTTATATTTAGATCTTTAATTCATTTTGAGTTAGTTTTGGCGTATGGTGACAGATAGCAATCTAGTTTTATTCTTTTGCATGTGGCTTTCTAATTTTCCCAAAACCATTTATTGAAGAGACTTTCATTTCTACTTTATATTTTTGGCTTTTTGTTGAAAATTATTTGTCCATATATATGTGGTTTACTTCTGGGCTCACAATTTTCTTCCATTGGTCTGTGTGTCTGTTTTTCTGCCAACACAGTGCTGTTTTGATTATCATCACTTTGTAGTATAATTTGAAGTCAGACAATGTGATACATCAAAACTCAAGATTACTTTGGCTATTTTCAGTCTTTTCTTATTCCATACAAATCTTATGATTTTTTTTGTTTATTTCATTTAAAATTGGCATTGGGATTTTTCTGGGGTTTGCATTAATTCTTTATATTTCTTTGGGTATTATGACCATTTTAACTGTTTTTTTTTTTTTTCCATTTCATGAACTCAAAATATCTTTCCATTTCTTTGTGTCATCTTCAATTTTTTAAAATAATGTCTTATAGTTTTCAATGTATAGGCCCTTCACATGCTTTAAGGTTATTTCTAGGTCTTTTATTCTTTTTGATGCAATTGCAAAAGGAATAGTTTTTCTTTCATTTTTTACCTGAAATTTTACTGTTAGTGTATAGAAACACAATGATTTTTTGTATTCTGTGACTTTATTTATTGTTTCTAATAGGTTTTTTTTTTTTTGGTGAAATCTTTAGGGTTTTATATATAATATTGTTATCCAGGAAAGCAAACATGATCCAAAAGTTAGAAAATATGTTATCGAAAGTATTTTAAATAAAATGAGATGAGAAATCACAGTGATTCTGTCATTTATTAATTAAATATATTTATTAAATAATTTCTATTTTCCACACTCATACTATGGAAAGTATGAGATGTATAAAACATAGTCCCTCTCTTCAAAATGCTTAAATTGGAGTGGCGGGGACATTTAAAATACCCACAGGGCACTGAAACATATAAAAAGATATTCAACCTAGCTCATAATGAGATGTATGCAACATAACTTGTGATGAGATACATGCAAATTTAAATACATTGAGATACTTTCCTCACCTTTAGATCCACAAAGATACAAAATAATGAAACACAAGTAGTTGGCATGGTTACAGAGAAAAACACCTTTTCATACATTGTTTATAGTAGTATAAAATAGCATAACAAATTAGGAAGAAAATTAAGCAATAATTATGCATACTACATATTCACTTGTGCCTAGCAGTCACACTTCCAAGAATTCATCATTTAGCTATGTATAAGCATAGATATGAAATAATGCATGTACAAAGTTATTCATTGTAATTCTGTTTGTAATAGCAAGACTGGAAGCAACACATTAGCCTTTCAATAAGGGACAGTTGAATTTAACACACAATAGAACAGCATGGAGCTGTTTGCCAAAATTCAATTTCTACAGTGATATAAAATGATCTCCAGAGATCATATAAGAATATTTATACTTACTTGTTTTTGCATAAAGAAAAACTACATAATTATAAGAAACACCAATGAAAGTTGTTTCTTACTGTAGAGATGAGGGATGGCAAGAGGTAAAAAGGGACACATGAGCTGGGGTGGAGAAATATTCTCCTATATATACAATTTATAAATTATTTTGATTTTTAAAATGATGTAGGTATATTATCTGTTAAAAATATGTTTGACTTTGGGCAATGAACACACAATGCAAAATATAGGTAATGTATTATTGAATTGTACACTCAAAACCTATATAATCTTATTAACCAATGTAACCCTAATAAATTTAATTAAAATGAATAAATGAAACTAATGTTTATTTTTAATGTACATGTCAATATACTGACAGAATGCATTTACACATCCTGGTTCGCCCAAGTGCATTCCAGTTAATGTTTATTGTCCCAGAATAATTATGAATACTGCCTTGCTTCATTCTTTTTTTTCTTGTTTTTTTTTTATATGATAATTTCTATTTTTCAATTACAGTTGACATACAGTACTATATCAGCTTCAGGTGTATAACATAGTGATTAGACATTTATATAACTTACAAAGTGATCATCCCAACAAATCTAGTATCGATCTGACACCATAAATAGTTAGTATAATATTATTGACCATATTCCTTAGGATACTCTACTCTACATCCTAATGACTATTTTGTAACTACCAATTTGCACTTCTCATGCTTGTCCTCTTTTTTATCCATCCTCTAATCCCCCTTCCATCTGGAAATCATCCAAATGTTTTCTGTATCTGTGTTTGTTTATGTTTTGTTTCTTTGTTTATTTCATTCTTTAGATTCCACATATAAGTGAAATTACATGGCATTTGTATTTCTCTGTCTATCTTACTTCACTCAGTACAATACTCTCTAGCTCATCCATGTTGTTGTGGATAGCAAGATTTCATGTTTTTTTTTAAATTAATATTCCATTGTATATATATGTACCACCTCTTCTTCTTTTTTTAAAAAATTAATTAATTAATTTACTTTTTTGACAACATTGGTTAAGTAAATCCAATAAGTTTCAGCTGTACACTTTAACAATAAGGCATATATATATATTTACACAGTGTGTTCATCTCCCATAGTTATATTTCTTTCTGTTACCACATATATGACCCTCTTTACCCCATTTAGCTCCCCCTTCCTCTCACACTCCCGACTCTCTGGTAACCACTAGTCTGTAGTCCATGTCCACGAGTCTCTGTTTATTCTGTTCATTTGTTGCTTTTAAGTTTATATCTCATATATAGGTGATATCATGTGATTTTCAACTTTTTCTGTCTGGCTTATTTCACTTAGCATGATTATCTTGAGGTCCATCCATGTTGTCACAAGTGACAGTATTTCATTTCTTCTTATGGATGACTAATATTCCATTGTATATATATACCACAGCTTCTTTAGCCAATCATCTGTTGTAGGACGCTTCAGTTGCTTCCATGTCCTGGCCACTGTGAATAATGCTGCTATGAACATCGATGTGCAAATATTATTTCGGATATGGATTTTCAAGTCTTTAAGGTAAATATCCAGTAGAAGAATAGCTGGATCATAAGGTAGATCAATCCTTAGTTTTTTGAGGAACCATCATACTGTTTCCATAGTGGATGTACCAATTTGCAGTCCTACTAGCAGTGTATGAGGGTTCTTTTGTATTTTAATGAAATTTTTTCCCATCATTTTGCTTTTAGTCTCTGTATATCTTTTGATCTGATGTGACTCTCTTTCAGGCAGTACATGTGAGGTTTATTTTTTTTTTCTTATCCATTCAGTTACTCTGTCTTTTGATTGCAGCATTTAATTAATTTACATTCAAAGTAATTGTTGCTAGATATGTAGCTATTGCCATTTTATTATTCATATTTTAATTAAATTTATTGAGGTATATTGGTTAATAAAATTATATGGGTTTCAAGTGTAGAATTTAATAACAAATCATCTGTACATTGCATTCTGTGTTCACCACTCAAAGTCAAATCTCTTTTACTTACCATATATTTTACCCCTTATTATATTATTCATATTTTTTATCTTTTTTAAAAAAAAATTCTTTTAAAGGAGTTCCTTTAACTTTTCAGGTTTGGTGGTGATGAACTCTTTTTGCTTATTCTTGTTTGGGGAGCTCTTTATCTGTCCTTAGATTCTAAATGATAGCTGTGCTAGGTAGAGTAATCTTTGCAGTAGGTCCTTGCTTTTCATCACTTGGAATATTTTATGCCAAGCCCTTCTAGCCTGCAAAGTTTCTTTTGAGAAGTCAGCTGACAGTCTTATGGGAGCTCCCTTGTGGGTAACTAACTGCTTTTCTCTTGCTGCTTTTAAGATTCCCTCTCTGTCTTTAACCTTTGATGTTTTAATTATGCTGTGTCTTGGTGTGGGTGTGTTTGGGTTCATTGTCTTTGGGACTCTGTGCTTGTCAGATTTGTATGTCTATTTCCATCACCAGGTTAGGGAAGTTTTCTGTCATTATCTCTTGAAATTATTTTTGATTTATTGCTCTCTCTCTTCTTCTTCTAGCAGCACTCTCACTCAGCCACCATAGTTGCTGCTTTTCACAGTCATAAGTTATGGGAACTTCTCCCCTCAGCACTAGAATTCTGGACTGGGGATCCCAGTGTGGGGCTGGATCCCTCATTCTTCAGGGGAGACCTCTAAAGCCATGATATCCCTCCCAATTTTTAACTGCCACATGAGAGTGTGAGACTAGCCCCTTTGGCATCTCTGCTTCTAGTAACAGTCTTAACATGGCTTCTTTTGTATATTCCTAGTTATAGGATTTTTGTTCAGCTAGACTTCAGTAGGGTTTCAATGATGATCTGTAGTTTAGTTATAATTTTGATTAGTATTTAGTATTTACCTACTCCTCCATCTTGTATTTTTTTAATGTCCTGATATGTCCTTTATTTAATTTTAATACTTTGCTTGTGCCTCAGCATGCTGTTAGTCTTCCCTTCGAATAATGTAGTTCTGACTCAGAGGCACTGTTATACCATCACACTTCAGCTGAGCACTCACTGGGCTAGATGGTCTGTAATTATCTCTTTCCTGCTTCATTCTTAAAAATATTTCAGCTTTAGTTGGATGACAAACTATACAAACACCATGGGAGATAGAATGTTACCTTTGTTTCTACTTTGGAATTTGTGATCTGAATATATATGTATAGAAACACATATATTACTTTTTGAATATGTATATATACATATGTACATTATTCTAGATGAAGAGGGATGAGTAAAATAAGTATATATATATATTTATTTATCTAAAAATTTGTATTATGAACATATTTATATGTAATACTGTTTTCTCAGAAACAAAATGTGGTTCAACAATTAGAAAAGGTGTTATCAAAATAGCTTATGTAATATAAGAGGAGAAATCACAGTGATTTCGATATATGTATATATCTCAATACACTTATTATATGATGTATATAAGTTTTTATGCTTAACACAGATAAATAGAAATAAGTATGTATATATAGTATATATAATACATATATATATTATATATGTTATATATAATATATACTTCTTTTATTACTATCCTAGACTGACAAAAATAATGTCAACATCAAAGAAGGAGTGAGCCAAAGAGTTGGCTCCAAGACATCTACCACAATGTGTCATGTTGATGCATTGCATTTTTTTACATCATAGAAAAAGGGAAAAATAATAATATTTGTGTGACACACTAAAGTAAACGGAAAGGCTGCTTGCTGACAAATGCAAACTGTAGTTTCCTCAGGCTGTACTTTCTTCAGGCTGTATCTTATCACTCAAGGGGTGAGGTGTAGGGCCATCAGTAATTCAGCTCACCTAATATCTGTATTTGTTGAAAAGCTCTGGTTTTAGAAAGATATGAAGGGAAAGACCTCAGAAGGTTTTAGAGAACAGGAGATTGTGAAGTAAAAGGGGAAGTGAGTTTGGAGCACAAAATTGATCTAAAAAAATGGGATAAGGAATGACACCTGGTGGGGCTATAAGAAAGATGCTTAATCTATATCGCCCTCATTTGATTCTTAGTAGTCCAATCATTTATTCATTAATTTGTTCATTTATTCACAAATGAATAAATATACTGAGCTCCAACTAGAAATTAGTGATTCTTTTGAACTGCTAGCAGGCAATGTGCTGGCCAAGTAGTATTTTTTGCTCACATAACCACCCCTCAATAAAGCAATTTGAAATAACCACAATGCAGGAGAACAGGAAGAGTAAGAAAGAAAAGAATAGGGCTCAAAAAACCATGCATTGTGGATAGTATAAACTTCATCAGGGCACAGAAAAATACACAGAATGTTCTAGTATGACCTTGAACACCTAACCCTAAAGAAGGCGCTTGATTGGGAGTATTACCCATTCTACTGACCCACATATGACAAAAATGTGAGATATATGTAAAACTAGGGAAAAAAAGGAAAAAAATTCCCACTGCAGAAACTTATGTGGCAAATTTAAAATAATATTGACTCTCTTATATGTTATGTTTATTGTTCTGTTTTACATGTGTAAAATAATTTGACCAGATAACAAAAATATTTTGAATAAGGTTATTCTCTCTCCCCCGCAACACACACATTTTATAAATGAGAAAATGAAAGAACAGAGAGGTTAAGTTCATTGTCCAAGGTCATGCCTAACAAAAGTGGTAGAGGTAATGATTAAATTCAGGGATACAGGCTTCAAAGTTGCTTTTCCAACCACTACATGGCCCTTCTGGAATAATAAAGCTTTTTATTGTTTATAGAGTACCTCTTAAGAGTCAGGAACACTTAAGCACTTTGCATACGTTGTTATATTTAATCTCGATAGGACTGTTTAGTGGAAATCATTACAATTTTTTTTTTTACATGGGAAAATGTTAAATGCTCAAGGGAGGTTAATTTTTTTTTTTTTTTACTCATAATTGTATAGCAAAATAGTGGTAATACCGGGATTTGGATCAACCCTTTTTCCCCTCTGTCCTGAATATTCAGATTTTACTTATCTAGGTCTAGTTCAGATCCCGCTTTCTTCAAGGAATGTTGCAATCATGGAATCAAAACTCCGTAAGCAAGAAGGAATGTGAGCACTCATCCATCCTCAGCCTTTCATTTGGCAGACAGAGGGAATGAGGCTGAGGAAGTCTTATCAAGGTCACTAGCTCACTGGAGTGAATATAAGGTTGAATCCATGCCTGTTTACTATAAGTTTAATAATCTTTCTATTTATATTTTACGAAAATGCAATTAAAAACAATTTTGAGCATCATGACCCAAACAGTGACATTTCTCTGCCATGTTCCTGTCCTGTCTTTGTTACTAATGAGTTCCCTATCTTTGGCAGTTCATGTCACCTCCTTTGCCTTCAATTCACTCATTTGAAAAGTCAGAATACTAAACTAAGTCATCTCAGCAGAGAAACTAGTTGAAGAGTCAGGGAGGAAAAGAGGGCACAGGGAGTAGTCAGGGCTTTGGATGCCCATTTTTACTTTCTATACCAGTCCGTTTTATACTTTGTACTTACCTACTCTATATGTTATAGTTCTAATGTTGTGTTTGTTTGAAAAATATGGAATTAGATAATTTCCTGAGTGTAGTCTTTGATACTTCAAGAAATCTTGATCTGCTTCTTGCTAGTGTTATGCAGCAATCACTGAACTAACATGAAGAAAGAAAAAACATTCTTAGTTCCAGGTTAACTGTCTACTTGTGACACATAGACAAGGGTTCATTCTGAACAGGTAATACTATTCAGTGTTCTTACTGAAAGTCAACAAGACTAAGGCTTCAGGCATATAAACTAATGTCCAGGAACCAAGAGCTGGATAATGGCCTAACGTAATTAAAAACTTCTACTACTGGTAAGGGGCAGAGACCATGGGGAAATCTAGACAAGGTCGGAGACCCCTCATATACTAATGCATCTTCTATTTTTACTGTCTAATGCAGAATCTGTGTACTTTAAAAGACTAAGGATTAGTCCTTTTTTTCTGACTGTTTTAACTAATTTTTTTAAAAATGAATTTATTTATTTAAATTAGTTTTAAGTATACAGTACTTAAATCTATAATTTTTATAAAATGATTCTCCCAATTGCTTTTAATAAAGTCATGTATCATAGACCAGGGAGGGTAAAATCAGGATAATGATAAGCTCTAACATTTTCTGAACCTATCATCTTAATTGTGTCTCCCACTTATCCTTCCTTATATGCCTTCCTCTCCATTTATTCTGGACAGTTACTAATTATTGAACTCATCTCCCTAACTATCTTATGCTAGTCTTTCATTTAAATTGTACTCCTCTGTCTTTCCTCACTTAGGCAAGAATACTAGATTAGTCATTTTTTCTGTGATCCTAGACTAGCCATATAGCCTTTCTGAGCCTGTTTCCTCATGTATCATTTTACATATCCACTTTAATGGGTACATGATAGTATTACTGCTATTAAAACTAATTTATTGGAAGTAAACATGTAAGTATTAAATTGTTTTACAGATGGCTGGTCTGAATGGACTAAAGGATTGGGTAATTTTGAATGTTATTTCATCTGATATTAATAAGGGCTAGAAATCCCATTACTATAGACTGAGCTCCTAGAGCCTCAGTTCTCTACTTGAAAAATAAGGAATAATTGTATGTATCCTGTTCTGCCTTGCCTCAGTGGGGAGACATTGTTGAAATGTGTGAGCGCTCGGCAAATATTAAAGAGCTATACAAATGTATGGGACCTGAAGAAATTCTCTATATGGGAAGGAGTCCAGACAGAATGGGCACATAGCCTAGTCTAAGGACCTAAATGCTTAGATATCCCACAGAGAAACATACAGCTAAGGGTATCCTCCCACAAAACTTTTCTTCTGAGCAACTCAAGGGAATACAGCAAACTCAAGGGAATAAAGCACTAACAAGTTTATTAATGGAAAGGCAAACAAGCTGCTTAATTGAGCTGGGGAAGCCAAAGGGTGAGACAAGGTTCCTAGGAGGGAGGTGTGCCTATTTAATGAAGCATAGCCTCAACTTCAGTAAATTATCAGCATTTTTCTCTGCAGAGACCTCCTCTTACCTGAGTTGTGGAGTAGGGAGCTTTGATGAGGCCCCAATTTTCTTCTATTGCCTTCCTCAATTAATACTAATTGGGAACATGAGAATGTGGACTAGAATGAAAGTAGCTCTAAAATATAGTTTTTCTGGGAGTCCTTTCCCTTCCCAGCTTTGCCTAAACCATACAGAAAACATTGTTTTCTATATTCATAGAAGACATGTGGAGATGTAGACCGTGAATCAAAATGCCAAAGTTTTAATCTATGTTCTGCCATTAATTAACTCTGACTCAGAATGAGTCATACTCTACCCTGATCCATATTTTTTAAATATATAATATATGAAGATTGAACTTTATGAATTACATGGTTTCTTTGAACAGTTTTTTATGAACTATAATAAATGTGTTTTTCATTCTGATATCAGGGTAAGAGAATCAAGAATCAAGAATAGTACCCTTACTTCTACTTTAAGAAAAAAAATTTTTATGTTTTTATTCTTATATTTTTATTGTTTTAAATTATAGTTGACATACAATAATATATTAGTTTCAGGTATACTATATAGTGATTAAACATTTATATAACTTATAAAGTGATCATCTTAATAAATCCAGTACTCATCTGATGCCATACCTAATTATTATAATACTAGTGACTATATTCCCATGCTATATTCTATATTCTTATAATCTGTGTTTTAAACTCTGTGCCTGGTAAATTGTTTGTCTCCATTTGTTTAGTTCTTTTTCTGGAGCTTTCTTCTGTTCTTTTATTTGGAACATGTTTCTTTGTCTCTGCATTTTTCCTGTGTCTGTTTCTGTGTATTCAATAGGCTTCTTAAGTCTTCCAGTCTTAAAAGTTTTATGTAGTTGCTGTCCTTTGAGATCTAGTGGTTCAGTCATGCCTAGTTACCTGAGCTGCGTGCACAAGATGTGTCACTTGTATGGTTTATGTGTGCCCCCCTGTTGTAGTTAAGACTTGGTCGCTCCTTGTATGTCAATAGGAATGAATGACACTTTGGTTATTGGTGTGAGAACTGGTAAGTGAGAGACTGACCCTATGAAGCATGATTCACTTTAGCAGGGCTCTGGCGCCTGCCCAGATTTCCCTTTTCGTATGTCCTCTTCAGATGTAGCCCTGGGTGGTGCTTTGGCTGTGTCCAAAGCTGGCCACCAAGTATGCTGGTCCCCTGAGTGGGTCCAGCCCCAGGCTAAATTTAGCCATAGCCTGTGCACTGCCCAGAGCAATCTGGGAAGAGTCACAAAGCAATCTGCAGATGACTGACACTGTGCTGGGTTTAGAGGTGACTCAAGAGGCCAAGCTGAAAACTGAGGCTGGTTACCACCAGCACTTGGCTTGGGGCTACTTAGCAAGAGTTATGGAAATGCTGAAGTCGGATGCTGCTTATTTGGATTTTGTGAACCTTTCATAGATTTTAGAAAATTCTACAGCATGAGCAAAGACAATCCATTTGTATGGAAAAGCCCCTAGAAGTGGCTTGGATGGGCCTGCACGCTGGGAGGGGTGGAGTCTCAAAAATCATCAGGGTGGGGCAACTAGTGTTAAGTAGTTGATGGTAACTCAGATGTGGTGCCAGCCTCAATCCTAGTGTGGGGAGGGCTCAGGAAAGGAACAATGCCTTCTGCCAGCACTTCTGTCTAGGAGAAAACTGCCCCTTCAGCCACTGCCCTGAAGTCCAACAATTTAGTTTCTCCCTGTATGTCCCTGACACTCTTCAAGCCACTGCCCTAGAGCAAGGAGCTCAGAGAAAGAGGTCCATCAGTAAGTCAGCAAAGTACTAAAATCCCAAACAAGTATTAGTTCTGTGGAGTCGCCAACATTTCTTCAGAAGCCCTGAGACTACCCACATGCCAAGATGCATAATAGTTATCAGAATCACTTCTGACACTGATCAGTTATCTTTAAAGATCTGAACTCTTCTTTTGACAAAGACCAAGCAGACCAGAATGCTTTTTTAGTTTTAACCTGAAAGAGATCCGATCTAGAAACAAATGAGGTCTAAACTAATGCATACAAGCCCTAACGAGTTATTGGGAAGAATCAGAAGATATGAAAAAAAAAAAAACCTCTGATCAAAGTCTGGTACAGAGAAGTTCAATTAATATTAATTCTCTGTCTTCTATTTTAGCAGTGTCCGGAATACTGAAATTTTTTATTTCTCCCTTTTTTATTAAAAAAAATTAATTACAGCTGATATAATATTAGTTTCAAGTGTACAACACAGTGATTAGATATTTATATAATTATGAAGTGATCTTCTTGGTTAGTCTAGTGCCCACCTGGCACCACACATAGTAACTACAATACTGATGACTATATTCCTTATACTATACTTTATATTCCCATGACTATTTTGTAACTACCCATTTGTACTTTTTAATCCCTTCACCTATTTTGCTAAGCCTCCAAACCCCTCCCATTTGGCTATCACCAGTTCATTCTTTTTACTTATAAGTCTGTTTTCATGTTGGTTGTTTTTTATTTTGTTCTTTAGATTCCAAATGTACATGAAATCATATGGTATTTGTCTTTGTCCAACTTATTTCACTTAGCATAATACACTTTAGGTTCATTCATGAAATTGCAAATGGTAAGATTTCATTTTTTTTTATGGCTGAGTAATATTCTATTGTATATGTACCACATCTTCTTTATTTAACCATCTATCAATAAATACTTAGGTTTCTTTCATATCTTAGATATTGTAAGTAATACTACAGTGAACATAGGGATGCATATATCTTTTCATATTATTGTTTTGAATTTCTTTGGATTAATACCTAAAAGTGTAATTGCTGAGTCATAAGGTAGTTCTATTTTTTTCTATTTTTAATTTTTTGAGGAACTTCCATATGGCTTCCCATAATGTCTGCAACAATTTTCCATCTCACAAACCATGCACAAGGATTCCCTTTTCTCCCTCTGCTTGCCAACATTTGTTTTTTTATTTATTGATGATAGCCATTCTGACAGCTGTGAGGTATATCTCATTGCAGTTTTAATATCTGTTTCTCTAATGATTAGTGATGTTGAGCATCTTTTTTTATGTCTACTGGTCATCTGTCCTCTTTAGAGACACGTCAGTTCAGTTTCTCCATAAACATTTTAATTGAATTGTTTAGTTTTTGGTGTTAAGTTTTACGAGTTCTCTGTAAATTGTGAATATTAATACCTTATCTAATGTATCATTGAAGAATATCTTCTCTGATTTTGTAGGTTGTTTTTTCATTTTGTTAATGGTTTTATTTGCTGTGCAAAAACTTTTTAGTTTGATGCGGTCTCACTCATTGATTTCTTTTCTTTTGTTTCCCTTGCCTGAAAAGATATACCCAAAAAAATATTCCTAAGAGACTTTAGAAGCATGATGGCTTGAAAGGTCCCATTGATCTCTCTCCTCGAAGTTACAACAAGTTGAACACCTATAATTCAACAAAGAATTCCCTGAGGAATTCATGAACACTTTTAAAAAATCTTCACATGGAAAATCTGAAGGTGGATAAAATCAAGGCAACAGGAGAGGAGGAGAGAGAGAATAGATGAGTGCCATGAGCACAGCCTAAAGCTCACTGTGGATTATATGAGGGGGAGATCAAGTTATAAGTGCACTTTGTAGCTCTGAGCATTTCTGCCTGAGTGATCACAATATACTGAGACTGAACCTCAGGGCAGAGACCAAATATAGAAGTCCAACAGTGTGTTCTATCAGCCACCATTGCCAGGTAGAAAACAAAGCCAGGGATCATGGCCACCTTCCCCAACTTTTCCAGAGCTCATTCCATTCTATCCAGTACAATCCCAGAGCTAGCAGAGGGTCCCAGAAGAAACTGTAGGAGTAAGTGTTGGGGTACAATGTAGAATATCTATAGCCCTGAGAACTAGGGAGACAGCTCCTAAGTGGCAGATGCACATTCCAGTGACAAGGGTGGAGATAGAAAGGCAAGACAGCTGAGATATGGCAGTTGCCATTATAGGGTGGAGAAAAAAAAATACCAGCAGCCACTCTGAGCCCCTCCCACCACTATCCAAGGAGGTAGATCCTGGGATACCTCAAGTAGCACAACACTGCATCTGGCTACTGGGACAATCCTGGGACATCACAGATTCACCCACCACATTCTCTCACTGGGTTGGTGCCCTGCATCCAAGGTGACCTAGTCACAGAAGAGATGTCTATCTCCCCAGGAAATATAAAAAAAAATTTCCTCTGCTCAGCAGAGATCCAAGAAGCTGAAATAGAGCAAAAGAGAATAAAACACTTGCACTTCAGTGATAATATTGGAAAATTTTAAAAAAAATCAAAAACCCCTTCTTATTAACCTGCTAAAGAATCATTGCTCTTAAAAAAAAAAGTAGAAAACATTTCATCAATACCAAGGCAGAGAAATAATCCAACAAATATCACAAAAAAAAAACAAGGTGACAAGGCAGCTCAAAAACATAATAAGAATGTCAGAAACATGGCAGAGTAAGAGATGTCCCAAGATCTCACCTCTTGAAACAACAATAATTTGAACATCTAAAAGTCAACAAAAAAACACCCAAACTGCACACCAGCACACCTGAACCTGGGATTTGCACATAAGAGCTACCACATGTCAGAGCCCCAATAGTCAGAAGGTAGACTGAGAGAAACAAAGAAGCTGCTTTTTGCAGTTGGAGCTTCCTGCAGGAGCAGAGGGAGGAGAGAAGGTGCAGCAAGTTCCCTGAACAGCCCTGCCTGGGAGAGCTGTGAACTCCACACAGCCAGCAGCAGTGCCCAGTCATCAGGGCAGAAAGCAGAGAAGTGGGTACGGCAGAAAAACAACAGTTGATTATTATCATCAATGGTTGCAAAATGTGAGGCTGAACCACAGCCCCCATTCCCCAACAGAGAGGGCCTTTTCTCCCATATCCTCCAAGAACAAATACCCATAGAACTCAGGAAAACCTGAGCAAACTCTACTAAACTATCTCTAACACTGACAGGAACTAAAACTGAGGGCAGCAAGCATGATTGCCTATCTATGAGAAAAAAAGGCATTACTAAGACTTTTACAAAGCAGGGATCCAAGAGGATTAGACAGCACTTACTGGAAACAAAATAAAAATGCCTTCTTTGCAATGCGCTAGAGAGACCTTTATATAATAAAACGTCTTTCTAAAAAAACAAAAACAAAAACTAAAACTAAAACAAGATACATTTCCATCAACGCCCAGGCAGAGAAATAGTCCATTAAATATCATGAACAACAAAGGTGGCAAGACATCTCAGAAAGAAAGACAAATCTCCAGAAAATAAGCTTACATACATAGAAATACGTGACTTAAATGACAGAGAATTCAGGATGGTACTTCTGAAAAGACTCAGTGAGATCTGAAACGAATTATATCAACAATTTCAGGAATTGAAAAAACAACAAGATTAGCAGAATGAGTTCTTTAGCAAGGAGTTAGAAATCCTCAAAAAGAACCAAATAGAACTTCTAGAGATGAAGAACACACTGAAAGAGATGAAAAATGAAATAGCAAGTTTGGGAAATAGAGTCAATCAAATGGAGAAAAGGATCAGTAATATCAAAGACAGACATCTAGAAAATTCAGAAGGAAGAAAAGAGAAACTGAAGGATAAAAAATAATGGGAGACAAACACAAGAACTAGCTGATACCATCAGGAGAGGAAACATAAGAATAATGGACATTATCAAAGACGAAGAAAAGCAGGGATTAGAAAGCATTTTCACACAAATATTGGATGAGAATTTCCCAAATCTAAGAAATGAGCTGGAGCTTGAAATTTAAGAAGTCAACAGAACAGCCAATTATCTCAACCCAAAAAGGCCTTCTCCAAGACACATCGTATAAAATTATCAAAAATCAATGCCAGAGAAAGAATTCTCAAAGCAGCCAGGGAAAAGAAGATGGTAACCTATAAAAGAAAACCCATTAGAAAATTGTCAGACATCTTAGCACAAGCCTTACAAGCCAGAAAGGAGTGGAATCAAATATTCAAACTATTAAATTAAAGGAAATACCAGCCAAGAATAATGTATTCAGCTAAGCTCACCCTAAGATATGAAGGAGAAATAAAGACCTTTCCAGACATATAAAAAATTGAGGGAATTATCCACTACAAGGCCTGCACTACCGGAAATACAGAAAGGGATCAGCTCACTTAGAACAAAATGACGAAAAAAAAATTACAAGTAAGAAGACTAGCACTCAGATAGAAGCAGAGGAATGCAACACTTATTAAGAAAAGAAAATTAAAAGCTTAAATAATAATAAGAGATTTGCTATAGTAAGATAGTAATGAACATTCTGCATACATAGGGCCAAACTGAGACAACAATGACTGAAAAGGGAAGGATTCAAAGATTCAAATTCGCAGAGAAGGGCAATAAGGCACACTCAGAAGAAAGTGGAACACTGAATATATATAACTATCTTTTACATATTTTTAATTGTAACCACATGCCAATGATTCAGAATAAATTATATATATATATATATATATATATATATATATATATATATATATATATATATATATATATATATATATAGAGAGAGAGAGAGAGAGAGAGAGAGAGAGAGAGAGAGAAGGATCAGAGGAAAAACCAAAAAAGCCAATCAAAATAAACAGAAACACAAAGACAAGGAAGCAATGGAGACACTGAGCTGCCAGAAAACAAAAGATAAAATGGTTATAAGACCTCATGTTTCAATAATCACACTAAATGTAAATGGAATAAGATCACCAAAAAAAAGGCACAAAGTTGCAGATCGCATCAAAAGCAAAACCCAACCATATGCTGCTTCCAGTAGACACATCTCAGATCCAAAGACAAAAAGAGACTCAAAGTGGAAAAAGATATTTCAAGCAAATGGCATTCAGAGAAAAGCAGGAGTAGTGGTACTAATATCAGATGAAATAGATTTCAAAATAAAAAAGATAAAGAAACATACTGAGGAACACTTCATAATGATAAAGGGAATCATGCATCAAGAAGACAGAACACTTATTAATATTTATGCTCCCAATCAGGGAGCCACAAAATATGTAAAGCAATTACTAACAAAACTAAAGGGAGAAACAGACCAAAACACTATTGCAGTAGGGGACCTAAATATCCCACTGTCAGATATGGAGAGATCATCCAAACAGAAAATCAATATGGAAATAACATCCTTAAATAGAACACTGGATGAACTGTACATAACTGACATGTACAGAGCCTTTCATTCCCAAACAGCCAATCACACATTCTTCTCTTGTGCACATGGAACATTTTCATGGATTGACTGTATACTGGGACACAGAGATAACCTCCACAAATATAAGAGCATTGAAATCATACCAAATATATTCTGTGATAATAATGCTTTGAAGCTAGAGATTAATTGTAAAAAGAAAGTGGGTAAACCGCAAATACATGGAGTTTAAATAACATGTAACTGAAGAATGACTAGGTCAGAGAAGAAATAAAAAGAGAGATCAATAGATACACAGAAATGAATGATAGTGATGGTACAACATATCAAAACTTTTGGGACATGACAAAATTGGTCATAAGAGGAAAGTTCATATCATTACAAGCCTATCTCCAAAAACAAGAATGAATTCAAATAAGCAACCTAACGCTTCATCTTAAAAAGCTAGAAAAGGAAGAACAAATGAATCCTAAAGTCAGCAGAAGGAAAGAATAATCAAAAGTAGTGTAGAAAAATTAAATTTAAAACAAACAAACAAAAAAACAATAGAAAAAGTAAATGCAACAAAGAGCTGAATCTTTGAGAAGATTAATAACATTGACAAAACCCTGGCTAGACTTACTAAAAAAAAGAGAGAAAGAACACAAATAAACAAAATCAGAGATGAAAGAGGAGAAATTATGATAGACACCACAGAAATACAAAGGATCATACAAGAATAATACAGAAAAGTATATAACATCAAATTTAATGAACTAGAAGAAATGGACCAGTACTAAGAAAGATACAACCTTCCTAGAATGAATCAAGAAGAACTGAAAAATCTAAGACTGAGCAGCAGTACATAATTTTAAAAAATCATCAAATACCTGCCAAGAAATAAATGTCTAGGACTAGATGGCTTCACCAGTGAATTCTTCCAAACAGTCAAAGAAGATTTAATACCTATTTTCGCCAAACTTTTCCAAAAAATTGAAGAGGTGGCAATACTTCCAAGCTCATTTTATGAGACCCATATTATCCTGTTACCAAAACCTGGTAAAGATAACACAAAAAAAGAAAACTACAGACTAATATCTCTTATGAACACAGATGCAAAAAACCTAAGATACTAGCGAGCTGAATACAGTAACATATTAAAAAGATTATACACCAAGATCAAGTGGGCTTTATCACAGAGGCACAGGGATGGTTCAACATACCCAAATCGATTAATGTGATACACTATAAATGAATTAAAAATTAAAAATCATATGATCATATCAATAAATGCAGAAAAAGCCTTCAACAAGATACAGCATCCATTTATGATCAAAACACTTAACAAAATCTGTGTAGAAGCAAAGTATTTTAATATAATAATAAAGGCCATATATGACAAATCCTCAGCCAACATTATACTTAATAATGAAAAACTAAAAACCTTACCTCTAAGATCAGGAATAAGGTAAAGCTGTTCACTATCATCAGTTATTCAATATAACATCAGAGGTCCTAGCAAGTGCAGTTAGGCAAGAAAAAGATATAAGAGGTATCGAAAGAGGAAATGAAGAAGTCAAATGGTCACTATTTGCTGATGACATGATTCTCTATATAGAAAATCCTAAAGATTCCACAAGAAAACTACTAGAAACAATAAGCAAATGCAGCAAAGTTTTTGGATTCAAAATCAATGTTCAAAAATCCACTGTATTCCTAAACTTCAATAATGAAATGTCAGAAATAGAAATGGAAAAAAATTTCCTTTTTTGATTGCAGCCAAAAGAATAAAATACCTAGGAATAAATCTAACAAAATATGTGAAGGATCTATATAATAAAAACTGTAAGACCCTGTCAAAAAAAATTGAAGAAGATACAAAGAAATGGAAAGATATTCCATGTTCTTGGATTAAAAGATTCAACATAGTTAAAATGACCAAATTACCTAAAGCATTCTACAGAATTAATGCAATTCTCGTCAAAACCTATTGGCATTTTTTAAAGAAATAGAATTTAAAAACCATCAGATTTGTATGAAAACACAAAAGACCCCAAATTGTCAAAGCCATCCTGAGAAGAAAGAACAAGGCTGGAAGTATCACTCTACCTGACTTCAAGTTATACTAGAAAGCAACAGTAATCATTACGGCCTGATATTGGCAGAAAAACAGACACAGACCAGTGGAACACCATATTTATATGAGCAAATAATTTTTGACAAAATGGCCAAAAACATTCAGTAGAGAAAGGAAAGCCTCTTTAATAAATGGTGCTGGGAAATATGGAAAGCCATTTGCAAAAGAGTGAAACTGGAACTGCTGTCTAACAGCACACTCTAAAATTAACTCAAGATGGAATAAGGACCTGAATATAAGACCTGAAACAATAAAATGCATAGAAAAAGACATAAAAATTAAACTCAAGGACCTTGAACATAAAGAGGATTTTATTAATTTGACCTCAAAGGCATAGGAAGTAAAAGTAAAAATAAACAAATGGGACTACATCAACCTAAAAAGCTTCTGCTCAGCAAAAGAAACTGTCAACAAGGTAAAGAGACAACCATCCAAATAGGAAAATATATTTGCAAACAACACCTTCAATAAGGGGCTAATATGCAAAATATACAGAGAACTCATACGACTCAATAACAACAAAAATTAAACGATCCAATCAAAAATAGTCAGAGGACCTAAAAAGACACTTTTCCCAACAAGACATACAATTGACCAACAAATATATGAAAAGGTGTTCAACATCTCTAGCTATTAGGGAAATGCAAATCAAAATTACAATGAGATGCTATCTCACACCTGTTAGAATAGCTATTATCTACAGGGCAAGTAATAACAAATGTTGTAGAGGATATGCCTTAATGTTAAAATGTAGAGCTGAAACTTATTGGATTTTGTTAATCAATGTCACCATAACAAATTTAATTAATTAATTAATTAATTAATTAATCAATTAAAAAAAGAAAAAAGAACCATCATAAGGTAGTGTTTCTCAAAATATGGTTTTTGAATTCCCTGATGTTAATCACTTGGGATGCCTATTTAAAAATAAGTTTTTTACTCTTTTTTCTTAAACCTACAGAATTAAAATATCTATAAATAGAAAAAGAAAAATTGAGTATGTAGGATGCTACCTGTATGTTTTTAATTTTAATTTTTCACAACTATTTGAAACATGAAAGCAGAGAATCTGTGCTTGCAGATTTTTAGGGAAAAAAATAACTTGACAAGAGTTAGTTCACTAGGTAAGATAGCTTGGAAGGAGGTAGAATAAATGTTAAAAAGAATAGTCTATGCCTGAACAAGTATTGGACTAATATCTTAGGATTTTCCGGATAAACAGAACTGATAGATTTGATAAATAGATAGATGATAGATAGATGATAGATAGAAAGATAGATTAGATAGATAGATAGATAGATAGATAGATAGATAGATAGATAGATAGATAATAGATATAGATAGGTAGATGATAGATTAATTGACAGACACGGACATACATAAATTTATTTTGAGGGATTGGTTCACATAATCACAGAGACTTAAGAAGTGCCATGACCATGATTGGCTGTCTGCAAGTTGGGGGCCCAAGAAAATTTGTGGTATAATTTCAGTCCAAGTCTAGTGACCTGAGAACCAGGAGAGTGAATGGACATAGTGTCAGCCCTAGTCTGTTTGAAGGTCCAAGAACCATCAACGCCAGTGTCGAAGGTCAAAAGATAGATGGTCAAGTGCAAGCAGAGAGCATATTTATTGTTTCTCCACTTTTTTTGTACTTACTATTCAGGCCCTCAACAAACTGGATGATGCCCACCCACATCGGTGAGGGTGACTTTCTCTACTCGGTTTACTGATTCAAATTCTGAATACCCTCATGGATGCACTCAAAAATAATATTTCACCAGCTATCTGGGCTTCCCTTAGTTCAGTCAAGTTAACATATAAAATTATTCATTATAGCCAGTGAGATGCAGGAAATATAGGACATATACAAAAGAAAAGTTGATAGGACTTGATGACTGGCGATGTAGAAAATAGACTAAAACAAAGGTAATTTTATACTTTTGATTCTTGGTAAAACAAATTAAATCAAGAAAATAGTTGGAAATAAGAAACTGAAAATTCGGAAGAGGTTCAAGACTGAGCATATAGACTTTGGAAGAAATCATATAGAATGATTACGTAAGCCAAGAGATTGTTATGCAAAGGGTCACTAGCATCACATGGTATAAACATAAAGTGAAGTTTAATTTGGGAAATCAGGCAGAAAATCATCAAAGAAAAAAAAAAGCACCTCTCTAGTTTTTCTAACCCATAGAGAGAAGAACCTTATTTGTACATACCTGAACACACCATAAAAAGAGCTAAAAGCAGCAGCTTTAAATTAGTACTACTCTCTGTATTGAAAGGGAATTTGGAAGTCAGGTAAAGAAAAAATACATTGACCATGTAATAATGGGAGCTTCCTGATCAAAGAAACATATCCTAAGGCAGGGGAGCTGATTAATCTACGCTGTTTGTACCAGGAAGAGGCAGTCTAGCTATATTGAGCCAACCCTGATTCAAAGATCTACTTACATGTTTATCTGTCAAAAGAGAATAAATCATGAGCCCCCAGGGTCATCTCATCCTGTCGTTCTGAGAGTCTGGCAGGAGAAAAAAGCAAAAGACTGAATTTGGAGAAGCCCTTCATTTAGTGAATGAGAGAAAGAAACAGCCACTGAAGAGGCCATGAAAAAGAGCAGTTAACTGTGTGTAATGATGGCCTATTAGCCAAAGGAGAGGAGGAATTTCAAGAGATGTAGAAGATGGTAAAAACATCAAACGTTACTGATGTTCAAGAAAATTTATGACTAAAGAAAATATGTGTAATAATGGTCAGTTTGATCACACAGTTACTCTATTTAATGTCAAATAGTGACAAATTTTATGTGGAAGAAACAGTGAAATTACAGTAGGTAAATGATTTTTTGGTTTTATCTACACAGCACACAATTAACAATTTAGTATATTCTTAAATATTTCCTGAGTTTTAAATTTTTATATTTTTGAGGTCTGTATCAGTTTAATTTATGTATTATATGAATCCAAAAGTACAAACTGATAATTTTGTTTCAGAAATAGGAAACATAAATTTAATTTGTCATTCTTTTTAATTATTATCCAAAACAAGGGTCTTCTTTCAAAGCCAATTCATTTTTTATCCCCAGGAACTTTTATAAGTTCAGTTAATCAATCTTGTTCCAGTTTTGCTCCCTCTTGGTATCTTGTACCTAATTAATTCCCTATGTAATATCTTGAAAATAATTGCAGATAAACAATTTAAGGGAAATCATTATTTTAAAGTTGTCATTTCCAGTTTTCAAAGTCTATTTTCAGATGTTTATTTACAGCGTATGCTTTCTATCAGGTTTCCTTGATAGAAATTGCTATTATGTATTATTAAAATGCACAAGGCAGTTGGATACTCTAGACAGTCCAACATCTCAGTTTAACTAATGGAAGATCCCTATTAGATGATGTTCTATAAATGCTAAGATATACATGAGATTAAAGGACAAGAGGTAAAGAGAAATTTTATAAAAACTGTTTTTAAAAAATGTCATAAATCAGATGATTTACCAATGGCACAACTCAAAATAAAAATTACCTTAATAGAATAGGAGAGAAAAGGTAGGTACCAAAAAATTTAATGTAATAAATTGTTTAAACTCCCTGACTTTGGTATCAGACCTGGGTTCCATACATATCTCTGATCTTTACTAACCTAAGTTTTAGAATCTTCAACATTACATATCAAGATAAATATTGCTATACCTTTTACGGTGTTTGAAAATTTTAAGCAACACAGTATCTGCAAAGTACCTAACTTATTAGAACAACACCAAATTTAGCTATAATTATTTTTACTATTATTTTTATTGTTATTACTAGATATGATATGTTTGAATGACATTAAAATATAGTAATCATATAGAAAATGCTTCATTTATTCTTCTTAATTACTGTATATAAGGTTCTATGTGTTTTTCTCTAAGCTCTTTGCATAACCAACAGTTGCAGTTTGGGCCATATTAGAAAACCAGTCATACCTTTCAAAGTCTTTAAATTTGAGTACCCTGATCTTTATTGACAATCAGACAATCTATGAACAAAAACAGACATTTCCCCCCAAATTAATGGTCATAATAATATAATAATCTATTTCAAAAAGGAGAAAATATCAAAAATATAATACTTGATTAAATTTTGAACTAAGTAGAAAACTTTTATAATGTCTTTGGTATTTTGCGAGAATGCAAACTTTCAGTAGGAAAGAAGATATGGCCCCTATTCCCTAATATGGACTAAACTGGTCATTCCTAACTGTACTTGGAATAGTTATGTGATTGGAAGTATACTAAAAAGACTTAATGAAAGAATATTTAGTGGCTTGCACAAAAGAAAAGTTGAATAGAGTCTAAGGAAGGACTTAAAAACAGATAAGCTTTAGCAACCTTGGTCAGAAACTCAGTACACTGCTTTTTTTTTTTTGGAGGGGGTACAGTGCCATTAAGACATCTGAGAACATGTAACTAAAGCACAAGGGTAGAGTGTCTGAGGGGAAGTATCTGACTAGCCTGGGTTAAGATATACATGTATCCTTGGCAAAGGGTGGAGTGCAGAGCAGTGTGATTGTCAGTTTCACTAAGAGTATAAGGCATATTGAGATATAGTAACCAAAGGGAGGAAAAACAGGAGTTCTGTGTCCAAAATAAGGGAGGAAGGGATGTTTGGCAGACAAACCAAGAAATTCTACTTTGCCTTTTCAAAAATCAATTTAGACCCCAAATGTGGTTAACTGAAATATTTAAGTGGGAAGTGGGAAGAAAGACAAATCAAAAAGTGAAATGTGGTTGACTAAAATATTTAGGTGAGCAATGTGGGGACAGGTGTAGAGGAGTGGCATATTACTTAAAAATTATAGTGCTAGATTTCACTTTCTATCATAATGAACATTTTATTTTTATTTTTACTATGACATGCTTGGAAGTTTAAATATCCAATTTACTAGAACTTTTCAAAATTTACAAGTTTATGTTACTTCAGCAAAATTGTTTCCCTCTTAGAAATTTTGGAAAGATTAAAGATAATGCTTGAATTTAATGAAAATTGCAGGAACTAAAAGCCTCTGTTTAATAAGAGTTCATTAAATACTTTCTAACTAAATTTAACATGTTCATTGCACTAAGAGGTTGTAGTTAAATTACTTCACTTTGTATTGCTTCTAAAATTTCTGCAAAAATTTAATTATTAAACATATTGTGTACCAGATTACTAATGAATGAAGCAAATCTATACAGATAAAAAATAATTAGATTGTTTTACAAGGTTTCTTCTCTCTGTAGTCATTGCTTCTTGGTTAAATCTTCACAAATAAATCATATATGCTTGAGGAAATATTCTATTACAGACAAACAAGAAATTCTTTTTGTTTTATGGTGAAATAATGTATCCTTAAGTAGCATCAGCTAGGGTTTGTTGATGCAAAAATAGTAAAGATTTGCATGGTGTCTCCCCAGGCTCTTTAGATACAAAAGATGATGTTTTGAAAAAGACATAGAAAGGAACTAAAGATGTTTCATTTTGTATATTATGTTTTATAACTTCTAATTTCTCTTTTCCCTCTAGTCTTTCAACATATTTAACATTAACTTTTAATTATATTATAACAGTACTATCATTAATTATTAATTATAGCAACACTATCATTGCACAAAATTAAGAAAAGTATATAAAGAAGAAAATAATTTATAATCTTGTATTTTGGAATGCTTTGAAAATTTGCATATTTTAAGTACCCCCAGGGCTACACACACACACACACACACACACACACACACACACACACACACCCATACACACACACCCATACACACACAAATACATAATTTTGATCATGCATTTTTGGTTTTAAAATCTTGGATTTTTTTCTTTTTAGTTCATATTATATTAAAAATATTTCATATCATTAGATATTCTTCAAAGATATCATTTTAATGACTAATATTCCACCATGTGGACATATTGCAATTTACTTTTCTTTTCCCATATTTCTGAAAATCTAGTTTGTTTTACAAGTGACATTCGAAAGCAGTAGTTCTTAATGAGATCCTTGGAGCCCATGACCACTCTGAAATGAAAAATCTTTACTCATATGCCTACTAGTCCTTTTTGTGGAGAGAAGGTCCATAATTTTCATAAAAATGTTCAAAGCTACACTTACATCAAATAAAAATGAATCAATTCAGCTACTAAGTCACATCCTATAGATTAAATGTCTTTTTTTACTCTCTCCAAAAGATTTAGCACAATAATCAAAAAAGTTAGTTAGTATCCCAATATACACTATACAGGAATAAAAGGCACTCCACTTGTGTGTTTCTTATTTACCCTCACACTACTATCATACTTACAACACTTCTGACACCAGATATATGAGTTTGCCACTCATCAAGCAATTCTCAGCAACACCAGCTGGGTGTCCCACAATTCAATTTAATTCTAGTACTAACTGGAGTTAGCACCAGCCCCACAAGTTAAGGCTCAGTCCCACAAAACTGCCTCCTACTTCAGATGTCAATCAAAAATTGTAGGTCCTCAGGATACCCACAGCTTTTGTCTGTCTGTCTTGCCTATAAATCAGAAGTTCCCACAACATCCCTTCTTGAATTCAGTTAGTTTCTAGAACACCCCACAGAATTCAGGGAAACACTTACTTGCATTTACCAGTTTATTATGCAATAAAAGATGTGATGAAGAATACAGATGAACAGCCAGATGAAGAGATACATAGGGTAAGACTGGGAAGCATTCCAGTTCAAGAACTTCTTTTTCCATAAAGTTCAGGTGCACCATCCTCCTTTATATTTTAGAGATTTTATGCAAGTTTCATCACATAGGCATATCAATTACTAAATCCATTTTCAATTATTTTCACTCTCTGGAGAGTGAGGTATAGAAATGAAGGTTTAAAGCTTCTAAATCATGACTTGTTCTTTCTGTAACCAGCATCTATCCTGAAACTCACCTAAGTTCACCTCATTAGAACCAAAGATATTCCTATCATCCAGGAAATTTTCTGGGATTTAGGAGCTCTGTATTAGATGTTCTTATCACTCAGTAAATTATAAAGGTCTTAGGAGCTATGTATTAGGAACTGCCATCACAGACTAAATGTTAGAACAAAATATTCTGTCACTCCTATTTATGATGGGTTTTAGGATCTCTGTGTCAGGAACCAAGGCACTAATTCTTTTGGACCAGGGCCTCTTCCTTATGATCTCACTTAACCTTAATTACTTTATAGTCTCAAGAAAGAAGGCCATAATATTTCTTTCTGATTGTGTGTATGTGTAGGGGTATGTATGAAAATTCACGACTGCCTACATGATATGAGTCACTACAGTTAATGCACCTTTTCAAAGGCTTAGTAAATGACATATCCAAGATCCAATCTTTTGTTGTTTCTGTTGGCTTGTATTTTTTTTGTTGTTTATTTATTTATATATTTTACCAAATTTATGAATCACTGCTTCTATGTAAACAAAACATCTTTAGGTTTAAATATGTACTTTTTCTAAAAAGTATATGTCAAGAAGACAGTTTATTTCATGGTTTATTAGAACACTTTTTTTTTGTCTCAGCTATGGTTCTGCATTTAAAGATAAAATGATTCTTAATAGGCTTGTAATGTCGGAATACCTTTACATCAAATAGATTATAGTGTGTGTCTGTTTTTCTCAAAGACTGTTGACTTTTGTAAGGACTTTTTTGTAAATTTGTATTCTTGCTATATAAATAAAGTATGAATATTTAATAAGGCACTTTTGTTGTGTTTTCCAATAGTGTTTATTACTATTTAAATTCTTCTATTTATAGTAAAAATATATGTATATTCTGCTACATTATTTGATATCCCCTATATAATACTCCATATGAAAATAATTTTTTTATAACTCAGTACTAGGACTTTTTAAAAATTCTATAACATTGATATCCTCCCTCTTTCTAATAATAATGATGATGTAATGATGATGATGATGATGATATTACCAATACTTTCCACCTTGAGAGTCAGTAAGCTCCGAGTCATATTTAAAATAGTGAAGCTACCATGTATTTAATGCTTTCCATGCATTTGCTCATTTAATCTAGTTAGTTTTATATGATTACTAGATTATTGATGAGAAACTTTAACTCAAAATGGGAAAGTGACCTGTATAAGGTAACAAAGCATACATGGAGAATTACTGGTATTTGACCTAGGTTCTGGCTCAATAGTTTTCTTAAAATTTTTTATAGCCTATAAGTGAGATAATACAATATTTACTTTTCTTCCTCTATCTTCTTTCTCCTAGCACAGTGCCCTCCAGTTTCATCCATGTTGCCCCCCTGCCTTTCATTTTTTAGATTAGGTACTATATCTTTAAGACATTCTTTGGTTTTGTGACCAAATCTGACACCCAACAACTAGAGGACACTTTTTAAAGTGGATAAAGATAAATTTGAGTAAAATAAAAAGACATTCTTTTTCACATGGATCAGCAACAGAGATTAATGATTCAATTCTAATAAAATTTAATTATACAAATTAAATATTCAGTCAAATATTTTTAAAAGAAAGAGGAAAAACTAACACATGATCCATATTTTAAAAAGTTAAAGATTTTTTTAGAAGCAACCAATTTTAAAAAATTGAAATAAATACATAAGTTAAATATATATGTATATTTATTATTATTAATGTTATTATGCATATAAAGTTAAAGATGCCCAAACCTGGTAGATAAAAAATTTTGAAAAGAATTTAGATAAAAATTTAAGTGCATACTGTAATTATCTTTTCAAATTATACTTGCTTTCATAATTTATGGCATGGAAATACTATCCTAATATTCATTTTTATTTAAAGCACTAAATTAAAAATACTTAAATTCTATATTAGTGTTATAGCAAATACGGACTTAAACATAATTGATATGGAAGCATGACATGTATCTAATATTGTAATAATGTTGTACTGAATATATTATAAAAAAGCTTGAAAAACTTATGTTCAATTGTTAAAGTTCAATAAATTATTTTATAGGATATTTGCAATCATCGACTATCAATAGCATAAATATTTGTCTAGATGTTTCTATAGATGTTAATTTTGGAGATTTTTAATAACTGCTAAATTGACATTTTAAATGATTATTTTACTGTACTCTCTCTGGAGTTCATAAAATGCATATATCTAATATCTCTATTATTCATGGTAGCTAAGACATGGAAACAACTGAAATGATCTTGAAAGATAATTAGCTAAAGAAGATGTGGAATATTACTCAGCTACAAGAAAAGGTGAAATACTGCCATTTGTGAAAACATGGAAGGGCCTTCAGATAATGATGCTAAGCGAAATAAGCCAGACAGAAAAATTTGAGAACCATATTATTTCACTCTTCTAGGATGTAAAGCCGAAAGCAAAAAATGAACAAGAAAAACAAACAAAAACTGATAGACACAGACAAGAGTTTAGTGGTCACTAGAGGGAAAAATGTGTAGTAGAAAAGGGTAAAAGGGCTCAAATATATGATAATAGATTTGACTTTGGATGGTAAGCACACAATGCAATATATGGATAATGTTTTATCGAATTGTACACTTGAAACCTATATAATCTTATTAACCAAGGTCACCCCAATAAATTTAATTAAAGAAATATTTATATATATTTATATATATTAATATATAAATTATATATAAATTATATATATTTATATATATTAATATATATAAATATATATATATATTGTTTATGGCAGTTTCTATCACTTCATAAAGTGTTTATATATTTGTGTCACTTTGTGTACTTGGTAATGTGTGCAAAGCATTTGTAAATATAAACAGTTGAGTTGTATCATTAAATTATTAGAATACAATATTTTAGTGCTTATTAAATGAAGTTAAATGAATTACCAGGGCATTGTAATTAAAAGAAATAGCAACAACTTAACATTATTGTGTCAGAAGCATCATTATCAGTGTCCTCTGTGAATTTTGTGGTATCAAACATGCCATTTAGGAATGACTTTTTTTGTAATTTAAGTGATTTCTATTGTTTCAGTAAAAATAAAGTACAATAAGTATTTATTCCAGTTCATTTTTTAGCATAAATAACCACCAATAAAAAACATATTATTTCTTATACATCAAAAGTATATATTGAGTTTCAGGAAGAAAATGATTATCCTCCAGTGTTTCAGAAAAAATTCTATATTGGAGGTGTATCTGAAGATGCACTAAGAGTTAAGGTATGAGCCAGTTTATTAAGATTATTAAGATAGAAAACTAAAGTAAAAGAAAAGTGCTTAAATTTTACAGATAAACTATAACTATGTTGTTTGGATTAACTGAGTACTTATTCTTGCCTAAACAAAATCTTAAACTTGGAGTTATGTGAGTTTAATTAGCCAAACTAAATACAGGTTAATTATGAGGTGAATACTAAGCAAATTTCTGGGCTTTATTTTTACTACATAAATAAGAACAAATTATTTATGATGTGTTATACCGAATAAGATATTTAAAATGTGTGTTTTTCTTATAGATTTGTATGCTTCTAATAAATTTCATTCAGGGAAACTCCAAAGCCTTTCACAATGGAGTTTTTAGTGGCAAATATAAAGTTACCATTTTCTAATAGAAGACATAATGTAATAAGTTCCAAAATTATTTTTCTGCAATAATTTTTCAAATTCAAAATGCTAGCTAAGTGAATGTAAAATAACATTACCAATTTTAGTATTTTACTAAAATTTTGAAGACAGGTATGTCAGAAAAAAATTATTAACCAACAGAATTTAAAAAAAAAGTCTAAGACTAAAGTTACAAATTTTTCATTTTTTTCTAATTAGTTATTAACTAAGTTTAAGAATTTTTAATGATTGAAGGTACATAAAGTTGCAATGCTTTTATTACTAAAAAATAAATGTATAAATATTACTTGCATTTGGGGTAAAAGTTTAGAAATTAGAGCATTTTAGATTCTCAGTTACATTTATTTTCTAAAAGTATTTCGATATTTTTTAAAATAGCTATTAAATTCATGCATAAAACCTAAATTTTCCTGAGCAAAACCAGCTATTGTTTGCCTATGGTTTTGCACATGAACATTTACCTTTCTTTCACGATTACCAGAGATCTTCTTACATATAGTTTTATCACTTTAAATGCCCTGAGAGAAAAAAATCAACCAAGCAAATAAAACTTGCAAAATAGCTTGTTTTTGTGTGTGCAGAATAGTTCTTCCACAGTGCCAAATACTGACTTCTGATCTGAATGACCAGTTGTAACTAAAAGTGCTCCACAAATTTAAATCAAAATTTAAATCAATCATATATATATATATATATATATATATATATATATATATATATCACATTACAAGTTATAAGTAACAATCCTTGGAGTTGCTTTTTATTTTATTTTATATTTTAGTCCCATTAATTATTGATTGATTCAATTCATTTATTTAATTAGTAAATATTTTTTGAATACTTAAAGTATGTACTGTTCTAGTTGGACATAGCAATCAAACAAACAAAAAATTACCACCCTATTAATACTAACTATGAAAATAAACAAATAATATATCAAGGAAATTGGTCACTATTTAATACAAACTCATGTGGTCAAGTGAAAGACTTATGGATTTCTAGGTATGGAGTATTCTGGGCATTCCATTATAAAGTCCCTGAAGCTAGAGAGAGCTTAGAGGTCAGTGTGACTGAAAGACTGGCTGGAAATGAGATTGAAAATGTAGTACAGGACTACAATATGAAATTTATTCTAGATATTTTAGAAAGATGTTGAATGGCTTCATCCATTGGGGTAATATAATACAATCTAAAAGAATTATTCTAGATTTTGTGCGGTATTAGAAGTGCGGGTAAGTATTATCAGACAAGAGTAGAAATAGAGCATAATGCATCAATTTTCAGGTAGATTTTATAGTGGTTTGAACCATAGTAGTAGGTGTGGGAGATGGTGATAAGGGAGTCAAAAGACAGCCAAAAGGATTTGCTCATGGATTATATTAGAGAAAATAGCTTGTAAGTTTTTTTGTTCTGAATACTTCTTCCCCCAGGTATGGTGGTGACAGATATCAAGAGTTAATTTTTGGAGATTTTATGTTTGTGAAGCTTTTTCAATATGCAAGTATAGTTCTTGGCATGACAGTCACAGGTGCTGATCTAGATTCAGGAAAGAAATTGTGATTTCAGAATGAAATCACCTAGAAAATGGGCACAGATATAAAAATCCAAAGACTGTTCCCTCAACACTTAAAAGTCAGAAAGAAGATTTATCAAAGGACATTGAGAATTCACTTTCATGAGGTCGCAGGAATACTAAGAAAATGCAGACTTCATGCACCATGTAAAGAACAAGGTTCATAATGAAAGGGAGTGATCAACTGTCACCTGCTGCTGTGAATAAAATGCCCCTGTGGATTTTAACATGATCACTTATAATAATAAAAGTATATTGTAGTGAAAAAAAAAAAAAACAGTAAACCAAATGTTAAAATATCCCATTTATTAAGGGGTCATTAAAGAGATCTGTAGAAGACTACAGCAAGAGAGTTTAGTGGGTGATAAATTCAGATGATAGTGTTTACTTCAGAGGAATTGGGAATGATAGCAAAGGAGACAGAATAATATTATGGAAGGATTTCAGAGACAGAAATATACCTGCTATCTATCTACCCCTAGGATCTGCACTATGTAAAGTATGGGAGCAACTGTTTGAAATAGCAGTGTCTTGTATTGGGGAGAGGTTCAGGGTGGGAAGAATCAGAAAGTAATATTCATAGGTAAGGTTGAATTTTTAGGGGATATTACCGATGATGGACTATAAATTCCAGAAGGTCCAAGGGAAAGTTTGGTGGTGGAGGTAAAGGTGAAGTGGAAAACTGAGTCATATTACGATGTTTAAAGAGCTACATGGGAAGAAGTATCTGGGTAGTGAGAGATGTCTTAGAGTAAACACCTGGATTTCTTGTGATAAATAAACACAATGGGATTGATTGTTTCTCTAGGTCTATTGAGAACTCTCCAGGACATTCCCCTCCTCGCTCTATCAGTTGATTATTCAGCCTAGGGAATAATGTTTTACATAGTGTTTTTCAGGAAACCAATTTAATGCACTGTAGTATTCTACATAAGTTGGAGAGAGAGAGAAACAAAGAGATAGAAAGTTTAGCAACATACTGAATCAAGTATATGCTATAATAAGTAATTCAATTAGGAAAGCACAGATTGTCATATGGATTCCAAAGGAGACATTTCAATTGGTGAGATAACATAAATGATTTCCTATAGGGTGAAGAATTTGTATGACACTGAAGGGAGGTTAGAGTTCCTCAGTGAATCTTTTTTTTTTTTTTTTTAGTATTTTATTTTATTATTAGTTTTAAGAAAATAGTACATTGGTTACACATTTATATAGTTTATGTAATGATCCCCTTGATTATTTTATCTTCTCTCTGGCTCTACACATATCCATTACATTACTGCTGACTACATTCCTTATGCTGTGCTCCCCATCCCCATGACCATCTATCAACTATTAATTTGTACTTCTTTAACCCTTCACTGCTTTCTCCCGGCCCTCCCCTATATTTATGAGTCTGTTTTCAAATAGTTTGTTCCTTTTGTTATTTAGATTCTATATATAAGTCAAATCGTATGGTATTTATCTTTCTCTGACTTATTTTTTAAGTGTAATAACCTCAGTGAAACTTAAATAAGGAGGATAGTCTAAGCAGAGGAAACACAGCTAGCCAAAACCCTGGTTAAACAAAGTGCAGAATGTGTTTGTGGAACAATGATAAAAGGCAGGTAACTTGGGAGGGGATGGGAGTAATAGATCTTTAAATGGTAAATATTTTCTTTTTTATCTGTGTGTGTGTGTGTGTGTGTGTGTGTGTGTGAACATTTTCAAGTGCTGCTTTTAGCCTTAAAGCCTGGAATCTTCTGCCATTCCAAATTTAACCAGGGCAAAAGTGAGTTATGTAATTCTCAGCTCTTACCTAGAGCAGCAAAAATCTTATTAGAAATGACATTGAAAAGGGCCAGCCAAGCTCTGGTGCTTGATGAAAATATGATTTTAAAAATAAGGGAGAAACCCAGGATTTTTAAAGAAACTTTTAAATCACATAATATATAATATTGGTATAGTGTAGTATTTCCTCTACCAGGCATGTACGTTAATTTTTTAGTTCATCATGAAATACATAGTGATAAATTTTAAATTAAAGATGGTGTTATGTGTAGAAAAAATAAGATAAAACATACAGACTTGATCAAGAAAGATGAGACTGAAATATTAATGAATAAAACTATACTTACTAGCTTAAACTATGGATAGTGGATTAAGAGCATTACTAAAAATGTGTTAGAGGAAAGGCAACACAATGAGAGCATTACTGAAATGAATTATCCAATGTAAGTAATAGTGGGAGAAAGTTGTATATTCATGCTCTGAAATAGTGCATCTAATGTGCTTAGAGACTGTCAAAAGTTAATTTTGGAAAATATATATTGTGTCCTTAGTGTGTGCTTAAAATGCAGAAAAAAAAAAAACAAAATAGACTGCTCTCTGCCCTTATAGAATTAGCATTCCAGTAAACTAGACCCAAAAAAGTAAATAAGTAAGGCTTTTATTTGTACAGACATGTAGGGATTTAGTTTTTGACTCAAAAATGTGAATATTCATGTCATGTTAAAGTAAATCTTGGACAGTGTCAAAAGGACATAAAAGAAAATGATTAATTTTGGAATATCCCCTATACTTACTATGGGTTAAGGCTGAAAATTGGCAATTAAATTCACTGAATTGATTTTCACTGGTCACAAGCAATCAGTTATTTTAATTGCAAGAAGAGGGAGAAAAAAAATAAAATGGTAATTTCTCTCTTCAGTCTTTAATACAAGAATTAATATCAGTTAAAAGTATAGCTCTTAGTATATATCCAAAAGAATTAAAAGTAGGGACTTGAACAAGTAATTGTATGTCAATATTCATGGCATTATTATTCACAATAACTTAAAATGTGGAAACAACCATTAACAGATAAATGGATGAACAAAATGTGGTATAGACACGCAATGGAATATCATTCAGTCTTAAAAATATATATATGCTAAGCGAAATAAATCAGACACAGGACAAATACTATATGGTTTGAGGTTCTTAGAGTAGTCCAATTCATAGAGACAGAAAATAGAATGGTGGTTATTAAGGGCTATAAGGAGGGTGGATTGAGAAGTTACTGTTTAATGGTCACTGAGTTTCAATTTGGAAGTATGAAAAAGTACTAGATATAAATGGTGGTGATGGTTTCAGAACAGTGCGAATGTACCTAATGTAACTGAACTGTACATTTTACATGGTTAAAATAGTAACTTTTCTGTGATGTATATTTTAGCACAGTAAAAGAAAAATTCCAAAGGTGGGAAGGAACATCGTCAATACTGTTAGAACATGAAAACCATTATTTTCAAAGCTGGTATCCTTAGGTTGTATCCATTTTTCCTAATTTGGTTTGAAAGTGAATCTTATATTCACATTCAGAAGCAAAGATTTGTTTCACTGTATTTATATGTCATGATTATATAACTGTGGTTCTTAACATTTATTCCCCAACACATCATCAATGATATTAGTACCAGTTGCAGCAGTTTGGCAGTGATGCTCACTGTGCGGCCGTACCTCCGCTTCTCAGCTTGCAATTAGTACATGTCAGAATCCCCCCAGAAGATTTTGATTTACCCTTCTTTGGGGGCAGGCCATTAGTTGAATAAAATTAACTGAAGAACCTTTAAGCATTAACTTTTTTGTTCCTCTTGGGCCTTTGAGAAATATTGATCAATATATATTACTTATTAATAACAATAGTTGCCATTTATTTATCTTTATTACTTTTTGAGAACCATAAAAAAATCTTTACTTATTTTAGCCTACAGGATTTATTTAAATAAATAAGCAAACAAAACAAACAAATAAAATATCTAATTACAAGATAGGTGCAATTATTTCTAATTGTATTGTTATGAAAATGAAGATTAGTAAAGTTGAGTAACTTTCCAAGAATCACTCAGACAGCAAAGACAGAAATCAAAGTTAGATTTACCTTAGTTCAAAGACTTTTCTTGCAATATCTATATCATTTGTTGCCTCCCATGGGAAGGGAGGATTGGAATCTTAACAGAAGTAGAATGTTGGCAGAAAATAACAGAACATACTAAGGTTCCATGAAAAAATGGGAAATAATTATCAAGGCAACTAAATGGTATTTAAATTGAGAATATGTGAATTATGATTCCCTCTATTAAGGTAACAAGACAGATCTGGTTTTAGAAACACCTTTCAATTTATTTACCAACTTTTCCAGTTTAGTACATCTCATTTCAACTGCAACCAATAGTCTAATTTAATGCAAATATAAGAAGAGGCAAAATATGATCAAGATTAATTTTTAAAATTTCTGATATATTTCCATAAGTTAATGCAGTAAGGATTGATCTCTCCTATAAGTTGCAGATATGAAAAACCTAGTGTCATAAAAATGGAATTAAAATGTTGATTTAATGTCTCCTGGATGTCAGAAAGACTATGAACATTGTATTCTTAAGTTATTAAAGAAGACATTTAAATTTGTGGACAAGAAAATAGTATTTTGAAAAAGCATCAAGAAAGGGAAAGTTCTCACCTACAAATCTCCAATTCTTTATTACATTTCCTATATAAGCATGAAATGGGAGACAAAAGGTTTTAGGAGAATGATGCCATTGAGAGAAAAAAGCCACAGCCACTGTTAAAGGATACAAATTTCCTTAGTGGCAAAAGTTAGAAATATGCAAGATTAACAATATAGAGAACAGTATAATTTGCTTCTTAACAGAGATTAAGGCTTCTGAGGGTTTCTATTTCCCAACCCTGGCTTGATGATGTGAGACTGATGGAAGAAAAATAATCGCAGCACATTCATGTGTTTCCCCAGTGTAGCATCATTTATTAGGCCAAACTCATGCCTGGCTCATGTCAAAAATGGTACTGATAGCAAACTCTTACCTGATGTTTACACTGTTGGGGAGGTTGAATTTTTATTCTATCCTTCTAATTTCTTCTTGCTGGTCTAAGGAATAAATTGACATGAAAGAAATTAACAGAAAAAAATCAAATTTGATTACATATGTACATAAGGAGGTCTCATAGATATGGGACCTAAAGAAATGACCAAAGCAGGCAGTTTTTGTATTTTTAGGAGATGAAATAGTACTTTTTAGAGGATGAAGATTTGACAGGGCAAAGAAATTTGGGTTTGTGTGCTTCATTAGTAAGGAATAAGTAGAGTTTGGGCTTGGGGTCATAAATTAGTAAAAAGAACAAGGTTCTTTTATACAAGCTCCTCAGCTCCAAATTCTCTATCTCTGGTGCTAAAGATGTTTCTCTTTCCTTCTGGTGCTGGGAAGGTATCTTTCACATGGGATATTTATTTTCTACTTTCAGAGGGTCATAGGGGGATCAGAGTACTCTTTTTGCAATGGCTACTTTTTACATAACTTTAATTCAAAATATCAATATGCCACTTTGGCATATTTTGGGGGGCCCACACTAAGCTCCAATAACACTGTGATAGGTACTCTAAATATTTCTCAGGAAATTAACTCATTTATTCCCCTCAATAACCACATGAGGTAGATAGTATGATTTCTCTCAATTTACAGATGAGAACACTGAGTCACAGAAATAATGAATAACCTGCCCAAGGTGTACAACTAGTCATTATTGAGGCCAGGATTCATAGCCATGCACTCTGGCCTGGAGACTATGCTCTATGCCTCTCAGGTGGAAGAACAGTGGACTGAGAGTCAAATCACTTGAATTCAGGCCCAGATCTTCTCTTAACTCTCTATAGGATGCTAAATTTTATTACTCTGGGCCACAGTTGTTTTCTATTATTCAATATTGCTTTAGAACTAGGAGCTCTTGAACATCTTTAACCTTTCTTATAGTTTACATGTTATTTACTTTTGGAAAATAACAGCATGGGAAAAAATGCCAAGTGCCCTAAAAATACTATTATATTTGAGAGCTACATTTTAAACTTCAAAGAGTCTAGATTACTTAATTTTGAAATCCAAAGCATCATTTATGTTTCACGGATTTTGTGGTCTATGTCACTTGAAGCTAGTGCAATATTTTGTGTCAATTTTCTTCCTAGTTGCTCTATAGAATGAAAATATAAACAAGTACCACTCTGAATTAAGGCCTCATATACTAATTTTGATCCTCCTTTGCCAACTACAGGCCACCCAGTTTTAAACAAACCATCGTTTTCTTCATAACTGCCATGTCATCGGAACTCATAAAGTTTGTACCTTGAACAAAGTGAATATACATAGATGCCTGAGAATTCATTATCTTCTGGGCTGTGACCCTATAACTGAATCACTATGTATCTAATTGGGCACTTAAACACGTTATACTGTTGTCATATATCTGTGTACCAGTTTTCTCTACTAGAATTCAAATTTCATCTAAGCAGGCACCATGTTACCTCATAAACTTAACATCTCAAATTGTTATACATTTTAAATATTATATGTTCATTTATTTTCACAAATAGCCATGCTTTTTAACCTGTTTAATCAAGACTTTCCATGTAATACTTGAATTAATTATTTATTTTCAGATAAGTAAAATATTCTTTCAATTACTTTCTTGGGTTTCATCACAACATTAAGAGTAACATGACGCATCATTTCCCTAGAAATGTCTCTTCTTGTCAAAATTAGGAGCTTGGATTCGATAATATCTTTGTAAAAGTTATGCATTTATCACAATTTTTTCATTTATTTTATCCCACTGGAGAAACCAAATGTCAAGAAAATTGTTTTTTCCTAACAACTGGTATATTTTTATTATATTGTTACAGCCTATTTTGTTTTAATGTAATAATGTTTTCCTTTTGATCTGCTGGAGGCTCAGAGCCAAATATTTGATTCAGCTATGCAGTTTTACAAGTTTAATGTAATACACATGTATTATAACTTTTTCTTTCGTTTCCATTGTAGACTTTGCTTTCTTTCCCTTTACCTATTTTTTTATATTCTTGTATATTATTATATTTTTAGAAAAGACTTCATGTCTATTTTGGAATTCCATGGGGTGTATGCAAACAGATGATGTGAGTACTTTGTTTCTAAGAGTCTGAGCATTTTAAGCCTATATTTTCCCCCTAAGTTGAGAGCTGGAGGTATTGGCACCAGTTTCTGATATATATTTGTCTTTATTTGTCTGAACAAGTACAAATTTTAGTTTTGTTGCTATTAGTATGAGTGGGCCAACCCAAGTCTATTTTTGTAGGCACAAATGAAGTGTTCGGATTAAGATAATTTTACATATTTAACTTTTATTCTATTTCTTTTACTCTTCACCTTCTCTACACAAATTGGTCTTTTTATTGTCACAGAAGGGAGATCTCAAACCAATTCAATTTACATTTGTTAGTTTGAATGTAATTAAAATATGAATGCCTTAATTTTGATTGCTTACAATAGAAATGGGACTATTTTTTCCAAGCTTATATATATCTAGAGAATGAGAAACATCCAGGTCCTTAAAAGTAGATGAAAAGTGGCTCACTTAACTGAAAATTTCCTTACAAGTAAAAAGCTCGAGGACATTTTTTACAGGTTTAAGCCATTAGACATGACGCATTCGGAAAAATAGTTCATTCAATGAATGGCCAAATCATTTTCCTTTCCTAATTTCATTGGTGGTGCATATATTGCAAAGTCCAATCATACTCTAGTAGCATGAAATATTTATTTAATACCTGCGTGTATTTTAGATGGAATGTTATCTTTTGAGTCAATCTTGCATTTATGTAGCAGATTTTATATGTTGTAGAACAGTGACAATTTTGTGTGCTTTCCTATATTATGTTCAAGAACTGTATTTAGCATCATCTGGTAGAGATCTTCTGTAATATTGACACTCAATTTAAAATCTCAGAATTTTTTTGAAATTGAGGACTGCATTGCAAGACACAATCCCAAAGATATTTCAGGCAAATAAGAAATACTTTTGTCTGAAAAGGTCCTATAATTTCTTAAGCCTTCAGCTAACTTGGTGTTGTACTGACATGACACTATAATACAAATCTAAGCAATAATGATTAAAACAAGTCTTTTAAAATTTTTATTAATATTTCTCACAATATATTTTTATTTCAAACCACCTATTTATATTTCCAATAAGAATAAAGTGCTAGATTTATTTAAAATGTATTATAAAAAAGATTAATTCCAAATATACCATAAAAATGGGTGACTCCCTAGTAGTTCTAATTAATTTACATTAAAGAAACCAGTGAGTGTGGAACAAGATTATGTATATAAGAAAAATATAATTTACATTGGTTAGTTTGTAAGTCACACTGTATATCTGAAAACTTCAAAGAGACTTTAAATGTTTTTTTTTTTCAAAAATAGGCAAATAAATATCTTATTTCACCAGAACACATTCTAATGAATAGGAAAAATAAAACTTAGTGGATTAAGTAGATCCTGAAGCTTGATGTGGTAACTATACCAGTTTTTGTAAACTTACAGATCTTTTGTATTTGTTTCATTTTATTTGTTCCCAGGATTTTTTCCCCTAGATAATCATGTTTTTTTAAGATCCCAGTAACATATAAAAAGACCAAGTCAATGAAGTTCATAGTAATTTGAGATACTCTATTACCATCTGAAGCCAATAGACCCCAAGATGTGCTATAACCTTAAAATCAAAGATCTCCAGAGTATATAAAGAATTCTAAGACATTGATAAGTGAAGGGGGAAAAAAGACCCAAGATAAAACGAAGCAAAACAGCAACAACAACAACAACAACAACAACAAAAAAAAAAAAAAAAAACAGAACAAAACAGGCATAAGATTGGAATTTTTTTTCCAGAGTACTTGAATTGATATGATGGTTTAAAAACTGTAGAGGAGAAGTGAGGATGACAATTTAATGTTTTATCTGGATTCAGGGGTGCCTCGACTTAAACGACAGCTCCAATCAGCAAACAGGTGTTTCATGATGGTATACAAGAAGAAATGATTGGTGATGGACAATTCAGAAATGCTTCCCCAAAAGATGGATGGTTCTTTAAAAAGTTTCAGGTCACAACTCTTGCAGAAAACTCTGATGCCTAACACACTGATTCTCGGTCCAGGAAACATGGTCTTCCAGGTTCCACGTGGCTGGGGGTACCCCTAGAATCATGTTTCTGTGCTGTATCTAAGAGGATCCTTTGGATCTGACAGAGACCAATACACCATCAGTCATAGTGGATGGCAGTGTAAAATATGATCCAGATGACCATGAACAAGGCAAAAGATGTCATAAACCCTTCTTTTGTGAGCTCCCATGTGCCGCCATATTCTTTTTCATCTATCTGTAGGTAGTTGCTGAAGTAGAGGTACAGGAACTCTGCACTGATCAGAGAGAATCCTGCTATTCCTAAGAAACCTTCCAATGGTAACACTCCCCAAATGGCACCTAGGACCACAGTGATGATCTGTCGGAGCCATTAGATCACATCTAAAAATTCATCCTTGTCCTCCCAGACCATGTCGTTCCGCAGCACTTTGCTCCAGACAGAGACTTTGAGGATATAAAAATTGGCAAATTTTATGTATATATTTACAAATATGTGTGTGTGTATGTATATATATATATATATATATATATATATATATATATATACATATATATATATGTAAGCATTCAACTTTATTAACTAGTAGGTAATTGTAAAGTAAACCAAAATAAACCACATGTTCATTAAAAGGGTTAAAATACAAAAGACAGAAAAAAACAAATTCAAAACAACTGGAGTTCTCAGATTTCAGTGATGAGAAATAAATAAGTAGTACATTTTAGAAAAAAGTTTGCCATTATCTGTTAAGTGTGAATATATGAATATCCCCTTACTCGGAATTTCTACTAGGAGTCAATAGTACATAGGATACATTAACCATAGTATATTTGTGCAATGTAATCCTATTAAGTAATGAAAATGAATATGACTACATGCAATGATTTGGATGGATCTTAGAAATATAGTGTGAGTAAGTAAATTCAGGAAGACAAATCCAAATTTCATGTCAATTTATATCAAGTTCTAAAACAGGAAAAATAATCCAATGAGAATAGTTATTTTGAGCGAGAGCCCAATAATGCTCTTCTTTGATCTAGATGCTAGTTAATTCCAGAGATATAATTTGAAAAATAAAATTACTAAAATGTTTATAGAGCTCCAAATGTTTTCAACTTACTGGTTATTTTATGCTTTTCAAGGAAGGTATAATAAAATAGTTTTGATAAAAGTGGAGGAGTTCATATTTTTCTGTTACTCTTTTGTTTAGTTAATATTAAGGAATTATCTATTTTTAATTTTTGACGAAACAATTCCATTTAGTTTTGTTATGATTTCTAGCAAGGAAGCATGATGGAAGATGGAGCACTCTATTATTGGTAGCAATAACTGAAAGATAACAGCAATCAAGCATGGTAGGTTAGATCTGAAAAATGAGGTTGAAGAGAAAATGTAAGTTAGGATGAAAAAGCACATGGGTTTATCTGGTTCTAGGTTTCAGAATCCAGAATTGTAAGCCAGAGAGTAGGTTTATAACATGAAAATTGAGTGATCATGCTCACAGGCTAGAAGTAGATTGATGAGTCTTATAGGACACATGAGTATAGGAAGAGGCCTTTCTTATGTTTTATACTGTAGCACACTCATGAGGAATCTGAGCTGGGTAGGAAGAATAAGTGAAAGGAAACAGATGACTGAAGTCTTAGAAGGACTTAGGCACTCAGAAGAGAACAGGTATCATAGGAAAAGAACACTGTGCCTTTCAGACACAGAACACCCTGATAATGAGCTCAGAAAACACTCCTACAGGAGTAAGTAACATCTGAGCAGGGCAAAGCCAGCTGTTACTGAGGCAACCAGTTTTGAGAGAGAGTCTCCTCGTAGGTTTACTATTTTAGATTAGAGCTAAAATAAGACTGTGAGATGAAGCTAAACCAAAGGTGCAACAAATAAACAAACAAATAAATAAGTAAATAAAAATAAGGAACATCTGTAGGCAGGAAATGAGAAGTAGCTCCTTCTTCTGTTAATTACAAAGGAAATTAGGGAACTTTTCATTTAAGACAATATCAATTAAAGTCTACTCAAATGTTATAAATATGCTAAATCCCCAGTTAATTAAGAATAAGGAAAATGCATACAAAATATAAAGGCCATCAAAACAAATTTTTAATATTTAAATCTATATCTTTTTCAAAAGTGTAATGATGAAGACAAACCTACATTTTTATCTTTTAACCACTACTGGGCTGAATAACTTTAGACACATTTCTTAAATTCTGTAGGCATCAGGTCTGCCACTGATGACAATACTATCTAACAAATTTCTTATGAATGTAAATGAAAAAGTGCATATGAAGAACTGAGTCCAGTGCCTGGCTTCCTGAAATCTCCCAATAAATGTCCATAGTCATTGTCCTTTTTAACTATAAGATAATAGTAATCTCAGACTCAAAATGTTCTAATTCAGCATTCACAGTGCATATGTTATTAAAAATACAATTCTGTTGAACACTTAGATATTTTCCCGTTGCCCTTGAAACCAAATAGTGAACATATCTTTCTAGAGCTCACATTTAGCATTAATATAGAATACTATTTTTAACTCTTATTTTAATGGCAGAATAAGCAATATTCATAAAAGCTGACAGTTAATATAAGAAGTTTCTCCATTATGTAATGACTATGTAAATACTATCTTTGAAATACTATTTTTACTAAAATCTTATCCCATTGAGAAATAATCAGTAGAACCACTTCCATTTACATGTTTTAAATGGCATAGTTCTCTTATATCCAAAAGGATCGAATTGATTGATATTTATGAGACATATTTATATGTTTTAAATAAATGACATTATCTTAACAATGTATTTTGAGTATTTGGTACATATTTTCAATGTAAATAATTATTGATAGCTTGGTGTTTCCCTTTCAAAAACTGTACAAATTTAAGAAAAAATAATAATCTCTGCATACACAGGCATGAGGTTCTGAGAAACAAAGCCTAACGGCACAGCTAGAAGAAATTATAGCCTTCAGAGAACAATTTATCCAGAGAACAATTTTAAAAAGAATATTTTTTAAAAAGGGTTAATTAGGATTTTGAGTCCTGATCATGCTATACCATAGCAAACCATAAAATTAATAAAACTGTCTTCTAGGAATTAACATGTCTGAGAATTGGAGGAAAAAAAATGAAGTTTTCTTAAATATAATTAAAAATAGCCAAATTAAATATAATTAAAAGTATAATTAAAAAGTAAAATTTCTTTGCTTTTTTTGCTTATTGTAAGTTTGATTTTCTGTATTGTAGATGCTCAGCCATTCATTAAACAAATGGCTTATTATTTATTTATTTATTTATTTTATTATTTTATTTTATTAGTTTCAAGTATACAGTACATTGATTAGATATTCATATAGTTTATAAAACCATCCCCCTAACTGTTCCTTCTCTCCTCTGATTTTCCACCTAGCCAATATATTAATGCTAACTCCATTCCCAATGCTGGGTTCCCATGCCCGTGATCATTTATCAACTACTAATTTGTAATTCTTTAACGCTTCACCCCATTCTCCCAGGCCCCCCAAACCCCCATCCCTTCTGTCTGTCACCAAATTGACCTCTATATTTGTGTGTCTGTTTTTGATTAGTTTGTTCTTTATGTTCCTTAGATTCTGCATATAAGTGAAATCATATGGTATTTATCTTTCTCAGTATGACTTATTTCACTCAGCATAATAACCTTTCGGTCAATCCATGTCATATCAAATGATAGGATTTCATTTTTTTTAATGGGTGAGTAAAATTCCATTGTATATATGATCCATAATTTCTTTATCCAATCATCTGTTGGTGGGCATTTAGGTCGCTTCCATATATTGGCTATTGTAGATTGTGGTGCCATGAATATTGGGGTGCATAGAATTTTAAGAGTTATTGTTTTGGTTTTTCTTGGATAAATATCCAGAAGTGCAATTGCTGAGTCAAAAGGTATATCCATTTTTCAGTTTTTGAAAAACCTCCAGGTTGTTTTCCATAGCAGCTGTACCAACTTGCAATCCCACCAACAATGTATGAGGGTTCCCTTTTCTCTGCATCCTCATCAACACTTGTACTCTGCTTTATTGATGATAGCCATACTAACAGGTGTCAGGTGATATCACTTTGTGGTTATAATTTTCATTTCTGTGATAATTAGTTACCTTGAACATTTTTTCATATATCTATTGGCCATATGTATTTCCTCTTTGTAGAAGTATCTGTTCAGATCTTCTGCTAATTTTTTAATTGGATTGTTTTTTTTTATTGTTGAGTTGTATAAGTTCTTTATATATTTTCGATATTAACCTCTTATCAGATGTATCAATAGCAAATATCTTCTTCCAATCAGTCAATTATCTTTTCATTTTGTTGATGGTTTCTTTTGCTGTAGAAAAACTTTTAATTTTTATGTAGTCCTATTACTTTATTCTTGCTTTTGTTTTTCTTGCCCAGGGATATATATGTGAAAAGAAATTACTGTTAGCAATATCAGAGAGTTTACTGCCTGTGTTCTCTTCTAGAAGTTTTATAGTTTTGAGTCTTATATTTAAGTCTTTAATCCATTTTGAGTCTATTCTTACATATGGTGTAAAAAGGTGGTCCAGTTTCTTTTCTTTTTTTCTCTTTTTCTTTTTTTTTTGTATGTATCTGTCCCCAATACCATCTATTGAAGAGACTGTCTTTAACCCAATGTATATTCTTCCCTACTTTGTCATATATAAAGTGAGTATATAGGCATGAAATTACTTCTGGGCTCTCTATTCTGTCCCATTGATCAATGTATCTGTTTATATGCCAGTACTATGCTGTTTTGATTATTGTAGCCTTGTAGTATAGTTTGATATTGAGTAGTGTGATATCTCCAACTTTGTTCTTCTTTCTTAAGATTGTTGTGGCTATTCAGGGTCTTTTATGGTTCCATATAAATTTTAGAATTATTTGTTCTAGCTCTCTGAAAAATGCCATTGGCATTTTGATAGGGATTGCATTAAATCTATAGATTGCTTTGGGTAGTTTTGCTATTTGAGTGATGTTTATTCTTGCTACCCATGAGCACGGTATATGCTTCCATTTATTTATATTGTCTTCAATTTCTTTTTTCAATGACATAATTTTCTGAGAATAGGTATTTTACCTCCTTGGTTTATTTGATTCTCAGGTATTTTATTGTTTTCGATGCAAATGTATATAGGATTGTTTTACTAATTTCTCTTTCTGAAAGTTCATCATTGGTGTATAAAAATGCCACTGACATCTGAATATTTATTTTGTAACCTGCTACTTTACTGAATTCATTGAATTCCAACAGTTTTTTGGTGAAATATTAGGGTTCTCTATTTATAGTACCATGTCATCGGCAAAAAACAAGAGTTTTACTTTTTCCTTTCCAATTCAAATGCCTTTTATTTCTCTTTCTTGTCTGATAGCTGTGGGTAAGACTTCCAATATAATGTTGAAGAGGAGTGGTGAAAGTGGGCATCCTTGTCTTGTTCCTGATCTTAAGGAAAACACTTTTAGCCTTTCCCCATTGACTATGATGTTAGCTGTAGATTAGTCATATATGGCCATTAATATGTTGAGATATGTTCTTTCTATTCCCACTTTGCCGAGAGTTTTTATCATAAATGGATGCTGGATTTTGTCAAATGCTTCTTTGGGGTACAATGCTCTGAAAATATCTATTAAATCCATCTGTCCTAGTGTGTCTTTTAGGTCCATTATTTCCTTGTTGATTTTTTGCCTGGAAGATCCATCTATTGGTATCAATGAGATGTTAAAGTCTCCTACTATGAGTGTATTACTGTTGATTTCTCCTTTTATATGTGCAATAATTGTTTGATGTGTGTAGGTGCTCCTATATTGGGTGCATATATGTTTTCTAGGGTTATGGCCTCTTGATTTATCGATCCCTTTATGATTATATAATGCTCTTCTTTATCTCTTATTATTACCTTCCTTTTAAAGTCTTTTTTATCTGATATAAGTATCCATACCCAAGCATTTTTCTAATTTCCTTTTGTGCGAAATATCCTTTTCCATCCCTTTACTTTCAGTTTGTGAGTCTCATTTGATCTGATGTTGGTCTCTAGTAGAAAGCATATAGATGGGTATTGTTTTCTTATCCACTTGTCTACCCTGTGTCTTTTGATTGGAGCCTTTAATTCATTTACTTTTAAAGTAATTACTGATAGGTACATAGTTACTGCCATTTTATTATTCTTATTTGTTTTTTCTATTTTCTTTTTTACCCCTTCTCTTTTTATAGAAGTCCCTTTAACATTTCTTGCAATACTGGCTTGTTGGTAAATAAATTCCTTAAGCTTTTCCCTGTCTGAGAAGCTCTTTATCTCTTCCTCCTTTTTCATTGAAAGCCTTGCTGAGTAGTGTATTCGTGATTGAAGATTCTTGTTTTTCATCAGTATGAATATTTCTTGCCAGTACCTTCTGGCCTGCAAAGTTTCCATTGAAAATTCAGCTGACATTCTTATAGGGATACCCTTGTAAGTAACTAACTGCCTTTCTCTTGCTGCTTTTAATATTCTCTCTTTGTCTTTGACCTTTTGCATTTTAATGATGATGTGTCTTGGTGTGGGTCTGTTTGAATTCCTCTTGTTTGGGATTCTTTGTGCTTCCTGAACATGTATTTTTAATTCCTTTGCCAGGTTAGGAAAGTTTTCTGTCATATTTCTTCAAGTATGTTCTCAAATTCTTGCTTGCTCTCTTCTCCTTCAGATACTCTTATGATCCAGATATCGTTATGCTTCATATTGTCCCAGTGGTCTCTTAAACTATCCTAATTTTTTAAAGAAATCTTTATTCTTTTTATTGTTCTAATTGGGTGTATTCTGCTACTTTGTCTTCTAATTTACTAATTCGATCTTCTACTTCATCTTATCTCCTGTTGAATCTTTCTAGTGTATTCTTCATTTCAGTTATTGCATTTTTCATTTCTGTCTGATTCTTTTTTTTATGGTTCCTATGTCCTTTTTTATGCTTACTCTTTCTCTATTGAGGTTCTCATTGTGCTATCTACTCACCACCTAAGTTCATTGAGCATCCTGATAACTATTATTTTGAACTCTGTGTCTGGTAGGTTCCTTGCTTCCATTTCATTTAGTTTATTTTCTTGAGTTTTTTCCTGTTGTTTCATTTGTAGCATGTTTCTTTGTATTCTCATTTTACTATCCTCTCTGTGTTCATTTCTGTGTGTCAGGAATATTTGTTTCCTCTTGCAGTCTTGGCCAGATAGCCTACTGTGAAAGGTGTCCTGTGTGGTGCAGTGGTGCACTCTCCCTGATCCCCTATGCCGGGGGCCTTGGACATGATCTCTGTGTGGGTTGAGTGTGATCTTCTGTTGTCACCAAGCTTTTATTGTTATTAGTACATCAGTGGACAGAATTGATCCTCAGGCTGACTAATTTTGTGAATTGGTTGCATTCACAGGGTAAGAGTTACTGTGTGGGGGTTGACCACACTGAATGGGATTTGCCCTTACAGCCTTGTGTACTTGGAACCACTTTTTGTGTGTACTGCTAATGGAGCCAGTCAAGAGTTTCTCCATTGTAATCTGGTGCCAGACTCCAGATGCATTGGTTGGGAGTGGCTCCCCAGTAGGCCAAGGTCAGCCATTGCTTTTGATTGCTCAGGGTTACCCAGTGGGAGCTACAAAGCAATCCACAGATGGCTGTATCTTATGCTGCGTCTATAGGTAAGTGGAAGAGTCAATGAAGTAAGCAGCAGTCTGATTATCTCCCATACCTGACCTAAGGAAGTATAGCAGAGGGAACAAAGCTCCTCCAGGTCTGACATTGCCTGTCAGTTGCCTGTATATCTCTGAAACTGGAAGAGCTTCTGGGTGATATGTGTGTTGGGTGATGCATGCACCTCAGCAATCTTCTGGGTCTCGAGTAAATTTCCCCCTGCCACTGCAGTGTAAGTTTCTATGCCAGCACTGTCTCTGTGGCTCCCTATATAAGATTCCAATTGTAGTAAAAGAAGAGGCATCTGAGAAATGTAAAGAGAAGGGCTTACAGAAATGACCAACTAAGTTGATTATAGATTAACCACATCCTATAGATCTCTGAATGGCCTTCTGGAAACTCTTGTCACACCTACAAAAGAAATAATCTTGTAGATAGAACTGGTGGTCCGGGAATTTCTTCCCCCTTGCAGTCCCCACCTGAAACTCCCCTTCCCTATTCTGAGTAATGAGGTGCATGTAGAACTTCAGACAAAGGAATCACGTGCCCCCTGTATCGACACTGAAGAGATATTTAAGCTGTAAGAAATCTAACCAAGGAGAGATCATGCTTTGGTGCTGTTCAAAGCCCCACATGCTCTGCTGGCAACAAATTCTTCTTCTTGTTGATAGTAGCCATTCTTACAGGTGTGAAGTGATATCTCATTGGAGTTTTGATTTTCATTTCCATAATAGCTAGTTAGGTCAAGCATCTTTTCATATCTCTGTTAACCACTTTATGTTTTCTTGAGAGAAATGTCTGTTCAGGTCATCTGTCCATTTTTTATATGGATTGTTTGTTTATTTGTTGCTGAATTGTATAAGTTCTTTATATATTTTGGATATTTACCTCTTATCAAAGGTGCTATTCACAAGTATTTTCTCTCATTTCCTAAGTTGCCTTTTTGTTCTGTTGATGGTTTCTTTTGTTGTGCAGAAGATTTTTAGCTTGATATAGTACCATTCATTTATGTGTGTTTTCACTTCACTTGTATTTGATGTCAAATTCTCATTTAAGAAGATATCACATTTACTTATGACGAAAACACTAATGAAATGGTGATCATTAGTTTCATTGTAGCATTTAATATTTAATATAATTTTGAAAGTTCTCAACTTATTTACCAGAGTAAAAGGTTTATAATTGACTTCTATTTGGCAAAGTATATATGTGTACATTTTCTGTATGTAGAATTATATAAGGTTATACCATTTTTATGGCTTCAAAAGCTACTATTTTCAGGTATTAACTAGACATTGAGAATGTTATTTATTTCAAACAAAAGAGAGTATATTTCTACTTCAAACAAAACACTAGAGTAGGATTAAAAATTGTGATAATCAAGTAGCATTATTTTTAAAAATAGAAATATTTTTAAAGGATATGTGAAACCTATAAATTGTTGTAAAATCACCTCTAATAACAGTAACATTACCAAAGCCTGAAAGATAGTTATTAAGGGACATTTATATTTAATAAAATTGTTAATGTTTATTTGTTTTGGCCAAAAAACAGCATTGGCCAACTTGTCTTTAATCTAATTGCTTTAGGCCAGCCTGCTCTAATCTAAATAATTCTTCAGGTAATGAAGAACTGTCATTGACTATGATCATGATGATTAAATGCAGGTTGAGTGTCAGAACTGAAAAGGAGTAATAAATATAAGATTTTATTCAAGAAAGTTTTGTGACAACATAAGAGATAAATGAGTTGTACCCAATGACCTGCACTGGGCTAAATACTTTATGAATAGAGTATCATTTACTTTTCTTAACTTGGGTAGGTAGAGAGAATAAAAGGCATTCTGTAGATGACACTTCTGAACCAGAAAATACTTGATAGATGACCTCAAATCACATCATTGGTGAGGAGACCCTATAATCTTTGACTCCAAGGCTGGATCTGTCAATAAAGTGGTTGTACTGAGAGAAGCATGTGGTAAAGATTTTTCCAAGGATCCTTGCTTCGCAGAAAGATGACACCTGTACTGGAATGATATAATTCATTTGAAATCACAATTAATATTTCTCATTTCCCCCCTTCTGTGCAGATACTAGCAGAGTCCAGTAGGAATTAAATCAAGGCAAGTAGCTTCATCCCCACATCTATCTTTTAGGACAAAGCAGAATACAAACTCTGGCAAGAAATCGAGTTGTTTATGTTCTTATCTTAGTGGTGCTGCTTCATCAAATGACATGTTGAAAGAGAATTCAATGTTTCGATTGCATTTAGTGCTAATTGAGTAAATGTAGATGAGATTACATTCACATTTCACAGAGTTCTTTCTCTTTTCTCATTAGTTATCCCTCGTTTTTATTATGATTCTTAACATAACATTAATATGCTCGGGAGATGCCCAAAAAGATGATATGCCATGTTCTGATTCATTAAAGCCAGAGAAAGAACTCCTTCATTTTTCAACTTTTTAACAGATAATTCATGTTATAATCTTAAAACATAAATTTCTTGATGTTCAGAACTTTCTATTAATACTTAACATTTTAAAAATTACTGGCCTTTTCCAGTTTGGGATTGTTTTTATAGATAGCTTTAGTGTAATTCTTTCTGGAAAAAAAAATTAGGACACTTTGGTTGGCTGGTAAAAGATGGCAGACTAAGCAAAAGCAGTGTTCACCTCCTCTCAGGTGGGCATTGAAATCACAACCAAATTATAAAATAATCAACGTGAAGAATCATGTGAATTCCAACTGATCATAACACATATGTCTGATAATATAAAGAAGTAGCCATATTGAAGCTGGTAGGAGGGGCAAAGTCACAAATTGGGCTAGAGGGAGAGAGAGGCTACAGAGGCTCTCCTGAAAGAGAGAGAGTACTGGCCTCATTTGGTTTCTCCCCTGCCCAGGGTCTCGGTCCAAAGAAGAAGAGAATCCAATAACTCTGACTGTAAGACCCAAAGGGGATTCTGGCAGTCTGGGTAAGGTGGAAGGAGACTGAAACCTTAGATGCCCCTTTGAAGGACCCATGCTCAAGGCTTTCTGACCTGTGGACACTCACCAGGAACACTGGTGGTGGGTCAGAGGCTCCAGCGGGATTCATACCAAGAAAGTCTGCATTACTTGGCACCAGAACGAGGACTGGAAGGGCAACCACCATTGTGCCTTGGTCTGGCCCCTTGCCAGGCAATCTATAGACTATACCATCTGGACTGTGCAAACCCCACACACATGGGGCCATTAGGAAGCACTTGTCTGGGAGATCAGCCAGCCACACTCAACCTGAATATTGCCCCGGCATTTTGTTTCTGGATGACTACCACGTCCTGCAACATTTCGGGGCTAAACATTCTCAGCTGGCAGCCACATGTGAGCACCATAGTATAGTTCAGGAATGGACATCATTCAGCCAACAGACAAGGAACATTTTAAGATAGAAGAATTCATCTGTGCAAAGAATTAGAATTATGAAAGAACATAGATTATTCAGAAAAAAATATAATGTGGTTTGGAGAAACAGTAACTATAAGGCAAAAAGTTGGAATTGTAAACTGGGATCACATTGAGAATACTTAATGGACTTGTCTTAACATCCATCTTCTGGCAGGAGGAAGCTATCAGTCATTTTTAAACTATTGCTGGAGTAAAAAAAATGAAACATGAGAGCCTGAAATTGGCAGCATCAGCTGATGGTTACTGAACTAAGTATTGCAGTGGTAGGATGCAGAAGGCTTGCTAATGGACTGGAAATAGGGAGCAAGGAGTGAAATAAAATAACTGAATGGTGATACAGAGATTTTTAGCTCAGTTCAATCCATAGATAGTGAAGCCCTTCCCAGGAAAATGGAATACAAAAGAGGAACAACTATGATAGCCAGAAGAGAGATGAGAGGGTGGGAACTGAGAAAAACAAAACAAAACAAAACAAAACAAAACAAAACAAAACAAAAACTAAAAACTAAATTTGGTTTGTCTTGATCAAATGTAATGTAACTAGTAGAATAAGAGAGTTAAAAATAATGAGTATATCATTTCATTTGCTTTGAATGCTAAAGATTTTAGGATTTATAACTATAAATTATTTAAAATTATAAATTTCTTAAACATCTTAATAAAAAATAACCTTCTAGTAAACACCTATAACATTTTTTAAAATCAAAATCAACATCGAAAATCAATTTTCTCTTCAAATAAAGGGCTGAAATTACACATGTTCTGTTACTATTTCTCTCAAATTGAGCACAATTTACATCTTTTCCACATGAATAAAAGTTTGAACCAATAATTTCAGAGTTCATTTTAAAGTATCATTGAGGACTACATAATTAGTCATTATATCAGCAATAACAAAAAAAAGAAAAAAAACAATTAATAAAATATTAATTTTAATAAAATATTAATTTTTCAAAAATATTTTACAAGCAAAGGAAAACAAATTTTTACAAATGTGTCAATTATTATATAATGCAAGTTTTTCTTATTTTGAACTCTCATGCCTTCTTTAATATAGGATATTTCAGCGTATAATATTAAAAAATCATAAAAGAAACATTTCCTTTTTCAGTTCAGTTTCTTTCCTTAATTTTTAAGTAAATATTATTCTATGATATTTGGCACCACTCTTTAAATTAAGAGTGAACTTAATTCTAATTAACCCTTAATTCTGGCAAATTATAACTATAATAAAATAATAATAAAACCCCTATAAATGTCTTTATAATTCAAACTATGTTGTATGCCTATGTTGTATTAAATTGTTGTTTCTATGCAAAGTGATATTTTGCTGATCAGAGTATGTCTTAATTATATCAACTTTTACTTAACTATACAAATACTAAAGGACATATTGAAATTAGGAATTATTAACATTGTACTGTGGTACCTTTTTGATATTCTTATGAAAAAAAACAATCAAACACGAAGCTTTCTTATTTAAACTATTTTTTTTTTTTTGCTTTTTTTTTTTCTTGTGCGAATCTTGACTAGCCTTATAGGTAGATCAGTATACCTAATATTTTCCTCATTTATATTTTACTGTAAGCGGTACATATTGTCTTTAAGGGCTTTAAAGAGAAGGTTTCTTTGTAGTTTCTAAAAACACCAGAGCCAACTTAAGGTAGTTTAAGAATCAAAAGCTCTGTCCTTTTTGCCTCTTGTAAGCAGTTTGAAATAATGACATTAGTTGGTGAAAATGTGAGATTGGAGTATTTTATCACCAACATTCTATAATACTTTCACTACTTTTTTTTTAAAGTGAGTCTTTAGTGCTGTTAAATGTTATCAAGGGGTCTAATTGAGAAGGTAAAGGTAAAGTTAGCATATTGGACTTTAATGGGTTTCGGAGATTCTTTGGACATCGCTGCCTATTCTATTAATATTTCTGCATCCATAAGATTTATTCATGTAACAGAAAGAATCAGTTTTTTAGGCTGCTAGAAAATTAATGGGCTCATCTAATCCCCTGTATGATAGAGGAAATTATTTAGTGATTTTCTCTTAATGTTGGGCAGCTATGTGCATCATAATTTCAAGAAGAAGATAGACTTCATGAAACGTGACAGAGTGAGAGATGTCACCAGATCTCTTCCCTCGAAATGATAAGCTGCACATCTAAAACTCAACACAAGGAAAGCACCCAAACTGCACACCAGCACGTCTGAGCATGGGATCTGCACATAAGAGCTACCACTTGTCAGAACCCTGAGTGTAGAATGGTAGACTGGGAGAAATAAAGAAGCTGCCCCTCACAGATGCCAGAAGTCCCCGTAGGAAGAAGGGGAGGGGAGAAATTTCTACGAGTTCCTTGAATAGCCCTGCCTGGGAAAGTTGTGAGTTTCACCAAACCTACAGCATGGCCCGGGCATCAGAGCATAAAAGCAGAGAAGCTGGACGACAAAGAAACAAAAATTGATTTTTATGAGCTGCAGTTGCAAAACCAAGGCAGAGCCACAGCCTCCAACCCCCAATTAAGAGGGCCACTACCCCCATATCCTCGGAGACCGAACACCACAGAGCTTCAGGAGAATCTAAGCAAACACTACCAAAACTGTTGCTAACATTGACAAGGACTGAAATTGAGGGTAGCGAGCATTATTAAATATTTACGAGAAAATAAAAAAGCATTATTGAGGCTTTATGTAAAGCAGGGATCCAAGAGGCATAGACACCACCTACTGGAAACCAAAGTAAAAATGCCTTCTTTGCAATACGCTACAGAGAACTTTATATAATGAATTTCATTCTGGAAAAAGAAAAGGTGAATACACTTCTCTTAATGTCCAGGTGGATAAATAGTCTATTAAACACCATGAACAACCAAGGTGATAAAGCATCTCAGAAAAAAAGAGAAAAATTTCCAGAAAATAAGCTTACAGACATAGAAATATGTGACTTAAATGACAGAGAACTCAGGATGGTACTTTAAGAGGAAAAAACAATGAGATCCAAAATGAAATGTATCAACAATTTCAGGAATTGAAAAACAACTAGATGAACAGAGCAAAGAGATTAAAACTCTCAAAAAGAACAGAATAGATCTTCTTATGGAGATAAAAAAAAAACACACTGCAAGATTTGAAAAATGAAATAGCAAGCTTGAGAAATAGAGTTAACCAAATGGAGGAAAGAATCGGTGATATCAAAGACAGAAATCTAGAAATAAATCGGAAGGAAGAAGAGAGAAACTGAAGAATGAAAAATAATGAAAAAGAAATACAAGAGCTAGCTGATGCCATCAGGAGAGTAGACATAAGAATAATGGGCATTATTGAAGATGAGGAAAAGGAGCAGAAACTAGAAAGCATTTTCAGACAAATAGTTGATGAGAATTTCCCAAATCTAAGGAATGACCTGGCACTTGGAATTCAAGAAGTCAACAAAACACCCAATTATCTCAACCCAAAAAGGCCTTCACTAAGACACATTGTAATAAAAATTATCAAAAAGCAAAGATAAAATAGAATTCTCAGTGCAGCCAGGGAGATTAAAATAGTAACTTATAAAAGAAAAACCATTAGATTATCATTGTACTTCTCAGTGCAGACTTTACAAGCCAGAAAGGAATGGAATCAAATAGTTTAACTATTAAGTGAAAGGAAATACCATCCTAGAATAATGTATCCAGCTTAGCTCTCCTTTAGATATAAAGGAGAAATTAAGATCTATCCAGACATACAAAAATTGAGGGAATTCTCCACTACAAGGCCTACACTACAAGAAATACTGAAAGAGGTCAGCTCACCTAAAACAAAATGACAAAAAAATGCATAATTAGAAGTCAGGTGACTATCAGTCAAATTGAAGCAGAGGAATGCAACCCTTACTAAGAATAGGGCATTATAAGCTTACACAATGAGAAGAGAATTGCTATAGCAAGATGGAAATGAACATTAAGCATACATAGAGACAAACTGAGATGATAATGACTAAAAGAGGAGGATTCAAAGATCCAAATTCACAAAGAGGAATGGAGATAAGGCACGTGCAGAAGAAAATGGGCAATTGTATACATATAACTATCCTTTACATATTTGTAATGGTAACTACACACAGAAGATTCAGAATTAAAGTATATAACATAAAACAATAAAAACTAGAGAGAAAACCCACAGAATCCAAACAAATCAAACAAACAAACAAACAAAACAGAAACACAAGGACAAGGAAGTAATGGAAACACCGAACTACCAGAAAGCAAAAGATAAAATGGCTAAAAGAAGACCTCATATTTCAATAATCACACTAAATGTAAATGGACTGAATACACCAATATAAAGGTACAGAGTTGCAGATTGGATCAAAAAACACAACCCAACCATATGCTCTCTCCAGGAGACACATCTCAACTCCAAAGACAAATAGAGACTCAAAGTGAAAGGGTAGAAAATGATAGTTCAAACAAATGGCATTCAGAGAATTGTGGAAGTAGCAGTACTAATATCAGATGAAATAGACTTTGATATAAGAAAGGTAATGGAAGATACTGAGGGACATTTCATAATGATAAAGGGAATCATGCACCAAGAAGACATAACACATAATATCTATGCCCCTAATCAGGGAGCCACGAAATATGTAAAGCATTTACAAAAAGAACAAAAGGGAGAAACAGACCAAAACGTTATCGTAGTAGGGGACTTAAATACCCCACTGTTGAATATGGACAGGTCATCAAAACAGAAAATGAATAATGAAATAACATCCTTAAATGACACATTCAACCAACAGGACATAATTGACATTGACAGAGCCTTCCACCTCCAAACAGCTGCTTATACATTTTTCTCTAGTGTACATGGAACATTCTCAAGAATTGACCACATACTGGGACAAAGAGATAGCCTCAAAAAATATAAGAGCATTGAAATCATACCAACCATATTCTCTAATCATAATATTTTGAAACTAGAGATCAATTGCAAAAGGAAATCAGGAAGAACCACAAATACATAGAGATTAAACAAGATGCTACTGAATAATAACTGGGTCAGAAAAGAAAAAAGAAAGACCAAAAGATAGATAGAAACAATAGTGACGATAGTACAACATATCAAAACATTTGGGTCTACAGCCATGCCACTCTGAACAAGCTGAATCCCTTCTGATCTGGGAAGATAAGCACGGTGGGGCCTGGTTAGTACTTGGATGGGAGACCACCTAGGAAGACCAGGTCCTGCAGGTGTAAAAAATAAAAAATAAGGTGTTGTAAGCTGACAAGCTCCTGGCAATCTGTGAGGTCAGCCAAGAGTGGTCTTCCCTAAAAAAAAAAAACTTTGGGGACATGGCAAAAGCAGTTATAAGAGGAAAGCTCATATCATTATAGGTCTATCTCCAAAAACAAGAATGAGCTCAAATAAACAACCTAATCCTTCATCTTTAAAAAAAAAAACTATAAAAGGAAGAACAAATGAGGCCTGATATCAGCAGAAGGAAAGAAATAATAAAAATTAGAGCAGAAGTAAATAAAATTGAAATCAAACAAAAAATCAATAGAAAAAATAAATGCGACAAAGAGCTGGTTCTTTGAGAAAGTTAATAAAATTGACAAGCCTCTGGTTAGACTCACTAAAGAAAGAGTAAGGACACAAATAAACAAAATCAAGGATGAAAGAAAATAATGATTGATATCGCAAAAATACAAAGGATCATACAAGAATACTATGAAAAATATATAACACCAAATTTAATAACCTAGAAGAAATGAACCAGTACTTAGAAAAATATGACCTTTCTAGACTGAATCAAAAAGAGCTGGAAAATCTAAATAGAACTATCAGCAGTATGGAAATTGAAACACTCATCAAAAACCTACCAAAATCTAAAAGTCCAAGACCAGATGGCTTCACCAGTGAATTCTACCAAACATTCAAAGAAAATTAATACTTATTCTCCTCAAACTCTTCCAAAAAGTCGAAGAGGAGGCAATGTTTCCCAACTCATTTTATGAGGCCAATATTACTCTGATACCAAAATCGGAAAAGATAACACAAAAAAGAAATCTATAGACCAATATCTCTCATGAACACAGGATCAAAAATCTTAAATAAGATACTAGAAAACCTAATACAGCGACAAATTAAAAAAAATTATATACCATGATCAAGTAGGCTTCAATGCAGAGGTACAGGGGTGGATCAACATACACAAATCAATTAATGTGATACACCACATAAAGAAATTAAAAAAATAAGTATCATATGATCATATCAATAGATGCAGAAAAAGCTTTCAATGAGATACAGCATCCATTTATGATGAAAACACATAACATAATGGGTATAGAAGAAAAGTGCCTTACCATAATAAAGGCCATATATGACAAACCCTTAGCCAACATAATACTTGATGGTGAAAAAATAAAAACCTTCCCTCTAAGATCAGGAATGAGGCAAGATTGTCCACTCTCGTCGTCGTTATTCAATATAATATGGGAGGTCCTAGTGAGCACAATCAGGCAAGAGAAAGATATAAATGGCATGCAAATAGAAAACGAAGAAGTCAAACTGTTACTATTTGCAGATGACATGATTCTCTATATAGAAAACCCTAAAGACTCAACAAGAACACCACTAGAAACAATAAGCAAATACAGTAGAGTCTCTGGATACAAAACCAATGTTCAAAACTCCATAACATTCTTATAATCTAATAATGAAGTGTCAGAAAAAGAAATAGAAAAAATAATTCCTTTTGCAATTGCAACAAAAAGAATAAAATACCTAGAAATAAATAAACATGTGAATGAACTATATAATGAAAACTGTAAGACTCTTTTAAAAGAAATGGAAGAAGATACAAAGAAATGAAAAAATATTTTATGTTCTTGGATTGGAAGGATCAAATAGTTAGAATGAACATATTACCTAAAGCATTATACAGAGTTAACAAATCTCCATCAAAATCTCATCGACATTTTTTAAAGAAATAGAACAAAAAAACTTCAGATTTGTATGAAAGCACAAAAGACCCTGAATTGCTAAAGTCATCTTGAGAAAAAAGAGAGGCTGGAGGTATCACATTGTTGGCTTCAAATTATACTACAAAGCAACAGTAATCAAAATGGCATGGTATTGGCAGCAAAACAAACACACGGGCCAGTGAAACAGAATTGAGAGTCCAGAAGTAAATCCATAATTATATGGGCAAATAATTTTCAACAAAAAAGTCAAAAACATACAGTGGAGAAAGGAAAGCCTCTTTAATAAATTATTCTGGGAAAACCGAAAAGCCACCTGCAAAAGAATGAAACTAAACTGTTGTCTATCACCACATACCAAAATTAACTCAAAATGGATTAAGAATCTGAATATAAGACTTGAAACCATGAAATGCATAGAAGAAAACATAGGAACTAAATTCAAAGACCTTGGACTTAAAGAGGACTTTATGAATTTGACATCAAAAGCAAAGGAAGTAAAAGCTAAAATAAATGAATGAGACTACATCAAACTAAAAAGCTTCTGCTCAGCAAAAGAAACTGTCAACAAGGTGAAGTGACAACTACCAGAATGGGAAATATATTTATAAGCAACACCTCCAATAAGGGCCTAATATCTAAAATATACAAAGAATAACCACAATCAATAACATACAAATCAATAATAATAATAATAATAATAATAATAATAATAATAATAAAAACTAATCCAATCAAAATGGGCAGAGGACCAGAACACACACTTCTCCATAGAGGACATACAAATGGCCAGCAAATATTTTTAAAAAATGCTCAACATTGCTAGCTATTAGTGAAATACACACCAAAACCACAATGAGATGTCATCTCACACCTGTTGGAATAGCTATAAACAACAGGATAAATAATAACAAATGTTGGTGAAGATTCAGAGAAAAAGGAACACTCATACTCTGTAGGTGGAACTGCAAGTTGGTATAGCCAACTATGGAAAATACAGTTTCCTCAAAAAACTAAGAATTGATCTACCATATGATCCAGCAATCCCTCTACTGTGTATTTACTCCTAAGTCTTGAAAACCCATATCCAAAAAGATACTTGCACACCAATGTTCATCGCAGCATTATTCACAAGTGGCCAGGACTTGGAGGCATCCGAAGTGTCCTGTCATAGATGATTGAGTAAAGAAGCTGTGGTACAGATATACAATGAAATATTAATCATGAAATACTGCCATTTGTGACAATATGAATGGAACTCGAGATAATCATGCTACACGAAGTAAGCCAGACAGAAACAGTTGAAAATCATGTGATATCACTTATATGTGGGATATAAACTAAAAGCAAATGAACAGGACAAAGAAACAGACACATGGACATGGACCGTAGACTAGTGGTTACCAGAGGGTAGGGTGTGGGGGAGGAAGAGGAGGTAGGTGGAGTAAAGCATGTCAAATATGTGATGATAGAAAGATATCTAACTATGGGGGGGTAAACACAATATGTGTACACACACACACACACACACACACACACACACACATACACACACACGCACATATATATCTATATATATATATATATAGATATAGATATATAGATATATAGATATAGTCTTACTGTTAAAGTGTGCAGCTGAAACTTATTGCAACTCATTAACCAATGTCACCATAAAATATGAATTTATTAATTCAAAAAATTTCAAGAAGAGGTCTTAGAAGTGTGTAAATGGTTTCCTGTGTCTTAGTTTTATTAAAAATTAAAATTACAGCAAGCATAATTTTATTATGTGTTTCTGACTTTTGTGCTTTTAAAACAACTCTACCTGTGACTTTACTGATTTTGCTAAGAGAAACTCACAAATGTAAGTGAATCAAATTTTCCACAGTCAGCTCTTCCAGCTAATAATGACTATCAGAAACCCAGTATAAATTTTTGATTACAAAGAAGCTGATGGAATAAGTAAAATGACATTGATTATTTAGTAAACTTGATCCATTTAGAGTTTCCATTATGCATCAGCTTTAATTTTTAGGCATTAATTTAACCAAGCTTGTGAGATATCCCTTTATTACTATATAAAAAGTGATAGAATAGATTTATAATTTTTATTAATTTTTCTCTTTCATAGAATATCTCTATGAATTTTCTCCAGTTTTGAAGAAAATGGTACAGGTTATATTCATAATCATTTATTTTTAAAAATACCACATGGCTGTTCTGCCTTAATGACAAGTAGTTTCCTTTCAAACTGGTTCTTCTTAGCCACACAGAATGTATCAGGCCTAATTTCTACTATTGTTAATATATTTAAATATTGGTTCTTCCCCTCTTTCCCCTCCCACCAAAAAAGAGGAAGGTAAAATTCCACCTGGCAATATATGAGTTATAAGTTTAAATGTAAATGAACTTTGAATTATGTTTTCAATCAATTTCCTACTTTTAGAGATGATATTTTATACAGTAGAGTGTATTCTATCCAGTGTGATTCACCTTGTTTGTTCCAAAGATTGAATTACATTGTTGTAATTATGGATATATAATGGATTTTACTCCCTATCATTTCATTGTAGTTTTCCATTGTGCTTTCTTTTTCTACATTGTTTTTTTTTTCTTTTGAAATTTTCTTGGGGATAGATTTTTTTAACCACATGTATCTCTGGTATATTTGAGAGTAATATACTCTGTTTCATTAAATAAAGGTTACCATAGAAATTTTAACACAACATGTACCTAAAAAGATCAATGTCTCCTCTATCTTGAACATTATTTATTAGTCTTAGGACATTTAACTACGGTCACTCCCATTCTAATTTATATATTATTGTGGTTTAAATTATGTTTTTAACAACACATAATGATATAATTATCATGCTTAAGAGCCATGTTATACAGTTATTCAAATAATTAATACTTTCTTTGCTTTTCCATTTTCTCCTGAATTTTAGATCTTCCATCTGGAATTACATTCCTTTCACTTGAAGTACCATGGGTATCTGTTTATGTGAAACTCTTTCAGCAATTGAAAAAGTGTTAAATTTACTCTTGTTTATGAAAGACATTTTCATTATGACTAGAATTTTAAATGCAGTTATGTTCTCTCTTTACTTTGAAGATATTATTTCCCTAGAATCTATCATTAATGTTGCTGATAAGAAGGCAACTGGCAGTCTATTACTTCTAAGACTTCACTTTTGGGGTGGAGGCAGGGGTTTTTCTGCCATTTCTACATGATGTGTGGGTCTTAATTTCTTTCATTGCTCTTCTGTCACCTAAGAGTAGGTTGAAGGTTAAGTTGATTCAAGGGGAGGAAGTTCCAGGTGTGGAAGGAGAAAAAAATGAGAATAAAGTGACTGTGAAATCTATGATGGAGAGGGAAGGAACATAAGCCCTGAAGTAGTGAGAGCAGAGAAGATATTTTGGAACTAAAAATTCACTCTCATTATAGAAATGGTCTTATCTGAATAAGAAAGTGATGGGAAATTGTGATCAGAAACTTATACATTAAAGTGTATGCTTCCAAAGCTGGAGTATATTCTTAGGAACGATATTTCCAAAAAACAAAAGACTAAAGTGTAGTTATAGAATTCAATTGATGCAATAAGTCAGTTCAATGATTGAAAGTTTTTCATGTCTAGGAATTTGAAATGGGTTATTGGATGTGTTATCTACATAAACATTGAAAATCATACAAAATGAAGGTGAAGTTAAAGAGGTAGACTAAGAATTTGATACCTACAGCCTCATTATATTCAGCAACAAGGAGGGGTGAACTGTATACTACATATAGATGTATGGATTTCAACTGAGAGAGTAGTTGTGCATGGTTGATTCAGAAGTGATCACGAAGCAATAAGAAGAGCAGGAAAAGAAAAAAAATACATGTATTATAAGATCAAAGTACATGCATCTTGAGCTGAATAAGAAAAAAAAATGATTAATGCATTATATTAAGGGAGTTACAATCTTATGATAATATGTCTGAAGTAATAAGAGTTTTACTTGGTTTTGTGCTTAAGTTTGCATATTCACTGGTAAATGCCTATGTGGAAAAATGTTATTTTTTAATGTTATAATAAAAATTTAGATAATTATGACATTATACTCTACTTGGTTATATAATATCTTAAAATATTATTTGTTGATCAATATTTTTTTCATTTTATAAGGAAACCTGAAACTCTAAGTGACATTTTTAAAATAATACTTGACTTTTGAGTTCACCTCTTTTCAAAATACAATACAAAAGACAAACAAGCAAAATCAAAATTATTAAAAGTAGGAAACAAATAGATACAATACACTCTGTGCATCTTGAATCAGATTTAAAATTGTGTTCTTAATTTTGTTGTCATTATTTTTTGTGACTTAGTATGTATTTAAATTAATCATTTTGTCATTGATTTATAAAAAGAACATTGTTAAATGTGTATGATTATAACATATATACCCAACATTTATCAGTCACATCTTATATATAGGTTTCAGTCTTATCCATTCTTTGTCAAAAATTGAATAGACTCATTAAACTTGAAAATCCTAAAACTATAGTACCTACTGGAATTTTGATCATTCACTGTTTAACTTACTAGTATTCCACTATATATATTTGAGCGAGAGTAGGGAGATTTGAAAGAATGCTAATAATTCAGTCAAACAATCCTCAGTAAGTGTTTTCTGAAAGGAGAACTTCAAGATTTCAAAGAGGTTCAAGCCCCATTAAAGAAATAGAAATTTAAAGTGGATTCAATACTAACAACAGGTAGAGTTTTATATTTTTGAAAAAAAAAAAGGTCCAGTAAACATGATTTTCAAAAATCCTATGTCTCATTTTGACAACTCAAACACTAACCCCTTCAATTCTCCACTCACTCCCCATTGCACTGTAAACAGCTAGCCTTCATGGACTAGTCAGATCATGAAAACCAGAGCAGGACTGGACCAAGATTCCTACAGAACCTGGGCTTCTAAAGATGCAACTCCACCAGTTTGTTGCCATCCAGATATACACTCTGAGTTGACAAATCTTTCAAGACAAGGACAACATCCAGATTTCCATGTCCAATCTTTTGATTTATTAATATCTGCAATAACTTAAAATGCTTAAATTTAAAATTCAAGCACTCTCAGAGTCAAACTGAATGATTCTGCTGGTTTGATGAAGCCATCATACAGCATTTTGCAAACAACGTGTCCAATGGTAGCGAAACTTGAGTTTCTATTTGCAAAATTCCCTTCTATTCCAAGTGACAAAACATCATAACACCTTACAAGTAGAGGAGCCGCATGGTTGTGTAGTAGTCATAACAATTGCTAACATCTACCCTATGCTCCTTACTGCAAAGTCTAATTTAATAATGAAGTAAGTTATGTCATTGCCCCATTTAACTAATTAATAGCCGAATTCAACCTTCTGGATTTCAAACTATCACAGTGTACTCTTTCCTGCCAAGATGTCTTATTTAGTTATTTAAGTTTTTAAAATCCTGTTCCCTGCCTCTCCTGTCCCAGAATTTCCTTAAACATCCTTTATAGGGCTGGTTCTGAAAATCGCTGCAGAAAAATGACGAAGTAGAAAAGTAAAATATGAAATGACAATGAAGAAGGGGAACCAGTGGCCAGGAAGAACGCTGAGGTCCTGTGGGGTGTGACCAGGGAGCTAGGCGCTCCGCTGTGAGTGTGACAGAGGAGAGTAACTCCCTGGAACCAGGTCTCCTTCCGCCAGTAGGAACAAAGCGCCTCTCAGGCGAGGACTGATACCTTCCCGTGCCCACTTAGAGTGGAAGGAAAGAAAGGAGGACAGTGAAGAGGAAGAAGGACGTGGTGAACATAAAAGGGGACAGACAGGGCACGGGAGCTCACATCTGTCCACCCAGGGCATGTGAGGCTGCCCAGATGGCCTACAGCAGGGGAGATGGTGGTCTGGAGGGGCCGGGGGCAGGGGGCAGGGGCGGTGAAGGCGAGGCAGGAGCCAGGAGAAAGGTTCAAGGTCGCAGACCCGATCCATGTTGGGCAGGTGAGCTGTGCAGCCGGGAGGCCAGGGGGCACCCGGCATGCAGGTAGGTCGGTGGCACCCCCTGCCCGTTGCCCATGGTCCCATGGTGGTTGGCTATGGGTCCGGGGAAGGGGAGGCGTGAGACCCGGTTAGAAAGGTGTTAAAAAGCCCACGCGTCCACAGGCCTGACTCTCTTCTGTTTATTTTGCACTAGGCAGGGGGATGCCAGATGACATGTGGGGTGGGATCACGACTCCCACTGGTGCTCCCCAGATGCCATCCTTATTCTCATTGGTGGACCTTAAGGAAATGTATGAGTTTGAGCTTAGGCCAACTGTTTGAATTTTAAAAGAGCTTAAGAGAATGTGGAACTGTTCTCCGTTGTCAATCTCAAAAGGCCAGCTGGACTCACTACCTGCTGAGGTGACACCTTATCCCCAGGCCACAAAAAGTGGAGGCACCAAGGTAGACATCAAGAGATGTGCAGAGGTGTGCCTGCAGGTAATCTTGCCTTGTTCTGGACACAGCAGCAGCGTACTTCCCGGCCTGTAAATCGGACACTTTTTGAATCACCCAATAATCTCCTGTAGTACTTTTCAGCCCATCATCTAGAATAGTTTCAGTACATTAATGGGAAGCATGAAAATATTATTGGGTGACTCCGTGGCCCACATGTGGAGTGTAGCCACATATTGCATAGCACGCTGAGAACACTTTCTTCTTCAAGGACAGTGGTGTGGGGCAAAGCTGACTAAAGACTGGAGTTCTGTCTAAGAAGCAATGGTGTGCCCTGGAGGTTTCTTGATTATGTCCTGTTCACTGAACAGTTTGCTACAGAAGTCATCAATGACACTGGAACAGTGAATTGTGAGTTTCAGTAGTTAGGAAAGATTAATGAGTAAAGTTTAGAATCTGCCTTCTCTTGAGATTCTGGCAATGGTAAGTAGGATGAGAAGGTAATAAGGGAGCCTGTTCAACCCAGGATCTGGTTCCCACTAGCTTCCACTTTTTTAGAGGTGAGTGGGTGTTTGTGTACCCACCTACTGGCAGTCAGTCTCCAGAGTTAGGCCTGAGGTCTTGGGGAAGCCTCCTAAATGGTTCTGTTACCAGGGTGGGGGGTCTTGCCCTACTCAGCATACAAATCAAGAGAGTGGGTGAAACAGTTCTGTAAAGAGAAAGATTTATTAAAGTGAAAGCTTAATGCACCAAGGGAGGAGAGAGATGTGGCTCCCAAGGTTCACAGGTCCAGCAGTTTTATGGGCCCTTGGGATTAGGGGTCACCCCGCCCCCCTTTTCTCTTTTCCATCCCCAAAGCATGTTGAGGCAGGTCCTACATGCACCTGAGCAAGGTACCTATATGCTACTTTGTGCCTTGCATCTCTCCTGAGCATCTTGAATCTTGAGTATTTTACTGTGATTGTGAGGAAAAGTTGGCTAGAGTCAGCTCTTTAGCCATGAACAGGTACGATTTTAGGGCCTTTCTTAGGGCTGCTCCTCTTTCCTGTGATTGTGGTTCTACCTGTTCACTGTTTTTTATTGGCAGAGGGAGGTGCACAAGGTTGTTGTCTCAGCTGCAGGTTCTGAGTAGATGACTACTGACCACAATTCCATTTACATGCACTCTCCATTCCCATTATCATCCAGCTCTAAATAACTATTAATCTATTTTTGTCTCTATAGATGAGAATTTTATGAAAATTTCTTACAAGTGGAATATTAATTTATGTGATCTTTTGGGTGTAGTTTCTTTACTTTAGCTTATTATTTTGAGGTCCATTCCTTGTAAAATGCACCATTTCTTCATTCTTCTTCAGTGGTGAATAATATTCTATTATATGAATATACAGATATTTTTATTTTCACTATGTCATGAGTATTTAGGTCTATTCATTTTTGGCTCTTATAAACAGTATTACCATGAGCATTCACCTATGAGTTTTGAGTGGACATATGTCCTGGGGGATGTAGACACCTGGGCGTGCAATTTCTGGGTCATAGCGTATCTTCATGTATAATATTCTGAAAAAAAAAAAAGCCTTTTTTTTTTTTTACAAAGTGGGTACACATTTTTACAATTTCATCTGCAATGTGTGAAGGTTTTACATTCTCCACATTGTTGTCAATACTCATTATTATCTCTTTTATAAAATCATCTTCTGGGGTCAACTATTATCTCCTTGTGGTTTTAATATGCATTTCCATAATTAAGAATATGGAGCACATTTACATCTTTAAGTGCCTTTTTTGGAGAAATGTATATTCAGGTGCCTGTCTATTTTTTAAAAATGGCTCATTTTTAATTCTTCTAAGTATTATTTATGTATTGTAGATATATAATTATAAATAAATATGTAATTTGAAATATTTTTTCCATTAAGTGACTTGCCTTTTTATTTCCTTCTGCTACTGTTTGAAGAACATGTTTTTAACTTTAAAGTGCAATTTATCTCTCTTTTTTTAATTGTCAATACTATTTTTAGTGTAATCCAAAAAACCATTGCCTAATCAAAAGTCACAAAAAGTATCCTAATGTTTCTCAATAAATTTATTCTTTTAGCTTTTACATTTAAGTGTGTCATCCATTTTGAGTATTTTTGTATTATTGGATTTAAGGAAACAACTTCATCATTTTGCATATAAATATTCAATAGTCACATCATCATTTGTTGAAAGGATAGTTCTTTTTAAGTTGAACTTCTTAATACCTCTGTTGAAATCAATTTTAATAAAGTGTTTATTAGTAGACCTGAAATCTATGTGATTTGTCTACATGGATCAATAGTTATGCTAGTACCATATAATCTTAATTATAATACCATCGAAGTAAGATTTGATATATGCAATTGTGAGTTATGCCATATTATTTTTCTTTTTAAAGATTACATTGCATGTGCAGTTTGATTTAAATTTACATATCCAATTTAAGATAAGCGTGTCAATTTTTCTAAAAAATCTTTTCGTAATTTAAAAAACTGCATTAAATTTGTAGATCAATTTGTGATGTAGTTTGATCTTACCAATATTGACATTAATTTTGAACATTTGATGACTTATGTTAATTTAAATGTTTTCATTTATTTAATTTATGATTTTAAAAAAACTGTCAGTATAGAAGATTAGGACAGCTTAAATTTTTAAACGTTTCTAATTTGATGATATTTTCACATTGTTTATTATAACTATGCAATAGTATGATTCAGTCTTGTACTTTGACTTTGTAAATGTGACCTTTTTAACTTATTCATTAGCTCTAGTGGATTTTTAGTGAATTCCTCACAAAAAAAATTTTTAGACAGGATTATGTCATCTGTAACCAAAAAAAACAGTCATATCTTGTTTTCATCGAGGAGTTGATTGATTTTTTTTAATGTACGCACACACTGCAGTTGTGAAATAATCCCACTTGGTTATGGTGCATAATAACTTTTATCATTTTTTTCTGGTTTCGGTTTGCTAGTATTTTGTGAAAATGTGTGTGTCTATATTCAGGAGAGATTATGATCTGTTATTTTGTTTTTTCATAATATTTCTGATATTCAAATCAGGGTACTACAGGCCTCATCAAATAATTGGGGAGGTTCCAACTTCTATTTTTGAAAGATTTTGGGGTGATTCTGTATTAATTATGCACCATATGTCAGGTAGAATTTACCAGTTAAAACATTCAACCCTGAGATTTTCTTCGTGAATAGGTTTTTAATTAATTTAAACATTTTTTGTTGTTGTTATAAGTCCTCTCACCTATTCTTTTTTTCTATGTAGATCAAATTATGTATTAATATTTCTTTTGAGGTTAACTGGATAATTTGTGCATATCAAGTTATATATTTTTATTGTGTACTAATCCATGTTTCTAGATCTTCTAGGCAGTCCACTTGAAAAAAAACAGAAAAAATAATGCATAAGAATGAGGCTTTGGAAGAATTATTTAACAGTTTAAGGTTACTAGGATGAAAATTATGACTATGAATTATACTGCAATGAATACGAATATTTATGAGTAGATAAATGAGATATTGAATATGAAATAAATTTCTGAAAACTGCCCCATGAACTTGAATTTCATCAAAAACGAAAGAATGAGCCTATATCCTTTACACAACAATGCTTAGATAGGTCATAAAATTTTAATTTGAAAAAAAGAATACAAAATAACATTGGAAATGAAGAATAATATGAAAATTTGGCAAATGAGAATGTATAATATTAACTAAGCAAATACAATGTGTTAGGTAGTATTGGAAGCCATGTACACATAACAGAGTTAGAACTTTAAGAGTTAGAACTTTATAACTAATGAGTGACAGAAAATGCCAAATTGTCACATTTACAATCCTATTAGATGCCATTCAAAACATTGCAGACAACAAATGTTTTGAATATATGGAAAATAAATAAACATAAAGAATGTTAAATGACTTTATAAAAAACTTTGCCTAACTGGGGAAAGAAAAAAAAATAACAGCATTTTATATCAGTAAAGACAGGATGCACATTATTTTCAAATATGAGAGATTTTTTAAATGACTGGTTTTGGGGCCCATAAATTGTACTTAACTTCATGAAGCATAAATTCAACAGGATGTACTGTCTAGGCCCTGTGAAATGAAACTTGAATATATTTATCAGAGTGTAATCCATGACTGCTGTCCAGGCATAAGTAAACTTTGTTTAAGATCATTTCAGTTAAATGATGGATTAAATAAAAATTCAAACAGATTATTATTTTTTCACAGGAGGGCTATAGTTAATTTGGGGAGTGGACAGGGGTCTGGGGATAGGTTTTTAACATGAAACAATCTCTTTTTTGTTGAAGCAATTTGCAACCAAAGTGTGGATTTCATTGTGGTTTTCTTTTTTTTCTTTTTTCTTTTCTTTTTTTTTTTTGACTTCATTTTTGATCTGATGAGATTTAGATCCCTTTGTGATGCAGGCAGCAGGAGTGCTCCACCATCAAAGGATCAGCTTCAGAGATCTCACAGAGCCAATAGAAGTCAACACTAAGGTACCCTTAGATACTGTCAATGGCTCCGGGAAGAGTGAATCCTTGCAGGATCAGGACAGAGGTATGGTATGGTATCCATGATTCACATGATCTTCCAAGATGTCTTCACTCCCTTCCACAAACTGAAGTAGAGCAGAATGATGACAAGCAACAGGCAGCACATGAGCTTCCTCCCACCAGGGAGGGCCCAGGTCGTCAATGCCTTGGGTGTCCTGGAGGTGCAGCACCCTGCACCAGGAGCAGGGGAGGCGTGGATCCTGGAGGGACACTGTCTCCCCACCCAGAATTGTAACTTGACAACTGAGATGGCTCCGAGACCCGCCCTCTTCAACTCGGCACTGCAGAAAGGACTTGGCCTGGTAGGACCAGAGACCCCATCCAGAAGGCCAGGCCCACCAGCCCCAGTTGAAGATCAAGCTGAAGAAGATGGGAGTGGCATGCTAGCAGCCACAGAGACCCAGCTCTGGCCTCCAACCTCAGCATCCCACATTTGGCTCTGCAGGGTGATTGGCACCTTGGGTCCCTGAAGAAGGAGTTACAGAAGCCAGAGGGAAGATGTTCAGTTATGTTGCCTCCCACAGATGGTCTATGGCCCCTTTGCAGGGGTGAGGTCGATTGGACTCGGAGCAACATGGAAAGACACAGACGCCTGCTCTGTTCTCCTAGGGTTACAGTTGACCACCACTATCCAGCTGCTTTGAGGCGGATTCTGCAGGTACTGGAGTCAGGATGACTCTCGGGTTTGTTCAAGCACCATCTGAGGGAGGGAGTCCATCACAGGGGCATAATGTAAGGCCACACTGAATGGAGACAGTAGTGATGGCGGTGGAGCATGCCTTCTGTGGCAGGCAGGACCAGGACACTTCCACGCAGCATCTCATTAAAACCTCCCAGTGGCCTGTGTGGAAGAAGGTGGCATCATTGTGCCCATTGTGCACCTGCTGCCTCGCTGTCCCTAGTGGACTGTGAATGGGAGCTGACTGAAGGCTGTGCTGCTGTCTTGGGCAGTGGAGGAGCCACACTATGAAAGGGGCCATCACCGCCTGGGTTTGCTGAGGTCCAAGGAGACAATCCTGACACTCGTGAGAGAATGCCACAAACCCCAGCTTTCCAGAGGTTCCACAGCTACAGGCGTCACAGTGCCACTTTGAAGGAGCTCAGGCCCTTAAAGTCCAGGATCACACAGCCTTGTGACAGTAGAGGCATGACAGGCATGAGAGCCCAGCATAGCATTCCAAATCTGCCTAGCACCTGACACGGCCAGGTTGGACAGCTGGGCAGAAGCTGCAACCTCCTGACATTGTCATCTTCTCTTCTTTAAGGGGCATAAGCCTGTCGCTGAAGGGAGAGGAGCCTCCCCATGCTGTTCCCTGTAGGCATATCGTGAGGTCTGCGATATGGAGGCCGGCGGGTGTGAGGAGGAGGCCACCACTGGCATGCTGCTTTGCCTGCTGTGCCCACCTTCCCTCACCTGAAATGGACACTCACTCAGATGAGTCTTTGAAGTGAGTTTCTGTATGTGAAATGAAGCCCCCATTATGTAGTTAAAAGAAAAGCAATAGGCTCATTTCCCTCCAGACTCATAATTGTCATGTCACCTATAGAAACAGGACAGTCCTTTCCTTGATATTATTAGAAACACAGCCTCTAAAGGGTAGCTCGTTATTGAAAAACAGTAGATGAGGAACAAGTGGGTTCTGAACTTTTGCATGTATGATCTCGTTTTTCTAGATTGCATTGCCCTGGTTTATTGTATGGTCCCAATTCTCGTCAAAACCAACAGAAGTCTTCTAATAATCCTACTTCCACATGAGAGGAATGCATTATCAGATTTCCTCAAACATTCCTGTTTGTTCAATTGATTATGAATGGCATTCATATGTAATCTTCTGGGGTCTATGATTTTCAGAGTTGCAACTCAAGTATAAGCACTTTTGTAATAAATAAAATATTGACCCCTGTGCCAAATATATTTAAGCAGAGCTCTCTGTTTTTCACAGGATAGTTTAGAACAGGACACCTGGCATGGCAAATAGAATTCAGGCTGCCTTTTACCCCCTAACTATTTTGCCAGGTGCATTTATAGAGGGCAGAGAAGACACCTTCCTCCCAAACAGCACTGAAGTTTGATAGATGGACTGTCCTTATAAGACAACTGAATAATATATAAAGTATAAGGTTCTTGTGGTTGTGTGTTGTGCCATAGCCAGCACTGAGCTACTCTTTTCCTTCTACTCAGAGGGGTACTTCATTTCACATACTCAGCATTTGACCATCCACTTCTTAGACTCTGCCATAATATTTGTTCCTGTGTCACTGATCTATTTCATCTGCATTATAACTAACTTTAACCTTAAATTAACTATAATTATGACTGCCACATTTGCGATCTTTTCCCAATTAAACATTATCTCAAGTTAAAATGGTGACCTTTATTCCCATGAATCCTATCATATATCACTAGCTCAGCTTGTTTAGGACCAGCTTGGCAGCCTCTCATGTGTCATCTTTGATACTCGATTTGTCCATTTTGGGACTACCCACCACACGGACTTCTGCCCACAAGTACATTTGCTCCCGCTCTGTTCAGTCCAGTCCATTCTGTCATCAGCTTGGATTTTATTTAAAAAAAGAATTTAGTTTATTGAGATGACATTGGTTAATAAGATTATATAAGTTTCATGTGTACAATTCTATAATATGTCATCTGTATATTGCAATATGTGTTCACCACTCAAAGTCTTGTCTCCTTCTATCACCATAGACATAATCCATTTATTCTCTTCTGTCTCCCTTCACAATGCTTCCCCTCTGGTAAACACCCTACTGTTGTCTGTGTCTATGAGCTTTTGTTTGTCTTGTTTGTTTATTGATTTCAGTTTTATATCACATATATTAAGTGAAATCATATGTTTCTCAACTTTTTCTGTCTGCCTAATTTTGTTTAGCATGATATTCTCAAGATCTATTCATGCTGTCATAAATGGCAGCATTTTGTCTTTTATAACAGCTAAGTAGTATTCCATTGCATATGTGTACCACATTTTATTTTTTATCCAATTATCAATCAAAGAACTCCTTTTAGAATTTTTTCACTGCTCAAATAAAGAATAGACCCATCAACTGAGAATCCTATACCCAGAAAGGTTATATAAAAATAAGGAGATAAAGACAGTCCAATTACACATAAACCAAGAAAAATTATTGCTAGCAGATTCATCTTACAGAAAATATAATGAGGAGTTCTCTGGTATGAAAACAGCTGACCCAGATAGTAATCAGGATTCTCATAAGAAAATCAAAGAGAGGTGGTTATCTTTGAGGCAGCTAGCTTGAGGCTGGAGAGCATTGAGCCACATGCCATTTTCTGGGCTGCAGAGACTAGTGAATAACATAGAATGTTTGATTAATGGTGACCAGAAAAGAAAAAAAGGACAAGATGTCTGCCTATGCCTTCTTTGTGTCCATTATTTGATTGATATAATTATTATTTCTAAGATATTATTATACATGAGGAGTATGTCTATACACAATTTTTATAACTACCCTACTTTGTTTTTCATTTTTATTTCTGCTGGAGTCTTAAATTATAATCTCAATGTCACTTCAAAATACTTTATGTGTTTTCCCACATAGTTTCTAAAAATCTCATTTTTACCTTAGATCCAAGAAACATCGTCATGCTTTGTTCTGTTTTCTGTGTGTGTTTGTGTGTGCGTGCACACACGCGTGCATTTAATCAAATCAACCTAGAATTGATCATGTTCTAAGAGGATATGAGAAGATCTAATTTTATTGTCTGGGGTTTATTTCTTGATCACATAATTTTGATTAAATAAACCGTTTTTGGTTGATTAATGATGATACTGTTGGCATTCAGTAAATTATTTCATGCACACATAACATTATGACACAAATGCTGATTCTCTCTGGCGTGATCTCTGCATTTTTATGGACGTAGATAATGGTTTCTGCAGCTGTCTATACTTTTAAGTGATTATAGCTATCTGATTAAGTATCTCTGCCCCTGATTATTTCACTTAAAACTCTTGTGGTTTTTCATGTCCACTTATTTTTCCAAAGAAGTTTTTGAATCAAAGTAACCAATTTTAATGATTGAGATATAATTTTGCTTTGACTTATATTAAACCTGTGAAGCTCTGGAGTATTAATCTATGTGCTGTTCAGTGTGCTTCTCCTTCACTCAGACTGTATTTATATTCTCATATAGATTGGTCTTTCTCCACATAAAGCTTTTGACTTTTCAGACGAGTTTATTCCTGGGCTGTTACTGATGGAATCAGGTCATCTGATACATTCATGTTTTCACCATTCTTACCACATATTTCTACCACCTACTTCCCGCATTTCTTCCTGATCCTGTTCTGCCTCCCAGATAACTTCACTCACCTCTGCAAGTGCTGCTTGGCCACAGGCCAGATGAACGTGATGGGAGAGATCCCAATAAGAAGAGCACAACAGGGTGGCCTCAGGAGAGACTGTCCAAAGAAGACCTCTGTAGCCCTGCCCTCTGAAATCACTCAGCTAGGCAGAATCCCTCTTCCACCATATGGATCCTCCTGCTATTAGCCTACTCTCTGCTCCATGGAAATATCCTGTGGTCCCTCACTCCTGTTCCCAACTTCCAGTATGCTGTGGGCAATTTGTGTCTTTTTCTTCTTACTTTATTGTTTGTTCTTTACATATTTTAAAATTTTCCACTATTTCAGTGGCAAGGAAGGGCAGGGAACAACATTGAACGCACAGGCCCTAATTGTCTCTTAAAGGGGAACCTTAAAAACAAAGGAGACTCTCCCTACACTGTCTTGGGTCATTCACTCACTTAAGGAGCTTACTTAGAAGAAAGCTTAGCTCAAACATCTCCCTCCTTCCTCAGAGGACTACTCAGCTGCAGCCAGGGAAATGTAGAAGCTGAGCCAAACCGTAGTCTCTCACCCATGTCCTGAGACCACAGAGCCCAGGCTCACTAACGGTTTGTGTCTGTAGGATAACTTGAATCTCCTTGCACAGGGGACAGGCCATATAGAGGCCTGGTAAAGTTGCTTTTCCCTCTGGCCTGAGGTGTGAATTCCTGGGCTGATGAAGAGTTGGCTTTCCTCATATGATCCCCAGTGATCTGTATCTGGACACCTTCTTGCAAGTCCACCCCTTGGCTACATGTATTGAGCAAAGGTTCTCCATTCCTCTGTCCTCCATATCTTATCTCCAGGAGCTGTTTCCTAAAGATCAATATTAAAAAATGGAGGAATCCTTGGTGAAATCTGCATTATGTCTTGTCCCTCAGGGATACCTACAAAGATATTTTAAGAATGTATGTAGGAAATAATTTAGGTTTTTAAAATAGTAAATGTGACAAAATAAAACGCATTTCCTCTTTCCTGTATATAATGTAAAACAGTGTTATATTTAGCTCCCAAATCTCCACTGGGAATGGGGTGGTAGCATGTGTCAGCACATACACAGAAAGATTCTTTTTTATCAGCCGCTCAAGCCTCTAGGATAAGAGAGCCATTTAAAGGAAGCCTATTAGCAATGCATTGTTCTCATGGGTGCCAATGCAGGTCCGAGCATGCACTGGCAAATAAGGAATGCACAGGCCTTCCTTGGACTGCCTCATCAGCTAACGAACCCAGCTGAGGTCCTGAGGCTCTGACTCAGTTTCCTTATGTGAAAAATCTAGAGAGTGAGAATAAGACTTTGGGTTTATAATGATGATTTCTTTAAAAAAATGTGTCCACAGTGCTTGGTATACTGTCTGATGCACTCAATAAATGGTAGTTATTACCAGCATTGTGATCATCAGTGTTTATCTTTTGATTTTGATGTTTATGCAGTACTTCACGTCTTCAGGGACCAGCAGTCTTTGTTGTAAGGAAGCCCTCAGGGTATCTGGGTGACTTGGATAATTTCAAAAAATGAATATCCAGGAAAAGATTCCCATTGGTCAAAGTTGGAATGATTTTTAAAATATATAAACAATGACAATATTGGATGATCATCCACAGAGTGACATGTCCCTGAGTCCCAACCAATAAACAGATAAATGTGAGCAATGATTGTTTTTCTACAGAAAAAAAAATATTAATAAGTGTGGAGAAATGAGGGGAAAAGAACATTGCTACTAGGCACACAGCACTGAAGTAACTATTTCCAACAACTGAGCAATAACTTAGAACCAGGATACTGGCACAACTTCAAAGCCTCACCCCCAAGATTTATACTAACTATCCTGGTGGAAATGGTACAAAATGGTCATTCTGGATATATATTTAGATTGGAGCTTCTCAAAGGCACTCTCCCTGCACCCCATTCCCACCTAGCTTTTGCTCTTATACAGTCTAGCTAACTTAATAATCTCAGGGTAATTCTGATTTATATCACACTAAAATTCTTGAAATTAAAAATTATAAAAACCAAAGTCTTGGAATAGGATGAAAGAAAAAGGTTAAAGTGAACACATGCAGGTTCGCATTTAGATGAGTGTATTTTTCACAAATATCTGCCATCTCACCTACCCTCTGATTCATTCCCCAACACTCAACTGTATTTGTTTGTATTGCTCACTTCCCACCCCAGCAGCTATCATTGTGCCTAGAACATAACAGGTGCTTATTGATGTTTGGTGAATAAGCAAATGACATCCTGAGAAAGTGTAACATGTCAAGGAATACAGAGGATGGTGGCATCGACTCATCGCTCAAAAGGGACACCACAAGAATGACTTTAAATTGGCCTGAGGTCTATTTCTCAGCAGCTAAGGGACAGCCACATGTTTCTTTCATGGTTTCTGGAGATACAGGTAGAAGGGGCCTGGTTTGGCATCTCCTTGCCCAATTAGCATGTGCCCTCCTACCCCTAGCCCTCAATTATCATAAAGAAGTTCTCGGAGACCACATGTCAAGCCCAAAAGGAAAAAACAGGGAGTTATAGGAGAGGAAAGAGGAGATGAGAGGATTAGACTGCTGTTAAAGAGTCACATCTGCCTGTGATCTCATTTGCTGGCTCTCCCTGCTGTCACATAGGGTAGTCTCGAGAGCCACAGAGAGCAAAGATATGCAGCCCCTGATCCTCCATCTACAATGCAGAGTCCTGATTTAGAGCACAGATGCTCTGGGTGCCACCTCCCACTTCCTTTATGGGATCTGCCAGGAGAACAAGCCCCGATGCTGATTGAAGACTAGAAGTCGGGCACAAGGAAGCTCATGGGTGTGCCTGCATAACCGGCTTCAGATTTTACAGAGATGATATTGTCATCCTTCAATCTCTCCTTTCCCATATGGGTCAGCTGTCTAATGGGATGGGCATATGTGACAGGAGTGGTGTTGTGAGAAAAACTTTCCACTATATTTTACCATCTTTTGGGAGAAAGGCCATACCATTTGGGAGCTCAAAAGCCTCACACAGGTCTACAAATGTCTTCATACTTAGGAGGCCAAATGTGTTCTGTCTGCCTGTGGTTAGGAAGCAGAATCAATCACTTTCCAGTTCTGACCATTTGAGGCTGCCCCCTGTTCCCCACAACAGACCTCACAGGCACAAAAATGCTCTCTGAACTTTAGTGACAGATTATCAAGAGGTGCTACTAAGGGAAAAATGGCATCCACTGGGAAAGGTCATTCTACTTTTCTTTGTTCCCAGAGAGGTGGGTGTCCCCAGTGAAGCTTGAGAGGTGGTTCACAAGCGGGGTCACTTGGGTAACTCTTTCTGTTTGACCAATTCCCTCTGGCCCCTCTGGGCTGCTACCCCTCCTGCTATATTACTGGATATGTCCACCTTGACTGAGCCTCTCCAGGAGCTGTCCTGCCCTCATCCTCTCTCCCATATTTTCCCCACGACACCACCATTGGTGCTGGAAATGAGTTCCTGCCCCTCCCACTTTCTTGTTCCTTCCATCCTTGGGAAGAACCTCTCCTGGTTTCAAGCCTGGGGAAGGTGAGGGGCTCTGCATCCACCATACAGCAAGACCCACTTCCAGTTTCTCACTGCATGATGTTCTCTGCACCATGGTCTCTCATACTCACCCCTGCTGCTCAGACACCTGCTAATGTGGTCTTGATATCCCAGTCCCCCCACTCTGCCTACCCACCTTCACATGCTCTCACTAGCCCTAGCTTCCCACTTTCACCCCTCCCACTAGCCTGTACCCTGCAGGCCAAAACTGACATGGAGTGCCTGTTTGTATCCCCAAACCCAATACATTGAAGTGGCAGTGGAATGGTGTTAGGAGGTAGGGCCTTGGGAAGTGATGAGATTTAGATGAAGGCAGAAGGGTGGAGCCTTCAGGATGGGATTGGTGCTTAGAAGAGGAAGGGATCAGACCTCCCTCATCACTATACTGGGACCCAAGAAAAAGGCGGCCATCTGTCAGCCAGGAAGAGGGCCCACCCCAGAACCCCACCATACTGTCACCCTGAACTGTGAGAAATAGTGTTCCTAAAACAAGCCCCCTTCCCTATGGTGTCTGTGATGGCACCTGAACTGCTGAAGCAGAAGCCTCCTCTCGCAAATGCCCTCCCCTCTAAGCTCCATTGTCCCTTGCCAGCCTCCCAGCCCCACAGCCTCCACACTCACCACCCAGGCCACCCTAATCAACAGAGCCCATATACACCAGGCCTTCCCATTGTCAGTGGTCAGCACGTGGAGCCCTCTCCCTTCAACTGGCCTAGAGGAGAAGCACAGAACTATCCTCACCTGGACACCTCCCGTCCTAATGGAGGGGCATCCCAAAGGCCCAGAGAGTCTCCCCTGACCCCACCCTCTGGGCTTGGGGACTGTAGCTGGCCTGATCACCCTGTCTCTCAGGTGTTTGTCCCCACCCACTTATATCCTCAGGGTCAAAGAGGCTTTTGACAGGACAGTGCAGGTAGAAACCTCTGACTGTGTCTCTCTGGCCATGAAACTGTGGAGCCTCCACCACTCCATGTCTCTCCCTCTCCCTGTCCCTCTCCTCTCCCTCTCCCTCTCCCTCTCCCTCTCCCTCTCCCTCTGCCTCTCCCTCTCCCTCTCCCTCTCCCTCTTTCTCTCTTTCTCCTGCCCTCCACCCTGTCCCCAAACTCATAAACACAGGTACTCCTGAATATATCCTTCTTTCTGTCTTTATGCATAATTATCAAATATAGCTGTCACCCTGGGATTTGTGGTAGGGGACAATGCTGTGCTGTGAACTTCCTGCCAGGCCACCCAGCCACATACAGGGAAAACCTTGGCCTTCCTCCTCCCACACTTCATTTTTATAGGACCTGGAAATGCATGGAAGGTGATTGTGAAAGCTTCACTCTGCAATTCCTGTGGATTCAAGGCTCTATTGTTCCAGAATTTTCCACAGCCTAGGCAAAACTTACCAATGCCCACTGCCTATCCAGTGTCCCATAGACTACAGCAACTTGTCCCAAGTCAGTCCTTTAAATTTTAGGGGGAGTAAGTGGAGTATTTAGGGTTTGGGATGCAGGGATTGTCACCGTGGAATTTCCAAACTGTTCCACAGCTCTGCATCCACTTCTCTTCCTGGAAATGTAGATGACCTGGGTAGCTCAAGGTTTGCTGCTGGTGTGCTGTGACCATTGGTCTTGTCCACTCACAAGGTAAAAGTGGAGATCACCTTTAGCTGGCCTCCTTTGTGAACCTGGTCCACAGACACCTCAGCTCCCTCTTGTCTCTGCCCGGCAGTGAGGGGCAATTGCCCGAAGAGGCACAGGGCTGGGTGGTAGGTCCCACCTGTTTGAAATTTCTTCATTCACAGGTCTCCTGGGGCTCATCCTTCCAGCTCATCCCTCATCCAATCTCACAGATCCTTCTTGCTGCAAACCCAAGCTATGAAAATACCACAGTTTTCTCAATCTGTACTTATGGCAACTGCCACGGGAAACTTCCTCTTGGTCAGCAATCTCATTATTCTAGATCATGTTATGCTCTTTCTGTCTTTCTCCTGCCTGCCTGGCATCTCTAAGCCACCTCAGGCAGTACCTGTCTAGGGCTCTACCCTCGGCAACTCCCCAACCCAGTGTTCCTGGGCAGTGGGCTCACAGTTGTCAGTTGAATTTTGCAGTCTGAACCTATCCCCAGAAGAAGCCTTCAACCACTCAGGGAAAGGTTGGGTGTGCACCCCACTGGGCCAGCAGAGCCTTCTGACACCTAGGGGATCCCCATAGTTTCAGGAGTGAGCCCCAGTAATCTTCCCCAGGAATTCAAGTCCTCAGTTGGCCTAGGATACAACTAAGACCTAGGATCTTACATCCCCACAAAACCCTGTACCCCCTGAGGTCGCTACAGGTAGTCCAACCCCTTTAAATAATGTAAGGCCTGTCAATTCCCTTGTGACACTCTAATTTTACCAGGAAAGAAGCCAAACAGGAAATATTGGTTGATTCATGATCTCAAGGGAGACAATAGCACTGTTATTTCCAACCCCTGCACCTTTCTTTCCCAGGTCCCATGGAATGCTTAGCATCACACTGTCCGTGGTTTGAAAGATGCTTACTTCTGTAACCACTACACTCAGACTCACTTGTCCTAGCATTTGAAGGGAAAGATGCAAAGAACCTCAAGGTCAGCCAATATGCATGGACAGTGCTCCCTCAGGGCTCCCAGATAGCCTTCGTCTGGACGAACACCAAAAAGAGACATCAGGGACCATAATCTAAAAAATGGCACCTTATTTCATTATGTGGATGACTTCCTTATTGCCAGCGAGGACCTCCAGAGTTCCCAGGATAATACTGTGAGAACACTAAATTGTTTGGCTGAGAGGGGTTACAAGGTATCTCCCTGAAAGGCCTGAATCTCCATCAACAGGTTCAGTATCTTGAGTCCACCCTTCCACCCAGGGCTGAATGCAGGATCCTCACAGGAAACAGGCCAACTTATCACCATAGGTTCCAAGTAGTGGGAAGGAGCTAAGGGGCATTCTAGGAATAGCAGGTTCAGTCACCATTGGGGTCAAATTTTGCAATAACTACAAAATCCCTTTATGAAACCTTGTAGGGAGAAGAGAGGGGCCCTTTCTGTTCTAACTCTCTGAATCTCAACAGGCACTGAGAGCTTAAAGGACACCTTGAACAGGGTGCCAGCCCTGGGCCTCCCTGACTGAAGGAACCCCTTCCATTCGTGTGTTCATGGGAGTTGGGTGCAGGCACCATGAGTGCTGGCTCAGAAGCTGGGGCCTTCCCTGAGGCCATAGTCCACTTTCCCAAATAATTGGACTTGGTTACCCGTGGTGATCTTGTTGCCTATTAGCAATAGCTGCCACTGCTCAACCAGTGAGGGAAGCTTCCGAGTTAATTGCAGGATGACCTCTTGAGGTTTTCAGCCCCCATCAGGTCTAGGTTGTCCTGGATACCAAAGGACACTCATGGTTGACAGGAAGCAGGTTGGCACAATAATAGGCTCTGGTACTAACCCCCCATACCTTACTTTGAAGGTCTCCCAGACTCTAAATCTCACCACTCTGCTCCTTGTCAGTATCCAAGGGGACCTAGAACACAGGTGCCTGGAAACTCTAGAACAAGATATGCTGAGGTGGTTTACTGATGGTAGCAGTTTTAAGGAAAGGGGTAATCATAGAGCTGGACATGATGTCGTGAGCTCATATAGATAACAGAAGCTCAGCCATGCTCCTGGGCACTTCGGCATGGGAAGCAGAACTAAAGACTTTACTCAAGGTCTCCAATTAAGAAAATACGAAAGACTTCATATTTATAAACTCTAAATATAGGTTTCTGATGCTCTATGCTCATGAAGTTATTTGGAAAAAGAGAGGATTGCTTATTGTAAAAAGATCCCAATTAAAACAAGGAGATTATTCTGTTGCTCCTTGAGAAAGTACAACTTCCATCAAAAATAGCAGTCATTCATTGTAAAGGCTGCCAGAGAAATAAGTTCCTTGTCAGCCAGGGGAACACCCTAGCTGATGAAGTTACCAAGAAAGCAGCCAAGACCCAGGAACCCCAATATTGCCACGCTGAATGGGCACTAGCAAGAAAGAAAGGATACCATCCAGATGAACAAGGATGATTAAGAGAGGATCAGGGCTGACTTCTTGTACCTGGAATAGACCAATGGACCTCCTTCCTCCATTAAACTGACTAGCAGTCTATAGACTGACCAACTTTTGGATTACTTTAGTATTTGATATTATGTCTTCTTCACAGAGGTGAAAAGGTTGCAAATGATTAAATTATTTGGATGAATGTACTCGATTTAAATTGTACATCTACACTGTAGCTGGTGTGAAATATTTAAAGAGTAAAATGGTAGATATTATAATTCTAAATTACCTTCATAGATGTAGAAATTGTTTTTCATACATCTATGCCTTTTCATAGTAGACTTTTAAAAATATGTATTTCTCATAAAAACTCCCACACTAAAATTATTTTTTTTCTGAAGTTTCATTTGTTTGCAGGAAAATTATTTGATGATGATTATTAGATTATGGACTTATTTGTTGATAGACTCACTGATTCTGAGCTCCAGTGCAGGGTAATAATGTGAAAAACACTGGAGACATACGGGGAGGAACTGAGTTGTCTAGCTTCAGGGTGAGGGCTGGAAGGACAGCTTTCTCCCAGACAGAAGTGCTGGCAGAGGCCATTCTTTTTATGTTGAGTCCTCCCCTACTCAGCATGCAGACCCAGGTGACCACCATATCTGAATCTCCACCAATGTAGCTAATATTAATTGCCCTACCCTGTTGATTCCCAGAGACTCTGCCTCTCCCAGACCACCCAAGCCACTTTCAGTGACTTTTTCATACAAATGGCCTGTCTTAACTCATGTTGCAGACTTTCGAATATCTCTAAAAAGTTCATAAAAATTAAACAAGCAGTATCTGGCCTTGGCATGTCCTGGGCTTCTTGCTGAACAGCCCCAAACCTGTCAGTAGTTGTAGCCAGTTTCATTTTGTGCCTTGGCCTCTTGAATTACTTCCAAGCCTAGCATGAGTGGCAGCCATCTGTGGATTGCTTGGTGGCTCATGCCAGGTGGCCCTAGGCAGGGCACAGACTGCAGCTGATCTTGGCCTGTGGTAGGGCCCCTCCTAGGAGGATCTGCCCGCACGGCCGGTAACCAGCTTTGGTCTGAACCAGAGCACCTTCTGGGGTCCTATCTGAGAATGACACACCCAAAGGGCAGACAGAACAGGAAGCAGAGCTCTGCTAAAGCAAATCCTACTCTGTAGAATCAGCCCCTGCACAATAGCTCCTCCACCTGTCATGGCCAGTCATCACAACCAATCAGGTTGAGGGTCAATCCCATCCATTGATGAACAAACAGCAATAAAATCTCAACTGTAACAGGAGGGCACACTTCATTCATAAAAGAAATATACTTGGAGCACCTGGCTCAGGTGACCAGGGTGACTGTGCCACTGAACTCACAGCAAATCTACTATACAAGGTCACTCTACTAAGACTGGGAAACATAGCAGCCCTACCTACTACCCAGAAACAAGCACAAGTAGGCAGCCCAAATTGGGAGACAAATAAAAAAAATAACTTATGTCCCAAATGAAAGAACAGAACAAAGCACTAGAAAAAGAGCTAAACAAAATGGAGACACACAATCTAAACAACACAGAGTTCAAAACACTGGTTATAAGGATGCTCATTTAACTTGGGGAACGTATAAACTCAGTGAGAACTTCAACAAAGATATAGAAAACATAGAAACGAATATAGAAAACATAAAAAAACAGTCAAAAATGAATACAATAACCGAAATAAAAAGTAGCGTAGGAAGAATTAACAATAGATTAGATGAAGCAGAGGATCGAAGATAAGATAGCAGAAAACACACAATCAGAACAGCAACAAGAAACTCCCCCCCAAAATGAGGATTATTTAAGAGACCGCTGGGACAACATCAAGTGCACCAACATTTACATCATAGGGGTACCAGAAGGAGGAAAGCAAGAGCAAAAAATTGAAAAACTATTTCAAGAAATAATGACTGAAAGCTTCCCTAACCTGGTGAAAAAAATAAACATACAAGCTCAGGAAGCTCAGAGAATCACAAAGAAGATGAATCCAAAGAGCCCCACACCAAGACACATCACCATTAAAATGCCAACAGTTAAAGATAAAGAGAGAATCTTGAAAACAGTAAGAGAAAAAGCAGTTGTTATTTACAAGAGAACTCCCATAAGACTGTCAGCTAATTTCTTAACATAAAGTTTGCAGTCCAGAAGGGAATGGCCTGAAATACTGAAAGTAATAAAAAGCAAAGACCTATAACCAAGAGTACTCTACCCAGCAAAGCTATCATTTAAAATCAAAAGGTCAGATGAAGAGCTTCCCAGAGAAGAAAAAGCTAAAGGAGTTCATTATTACCAAGCCAGGATTATAAGAAATGTTAAAAGGATTTCTTTAAGAAAAAGAAGAAGGAAAATAAAATATCTATAACTACATATCTAGCAACAATTACTTTAAATGTAAATGGATTAAATGTTTCAATTAGCAGACAGGGTGGCTAAATGGATAAGAAAAGAAGACCATTACATATGCTACCTGCAAGAGACTCTCTTCAGATCAAAAGACATACATAAACTGAAAGTAAAGGAATGAAAAAGGTGTTCCATGGAAATAGAAACAAACAAACAGAAAAGCTGGGGTAGCAATACTTATAACAGGTAAAATAGATATTACAAAGAAGGCTATAATGAAAGACAGAGAAGGACCCAGTTATTCCACTTCTGGGTATTTATCAAATGAAACCCAAAACAGTACTTGGAAGGGATATGTGAATCCATATATTAATTGCAGCATTATTTACAGTAGCCAAGATATGGAGACATCCTGGGTGCTCATCAACAGATGAAAGGATAAAGAAGCGGTGGTACATATATACAATGGAATATTATTCAGCCACTAAAAATGATATTTTGCCATCTACAATAACATGGATGGGCCTAGAGGGTATTGTGCTGAGTGGAGTAAGTCAGACAGAGAAAGACAAATGTCATATGTGGAATCTAGAGAACAGCATAAACAAACAACAGAAACGAGCTCATAGATACAGAGAGCATTTTGACGGTTGTCAGATTGGGGAGTTGGAGGATAGCTGAAGGGAGAGGGGATTGAAAGGCACAAATTGATAGTTACAAAACTGTCATCAGAAGGTAGAGTATAGTCTGGAGAACTGTCATTAGTATTGTAATAACTATGCAAGTTGTCACATGGGTTATATAAATGTATAAATTACCATGTTGCACACCTGAAACTAATATTTGTTGCATGTCAAGTGTAATTTAAAAAAATTTTTAATTATTAAAAGAAAAAGTACAAATTGGTAGTCATGGGATGTGAAGTATAGCATAAGGAAAATAGTCAATAATATTATAATAACAGTGTATGCCATCACATGGGTACTAGATTTATTGGGGTGATCATTCATAAATTATATACACATCTAATGACTATGTTGTTCACCTGAAACTAGCATAATATTATATGTCAATTTGTAATTGAAAATTTAAAAAATATTTTAAAATGTGGTTTTAATATATTTCACATAATTTTACTCTTCTAAAAATTTAACCTATGATGGGATGATCAGTTTTAACATTAGTTCAACCAAATAATGATACTGATGTAAATTACAATGTGTGTTTGGATTTATGAATAATCTGAAAAGATAATAAAATCATAATCTTTGAATTTTTTTTGATATTTAAATGTACATTTTAAATAATTAAATCTTATTTTTATGATTATAATAGAGTTTCTTTATTGAAGTAAACACGTTACACACATTGGCTAATGGGAAGAATATATCACCTCTTTATCCAGTGTCTACTGGTGGGCACTTAGGTTGCTTTCATACCTTGGCTATTGAGAATAATGCCACAGTGAACATAGGGGTGCATAGATCTTTACAAATTAGTGTTTTGGTTTTCTCTGGATAAATACCCAAAAGTATAATTTCTTTGTCAACAAATAGTTTTATCTTTAATTTTTTGAGAAATCTCCAAACTGTTTTTCCATGGTGACTGTACCAATTTGCAATCCCACCAACAGTACATGAGTGTTTTCTTTTCTCCACATCCTTGCCAGCACTTGTTAGTTGATGTATTGATAATAGTCATTTCTGAGAAGTGTTAGAGAATAGCTCATTGTGGTTTTGATTAGCATTTCTCTGATGATTAGTGATCTTGAGAATCTTTTTATATATCTATTGGCAATCTGTATGTCTTCTTTGGAAAAATACCTATGCAGGTCTTCTGCACATTTTTTATATTAGATTTTTTTTTATTGTTGGGTAGAATGAGTTCTTTATAAATTTTGTACCTTAATCCCTTATCAGATGTATCATAGGCGAATATCTTCTCCTAGTCAGTAGGTTTTCTTTTTAATTTGTTGATAGTTTCCTTTGCTGTGCAAAAACTTTTTAGTTTGATATAGTCCCATTTATTTATTTTTTCTTTTGTTTCTCTTGTTCAAGGAGATAGATCAGAAAAAAATATTACTAATAGTAATATCAGAGAGCTTACTGCATGTTTTCTTCCTGAAGTTTTAAGGTTTGGGGTCTTATATTTAAGTATTTAGTTCGTTTTGAATTTATTCTTGTATATGGTTTAAGAAGGTGGTACAGTTTCATTTATTTTGCATGTATACGTCCAGTTTTTCCAAAACCATTTGTTAAAGAGACCATCTTTACCTCATTGTATATTCTTGCCTTTTTTTGTCATAGATTACATGACCATATCAGCATGGATTTATTTCTGGTCTCTCTGTTGGTCTATATACTTGTTTTTCTATGGCAGTACCATGCTGCTTCAATTACTATAGCCTTGTAGTATAGTTTGATATCAGGTAGTGTGGATACTTCCAACTTTTTTCTTCCTTCTTAAGATTGCCATAGCTATTTTGAATCTTTTAGGGTTCTATATAAATTTTAGGACTATTTGTTCTAGTTCTATGAAAAATATCATTGGCATTTTGATAAGAATTACATTGAATCTATAGATTGCTTTGGGTAGTATGGACATTGGGTAGTATGGACTTAGAATTCGCAAGGGGTGTAGTATTATCCTGCTCTGATCCTCAAAAGGGCTGAGTGATGTATAGGTATCTTAACAGAAAACTTTCCTAAATGAACAGTTAGTATGTTGTGGAATACATATAAAAATTCATGCAGTCTCCCAAAGCTTTTTCAGATCAGGCAAGGAAACCCTGCGGGAGCCTTAAAAATGGGAGCTAACAGTGCTTAATGAGGATGTTAGATCACTCTGAAGAATCATGCTTGAGGCAATGGCTTTGATTTGAGCCACTTCCATGCTGCAAGCTTCTATTTCCTCATGGTGTTCCAAAGGCATCCTATAAGCCAAGTAATAAACAGATAATTTGAAAAGGCATAGAAAGAAAGCAGAGATTACCTAGTTTGAATGACTTTGAAGAAAGGTAGAAAATGAGGCCATTGAAGGACAAATTATCACATAAGTCAAAGTTCATTTACATTTTGATGTATTTCTAGGTAGAATTTTACCTTACTGTTTCTTTTGGGGGTAGGGAAAAGAAGGGAAGAAGCAATAATCAAATATTTTAACAATATTAGAAGTTAGGCCTGATACATTAGGGTTTTCAACATAGAGAATCATGTCACCCGCAAATAGTGTAATAAAGAACTTTATTCCAACGAAAAATACTAATAGGTTTAGCAGCATACTAATCAACATAGTGATGCAGCTCTCCCTAAGCCACAAAGTTCACAGGAAAATTGTAGGGCCAGAAAAAAAAAAACCTGCTCATGAGTGAAGAACAGCACAAAAGAACTCTAAACTTAGAGATTCTGCCACTGTAATAGGAAGTAATAGCAAGTCTTTGTCAAATTGGAGATCTGGTAAATGCTGGACTATGTGATACATTTCTGCAAATCTCACTTTTTAGACTCACCAGGTGCATAGACTGTCCTGTGTCCCTGGTAAAAAATGGTCTGGGTATTGCCACTTTGGCACATTAAGCAAGATATATAGGACTACAACCGTCCCAAAGTTTACTGTCTCCCAATACTTGGCTATCCAAATCTCGGTCTGTTAGTAATAATGGAAGATTCTGGTGATTCAAATATTACATTGTCACTTTAATCAATTGTCTCAAATTCCTAAATGCAAACTTTAACCTAAGGATATTTGAAACACTTGTTGAATCTGTGGAATTGTTTCACAGTTGATGAATTTGAGAGAATGGGAATTATGCAGCACTCTGATTTTCAAAATGTGTTAGCTGTTACCAAGTTTAGGATTAAGGATTCACTCAATTGTATTAAGTTTTTTTTAATCCACGGCATCTAGATACATTTTTTTCCTTCCCTTACAACTGGTTTTTATCTTTTAAACTTCATTAGTCATATTTTTAAGTAGTGGGTAACATGATAAATATATAATGAACTGAATAAATGAATTACAAATAAAATAGTCCAAGTTAACAGATAACACTTTTAAATTTTTCAAGAATTGATAAATTAACATAGAGAATGGCTAAGTAATTTTGGACAACTAGTTCATTGCTAAAATAAAAGTAATAAAATAAAGAGACAGTATATTCCAATAAGTCGCAAATACGATATCACTCTTGTGTTGTTGTTGTCATTGCTGTTGTTATTTTCTATTCCGCAAACTCTCGGCTTAGCACATCATTGACTATCGATTCAGAACCTACAGAAAGAGCTGATGTAGATGAGTGAGCAACTAACAAGTGAGTGATCAGGAAGGCTTTTCAAATGAGCTGACCTTGAGCTGTATCCTGAAGAAGTAGAAAAGCTTTGAAAGGACAGTTGCAAACACAGTAAGCATATACTAGAAATGATGAAGTATTAAATTAGAGGTTTAGACAAAAGTACAAAAAGATATGACAAACCTAAAATTACAAAGCACTGTACAAGAAACATATACAGATCATCAAAGATACTTAAAATCAGAACAAACAGTACAATTAGTCACTCTTCCCATATTCCCAAGGAGAATACAAAAGAATCGAGTGACTGACTTTAGAAGTGATTATGTGTAAAATATTATTTTGGGGAAAACAAGTTGTAAAGTATCTGCATTCTCTTTCTCATCTACCCAAGATGCCCAAGCCCTCAGAAAAGGGGGTTGTTAGGATACATACTTTCTTCTCAATTGTAATGTTGGCAACCAGAGTATGACCACTGGTCCGGTCCCTATGATTCTGAGAGCACAGTGAATTCATGTCTGAGACCTATTAGGTAATCCAGAGTATAAACTATAGAGCTGAAAAGCTTTTCTGATGGCTGGAGCAGAGGAGCATCACTTTCAAAGGAGCTGGTGCTCATGAAATTATGCAGGCAAAGAGCCTATGAATGTTACTCAAGGTCCAGATTGGAGATATATGCAAATGTTAGATTTTTGTGGATCCTTTTTAGCAGGATCACCTGGAGGAGTGATGGCAATGCAAACAGCAAAAGCTGGGGATGAATTACTGAATTTCTCCTGAAGTGATAAGATGGAATTAAATGAAATGTGCTGCCCAAATCAAGTCGCTGCAGGAGAGCACTCCAGTGCTGAAAGTGCCCAATGGACGATGACTCTTTTGAACACAGGTCTGACTCAAAATATGTTAAACCACTTCACAATAATAATACTTAATTTGGAACTTTCCTCCCTACCTTACCAATCTTTTCTCCTAAGTCTCCAACTGCAAATGATGGCAACCTGAGTGTTAAAAAAGTAGCTTCTAGTAAACTGACAAGGAGGTGAGGAATAGAAAAAACGGAATTCTTTTACAACCTCTTCTCTAAAGGCAGTAGACTTTCAAGAACACATCTTAGCTGGGAAAAGAGAACAAATTTACCATGAAATGAATTTTGAAATTTTGACTGATATACTGAATTAGAGAATCTTTTGTTTTTAAAACTTATCATGATCATAGTAATTTCTATGAACTACAATCACATTTATAATACTCATGGGGATTCTTCAGCTTTCACTCAACAGCAGAAGAAATAACTATCTCAAATCAGTTGACTACAGAAGATAGTAGAAAAGAAAAAAATAGACTTTATGGTTATATTTCAGAAGTCCATATTAAGCATACTGCTATTTCAGTGTGGATGGAGAGCAGAATACAGTTGAAAGATTTGTAATGAATTTAAACTCCATAAGAGCAGAGTTTTTGTCTATGTGTTTTTATATACCTAATAGCTGAAAATTCACAGCACATGAATATACTCAACAAAGCCTTGTCCAGCAAAGTACTGAGTCTGGAAAGTTAAGGTCAGATTATGAAGAGATTTGAACAGCAGGCTAAGACTATGCAAATATGGAACATATATATCACCTATAGTTCCTATGCCATAGCAGACTTGTCACTTTTTCGTTGTCATAAATTAGGTAGTCATTAAAGCAGATGGAACCAATACAATATCTTAATTGTGGGAATGTGTTTAGGAGCTTTCTCCCAGTGCTTGATATTATAGAGATTCTGAAGAGTTTTGGAGGATTTCTCTCCCTCCACATTCATAGCTAGAAAGTAAAGGTTGATTTCTCAGTCCTTTGCCACAAGCACTCTGGTCTTCCAGATTCCCAGTTTTTACTTCTCTTCTGCTGGTCCCATTTTGTCAAGTAATCATAATTTCTTCATTGGTTCTCATGATTTTTTGGCCACCATTAGTTTTGACCAAATAATTTTCTTCATTTTATGAATTTAAGGTAAATGTGAATGAATTTATGTTTTGAATATGTTATTTCAAAATTATGACTCTTCTTTTGTTCCTGTCTTTGATCTCTGACTCCCCAGACTAACTCAACTTCTTCTGGGTTCAGTACAGAATATAATTGACTCAGAAAAGTCTTCAAGGGATTTGTGTTCAGAACAAACTTACATCAATATTACTGCCACAAAATCATCCACATCCTCATATTCGATGTAACACAAAAGCAACAATATGCATCTTTATAGCTCAGTTTGATTTATCGAGTGCTACAAATGAAGTGGAAGTTTTCTTTTATGGTAAAATGATAATTATCACCAAATGTGGAAGAAAAAACTCGTAGCTTTGTATAAATATGTCATCATGTTTTGCTTCAATAACTAGCCTCTCAATCAGAGATAAAAGACAGCACAATTCAGATACACCTTAAACTGATGATAGAACAACTCCAATGCTATTGATTTCATTTTGTGGTTTTGCTTTAGGGTACAACTTGTAATACATTTTGTTTTCTTGCCTTTTCTAATTTAAAATAGAAGGTCTGTGACAAATAATGCTAATGACTCTTTACTCATGACATACATGAGCATTCCTCATATAACTTGAATAACAACATTGCAGAATGTTATTTTTCAGTCCTAATGATGCAGGTATGTTCAAGGCCTTCTATTTCTAACATAAACATATGACCACAGTTTTAGAAACTCTATTCAAACTTTATTACTTTAAAACTTAGAGATTGCTTTATGACAACTGAAATCATGATGTTCTTTGTGATATTTTTGTCTCAAATATTCTAAACATCTTATAAACCCACTTGAAAAAATTACATGTGTAATACAACAAATCTATCTGTGCAAGAAAATGATTCCATTGTGAGAAATAGCTTTGTTGAAAATTAAATTTTAAAATGGCTATGGAATTTTGTTAATATATTTATGAACCCCAATACATTAAGGCCATATTCTTCCCAAAATTGATTTGCTGAATATGTGACAGTGATATGTGATTTACCTTTCTTAATTTATTGAATATAATACATATTTCTTCAAATATAATATGAAGGAAAATCATGTTTCATGAGGAAAATATTTTCTATGACTTCCATGTACAATTAAATTTAAAATATTTTAGAATCAATGAATGAATAAACTGAATCTCCTTAACTTATACTAAGAATAAAGAATGAGGCCAAAACTTAGGAGTTATATATTTTTTTCATTCTTAGGAACATCTGTTTAATTAACAAAGTTAATAATTTAATTTTTTCTTAGACATTTTAGTTTGAATTTAATTTGGGATTCAAATAGAGTTTATTCTCTGGTTCATAAATATTTTTGCAGCCTTCTATTCTTTTCTGAGACCAGTAACATTTGATTGATAATAAATCCCCAGAACTATGCAATCAGAAACTCCCATTTTTAAAGGATTTTTAAAATTTTTTTCAATTATACTTGACATACAACATTATATTTGTTTCAAGTTACTACATCCTGATTAGACATTTATATAACGTACAAAGTGATCACCCCAAAAAATCTAGTACTCCTCTCACTCGGATGTGGGCACCAGATCTGACTGGCCCAAGGTCTGGCTGTGATCTAATGCCTGGCTACTCCAAGGCCTGACTGGCCCAAGTTCTGGCTGGTTCAAGGTCTGGCTGTGATCTAGGCCCATGGCTAGGGATAGGACTCCAGACTTAGAAAATACGGAAACATAATTCAGCTTATTGTATCATGCATGTGTGGCTGAATGTCACTTTTGTACTCTGCTATGTGAGGAGACATGCAGTCATTTGGAGAGTAGAAAGAAGGAGAGAAAGAAGGGGAGAGCAGAAGAGGAGCACAAGAAAGGAGAGCAGAAGTGTGTGCAAGACTACGTGCCTTGTGCAATAGACTGCACTCCCCAATAAAACTACATTTCCCAACAGAAGTATCTTCTGCAAAATAAAGTTGGTGTCTGCAGTTTCACCTTCATATCTGAGTCTTGTGCATTTTTCCAACTGGGCCTCACACCACCGAACCTTTCCTTACAGGTCAGCTGTATCCCTGACCCTGACAATATACATAATTATAACTATATTCCCTTTGTTATCCTTATGTCCCCATGACTTTTTGTAACTACCAATTTGTACTTCTTAATCACGTCGCTCCATACACCCATCCCCCTGACACCTCCTCCCATTTGGCAACCATCAAAATGTTTTTTGTATCTATGAACCTGTTTCTGTTGCATCAGTTAGTTATTATTATTATTATTAGATTTAATATATAAGTGAAATCATATGGTATTTGTCTTTCTCTGTCTGAGCTATTTTACTCAGCATAATACCCACTAGGTCCAGGCATGCTAAGAAACTCCCATTTCAATAGAGGCAAACTATGCCTTATTAAATATGGTGGAAAAAAATCACATAGAAGGAATATGAATAGGATAAATCTTCAGAAGTTTCATTTTCTCAGCTTCAGTGGGTTTCTCAATTCTGTGTTGTGTGCCATTGTCTAAGTCACTCTGCACATAAAACTGTGCTCAATAGAGCTGAAACTTGTTAAATCAGATACATTACAAAAATAGCAACATTTCCATAAACGAAAAACTGAAGCCATTATTTGAATAACATACACTTAAAATTAATTTTAGCCATTAAAAATATGGAGGAATATTATCAGAACTTAATCATTAATACATTAATTGTTAATATTGTTTATGAGAGTAATAATTGACCCTTCAAAGTCTATTGCTCTATAATGAAGGTCAGGTCTTCACTATAAAAGATGACACTAATCTTTTTAATATTTTGTTACAGATTTAGTACAGCTGTTAATTTATTTGTTTATTTATTTTTTTACCTCATAATGAATGGAAAGTGAATACTCTTTTCTCTCAGTGACATAGTCTATTTGACCAGCCTTAACAAGCTACTGAAGTTCTGGGTTGAATATGCTAACAAAATATAAAAAAACTTCCCATTAATGAGACAAAAAATAAATGTCAACATCATGTTTATATAATAGAAAGAAATGTTGGGGAAAGAATCACATAGAAGGAATATAAATAAATGAACATTCAGAAGTTTCATTTACTCACCTTTAGCAGGGTTCTCGATTCTGTTTAGCTTGGCATTTTCTGTCACTGTTTCTCAGTTTCCACATTGATTATTTTTCTTTAATCTCAAGTAATAACTACACCTTGCTGTTTCAGCTTGCACTATTACCACTGAAGTGTCCTTCCTTCATTGTTTTGGAATAAACTCCTATATTACAAGGCTCAGTTCAAAAGTCATCTCATTTTTGAAACTCTCCTTAATCATCCATTATTCCTGTATCATGGAAAACAAATACATCTGGCCTGTGAATTCTCAAAGGCAAGGATATAATATTATCCAATTTCATAATGCTCAGTTTCCATCTCAAGAGCACAGGTACTATGTGGGTGATCTCAGAGGAGATACAATTTGAGATGGATCCTGAAGGAGAGAAGAGTATAGACAACAGTGTGGAGATGGAGAATATCTATTTCAGGAGAAAATAGTGAATCCTCCTTGGCTTGTACAATAGAAAATGTACCTAGTAAATTATGTTTGATGCTGAGAGAGAAAAGAATTTGGCATTCCAAAATATGCCTTTTGGGGTATTGGTTATTTTTAGCTGTTTTTTTTTTTTAAGAAAATAAAGATTCAGGAAAAATTTCTGAACTTTTCCAATAACTGCCTAAAAGACGTTAAAGAGTACCTGCTCCATAAAGGGTCCTGTTATCAGAGATATCTATAGTTTTATATGAACCAGTTATGATAGACAGGGAGAAAACAGCAAGGCCCATTTGATCTAAGTCTTCTCTGTATCCCATTGTTAAAGATGGCCCAAAAAACATTTGTTTTACAACATTTGATTTTCCATCTCCATGTGAATTGCTGTCCTACCCTTTGAAGTCCAAAACCACAACTCTTCACTTTTTTTTTAGCTCAAGATATTCTGTAAGATTTAACTGCGTAATCTGTCATCTGATCTCACATTCTTATGGAACACTTGTATTTACATGCATAATAAATTTTGTCATTTCTGTCCTGTTTATTTCTTATATTAATTTTAGTTTTAGTTCTTCCAGAAGACCTTAGAATGTAGAAGGAAAATTAACTTTTCCACCCTGCTGTGCATGCTCTGGTGTTTTCTATCAATGAAATGTGGTCATGTTATTTATTGTTCTATTGAACTTTACCTTTTGACATTTATCATTTATATACAAAAATCATATTGTACTTACTATTAGTCGCTAACATTTATGAAATTCTGACTTACACAAATTAATAGAATTTTATACTTCTCAGGGATTATGAATTGCATTACATTTACAAAGACCTTTAAAAGTTAAACATATAAAATGCTAATAAAATGCTGGACATATCACCAAATAACAAAACTCCTGCCATCTATGATAAAAATGGTAAATATATGTATAATATAGAATAGTGTAATTGTGCTATTTTCGATCCTCAGATCAGATATTACTTATTATACTTGGTTATAGTACATGGATTGGTAAAGCTTTGTGGATCCCCTTATAATTATTATTACTCTTTAACTAGTGCTAGTGTCCTAACTTAAATTATGTAAAAACAATATAATTTATATAAGAGACATGAAGACTTGGACTTTATTTCATATATAATCATGCACGAAAGACCTATATCTTATTTTTAGGAAAATATCCTAAATTGTATTACTGGATATAGTGAGAGATTTACAATAACAAAGTAAACCAAGCAATTATTATATGCATTTGTGTTTGTGCATACAAATATATAACCTTTCTTGCACACTAATACTTTTTTGATTTATTTTACTTGCAACAATTATTCTCCATTTATTTTTGAAATACATGTAATATGAATCTGTTTTCTGCAACAGAGCTCTTTAATCATTATTTCATGTTTCAAAGATCATGCCAAAGCTATACATTAAATAAATACATGGAGTACTTGATAAGCATAAGCGTTTTTCTTAGTTATGCAGGGGGATAATTAAGTGACATCATTATCTTCAAAGAGTTTAGATTCTAGAGGAGAAGCTGTGATGATAAAGCATACAAATAGTAGTAACACCAAAATAGCATGCGGCTAATTCCTCTCAGAGAAACATAGATATGCATGGTTGGAATGTAAAGAAAGTAAATGCTGTGGTGAACTACATAGCTTCTTGATTGAGAAAAGAAGTGGAAACTTTATTTGAAGCAAGAACTGGTTTTGTTTGATGCAATTGATTCTGATTAGGGTAGGTGGAAGAGGAATGAGAAAGAATTGAGTCAGAAAGGCATCAAAGAAGAAAAAAGCATCTCTCTAGTTTCCCTAACCTATAGAGAGATGAAATTAATTAGTATATACCCAAACACACCATAAGAAGAGCTAAAAGCAACAAATGTACAATTGTACTGCTCTTCATATTGAAAGGGAATTTGGAAGTGAGGTAAGGAAAAATGCATTGATCATGTAACAATGGGAGCTTCCTGGTCAAAGTAACATATCCTAAAGCAGTGGAGCTGATGAAGCTAAGCAGCTTGTAATACTGAGAGACAGTTCAGTTCCATCGATCCAGCTCTGACCCAATGACCTACTTACATGTTTATCTGTCAAAAGAGAAGAATTAATGAACCTCCAGGACCATTTATCCCTGTGTCTCTGAGAGACTGATAGGAAGAAAGAGGAAAAGTCTGAGTTTGGAGAAGCCCTCCATTTAGCAAATGAGGGAAAGAAATAGACACTGAAGTGGCCATGGAAAAGATTAGTTAATTACATATAATAATGGCCTGTTAGCCAAAAAAGAAGAGGAATTTCAAGAGAGGTAGAAGATGGTGAAAACATCAAACATTACTGAATTTCAAGAAAATGAATGATTATAGAAAATATGTTTAATGACAGTCAGTTTGACCACACAGTAACTACATTTAATGGCAAATAGTGACAACTTTTCTGTGGAAGAAACAAATTACAGTAGATAAAGAATTTTGTGGTTTTATCTACACAAGAAACAATTAACAATTTAGTGTATTCTTAAATATTTCTTATTTTTTCTTAATTTTTGTATTTTTGAGACCTGCGTTTCAGCTGAATTTACATATTATACAAATCCAAAAACACAAACTGAGTATTTTGTTACAGAAATAAAAAACATAAATTTAGTTTGTTATGTCTTTTTTCTATCTGATTTATTTAATTTCTTTTTGTTAATTATTTTTAATGGTGATATTGATTAATGAAATCCAATAAGTTTCATCTGTACCCTTTAACAGTAAGGTGTGTGTATATATATAATAAATATATATATTTTTACCTGACTCCCAGGAGACTGGTGCCTCCCTAGTACTCTGTCCACGATGAGAATTTTTATTCCTCCACAGCACTTCCTTTTTGGTCAACTATTGAGAAATGGAGTATCAAGTCGGCACCACAGCTTATTTTGTGTGTCTTCATTATGGGTACACGACCCAGAAATAAGAGGCTGTAACATCTCTGGCCTTTGAGAAAATGCCTTCTCACTGAGAATTGAACCTGTCCCTTTCAAGTTCTTCTTTTCCAATTGGGATTCATGTGTTCCACATGCTCCTTTGCACCCAGTCTGCCAGTGAGGTTGAACTTCCTCTCAACTTATACCAATGTCCTTGACTACCATCTCTGTGAATCAACGAAAAACCATTTTGTCAAGTCCAGACAACAATCCAGTTAGTCAGTGGTTCTGTCATGACCAGAAAGCCCGACTCAGAGTGGGTGCCCCAAACCCAGCTACGATCTGTCATTTTAGCATATGAAACCTAGCCGAAATATGTGGCTTCAGAACCTCAGGAAAATGTCAAGTGTGCTAGCTCATTAGCCAACATCCATTGAGACCGTTCCTTGCTCCACACCAGTTGCCTGGTGGTTGACCATCACCCTGGCACTGAACCTCTTTACACATGTCATTGTCCTCACACTACCTTGAGGCTCTAGTCATCCCCCATCAGTTGTCTGAGCCAAAGAATTTGCTTTTGCTTGTTTGCTCCTTTACATCGTACCCTCTGTCCCAGTCCACATGGAAGCAAAACCAGAAAGGCCCTGTTTCTTTCTGCGACATATTTCCCTTCTGTTGGCAGGCTGTGGGTCCAGTCGAAAGGCCCAGGGTCATGGCATGTTCATGTGAGGTGCTCAGCTGGTGAGTGACAGAGGCTGGAGACACAGGAAATCACAGCGCCAAAATTCCCAGGGCTATTCAGCAACCACCCATTTTTAGACTAAGCACTGGTGGCTGCACAAGCCACCGGGACAAAGCCTGTGGCATTCAGGCCAGTAGATTGCAGATGCAGGCATGGCTACTGTGGAGAAAGAGGTCAATGCAAGGCAGGTAAGGGCAGCTTCCCAATAGGCTGGCCACTAATGATCAGGCCTCTGGCAGGAGACCAGGCAGAAGTTGTGAGGAACCCTAGGGCCAGTGCAGAGTGCACACCTTGTTCCTCCAGTCTGGCATGGGCTAAGGCTGAGGAAAAGGTGGTATGACTCAGTAGTGACATAAAACAGCACAATGTGGTATTGATGGAGTGTCAGCTGTAGGCAGGAATACGAAGAACTTATGTGAAGTTCAGGACACACAAAGGCAACCTTGGCTATTGAATTCAGCCCTTTGCTCCAGGCTCCATCACAGCAGTTACCACTGGCATATGTAGTCTTCAATGTAAGCAGGGATGAAGAAATCAATTCTCAGGGAAGGCCCAGGGCAAAAGCTTCCCAGGTGTGCTCTTTCACACTGGGGGCCAGGCCTGCAAAATTCCCAGCACTGGAGGGTCTGGGAGTCACTGCCCTGCCTCTTCCTGGACAATCAGCTCCTGGCAAAGATATCTGGCTAATGGCAGGGCAGCCGGTCATTTGGGTTCCCATTCCCTCACTGCCCTGACTGTCCAGTTCAATTACATTTATGCTTTCGCTCCAAGTCTCTGGGCTGACAAGTAGGGGACCAGGAGCCACTTTTTCAGCCAAGTATCTTCCTGTCTGGAGGTTTCTTTTTTCCTTGGCCATGTCTTCACTCAGCTTTTCTGTAATCTCGAAGTGGCCAGGACCAGGGCAAGCAAAAGCCCAGAGGGGAGCTTGGCTGGGTAGGGGCCAGTCTCATTTGCCCTTTCTGCTTTGGTAGTTGTAGAGCTGTGCCACATCCTTGAATATAAGGGGAATAGAGTTCAAATAAGTGCCATGCTAGCTGTGTTTGATACCAGTCTGTGGGTTTGTTCGTTTGTGTGTATGTGTGAAAGAGAGATGTGGCTGTGTGGATATTTAGGTGGGTAGAAGTGCGTGAATGTTAGCATGTATGTGCCTTTGTGAAAATTTCTTGGGATTCTGGGTTTCTTTTCAGATGTCTACTGATGTAGGTATTTAGTGTCTTTGCTAAAGTGTAAGTGCAAATCAGCATGTGAGCATAAAGCGTCCTTTGTGTGTATCAGTATCCAAATGAACATGGAATGTTTCATATATTTTTCCCCAGATAGGCCTCTAAACATTGGGCTGGGCCTGGTTAGAAGGAAGGGTGTAAAAAGTGAGGGGAATCCTCTCAGCCCTATGGTGAGAGTTTGCTGGGTGGCAGATGATATCTGGATACTTTGCAGAGAACACATTAGGAAGTGTGTAACTATCAGATCATGACATCGTGATTCTGAAACCAAGATAAATTTGGACTCTGTCCATGCTTACATCAAAGATTTAAATTTCAAAAAGTCCAAGAACTGAATCAAAGAAATCTGCCCAAATGGACTGCTGCCCACATCACAGCCCAAGAACATTCGGTGGGAGCTTCATGTGCTGCTTGCATGCGACCACCAGGGGAGCGCACCACGTGCTCATGAGTGCTTGCCTTCCCAAGGTTAAGGGCAGAATCTAATTCATAACTAGATCTTCCTCTTGCCAACAGACAAGAGCTCAGCACGGACTTTGTGGCTCAAAGAGGCCTGTCCACCTGAGGCCAAAATTGGCCAAGGATCCCAATGGCTAAGGAGGGTGACTGGTGGTAGCTTGCCTCACATACTTTTCTACATAGTAAGTACAGAAGCTTTCTTTTGCTCCCAGGGGACTTCGGGCTTCACCTTAGCCTTTCCCTGTAATGTTCTGGTGAATTTCAGATGTTAGTAGGGAAAACGTTGTCTGAGATGACCTGCCTTTCTAGTGGTTGGCCTTCAAATTCGAGCAGTCCCTATTATTCAGCTGTACTCAGGAGGACCTTTTATCGTCCATCACATACAGTCGAAACCCTGGACCACTTTTGCTCTCACCCACTCCCATTCTCACCTCTTACTTAACTAGCAAAAGCCCTTGAACCACTTATAAGGGTTTGCCTCACAGAATGAGAGCATCTGGATTGTTCTTTATGGATTCAGGATTGCTTCAGGAAGGAATCATAGCAGAGTTTTAGACAGAGGCAAAAACCTTGACAGGACAGGACTATCCAACTGTCAGCAACTGCCCGGGTCCCACGAGCCATCATTTCACCACACTTCTAGCAGACAGTGCCCTCCTGAGTACTCTTTGTCCTTGATGAGAATGTTCATTTTTCCATAAAACTTCATTATTTTTTTGGTGAAATCTTGTGAAAAAGAATGTCAAGTCAGCATCACAGTTTTCTCTTCATGTCTCCATTCCTGGAGACCTGATCCAGAAAGTATTATGCCCTAACACCTCTGGCCATTGAGAAGTGAAAGATACACAGAGAGTTAAACACCTCTGTTTTGAGTTCAATTCCTCTTCATATCAGGGGATTCATGTGTTTGACACGTTCTCATGCAATGGTCATGCACAAGATCTGCCAGATATTTTCAACTTCTTCAGCTTCTTCTCCCCTTACACCAATATCCTGTGCTACCATCTCAGTGACTCACCTGAAAGCCATCCAGTCAAGTCCACACAGTGATCCAATTTGTTCACAGTTCTATCATAAGCAGCAAGCCTGGCTTGGTGTTAGCACCCCAAACACTGATGGTTCTGTAATTTGATCAAATGAAACCTAGCCAAAATGTATAGCTTCAATTCAGTAACTTAGGAAAATTTCAGGTGTACTAACACATAAGCCAATACCTGTTTAGTATGAAGCATGCTCAGCGATAGCTGCCAGGTTGTTGACCTTCACCCAGGCGCTTACCCTCTTTACATTGATATCTTCCTGCTGCCTTGTGATACTGGTCTATTGTCAGAGCCTTTAAATCCTCTTTTGTTCATTTTGCTTCTGTACATCTTGCCCTTTGTTCCAGGTCCACATGGGAGTGAAAGCAGAAAGTCCCTGTTACTTTCAACAACATATTTCCCTTCCCTTGGTGGGTTGGGGGACCATTCAAAAGAATAAGAGTCACAGCATGTTTATGTGCGGTGTTCAGCAGGAAGTGGCAGAGGCTCGAGTTCCAGGAAAATGCAGCCCCGAAACCTCGAGGCTGTTCGGTAACCACCCATCTTTTCATTAAGTTCTGGTGGCTGCACAAGCTGCTAAGCCAAAGGAGTATGCCTGTGGTATTTGGGCAAACAGATAGAAGATGCAGACACAAATTTAATGGAGCAAGTTCGATGCAAGGCAGGTGAGGCCGGCCTTCCAAAAGGTCAGCTGCTAACTGCTGGCCCTCAGGCAGGAGGCAAGGCAGAAGGCCTGAGCCTTGGCTCTTATGTGGTCTCCAAGAACACTGGGGTCAGTGGAGAGGGTACACCCTGTTCCTCTCATCTGCCCATGGCTGAGGCAGGAGAGGAAGTGATGGGACTCGGTAGCATAGATCTCAACACAGTGTGCTATTGATGGAGCATCAGTGTATGTAGGAATACTGAGCACTCATTTGAGATTCAGGAAACACAAATGCAACCTTTGTTGATGAATGAAGCCCTCTTCTCAGGGCTCTGTCACGGTTGTTATACCGGCTTCACATCTTCAATGCCTGAAGGGATGAAGAAACAAAATCTCAGTGAAGGCCGAGGCCAAGAGCTGGCCAGCTGTTCTCTTTCACCTTAGGGGCCAGGCCTGGCAATGTTCCAGCCTTGGAGGGTTGGGAGTCACTGCCCTGTCCGCACCTGGGTAATCAGCACCTGGCTGGACAGCCAGGAACCTGTGGAGTAGCTGGCCATTTGGGTTCCATTTCCTACCTGGCCCTAACTGTCCAATTCACCAGTATTCATGTTTTCACTTCAAGCCTCTGGGTTGGCAAGTGAGGGACTAGTAGTGACTCTTTGAGCCTGATATCTTGACGTCTGGAGGTTTTTCTTTCTCTCTGGCCCTGTCTTCTCTTGGCTCTTGTGCAATGTCGAAACTACCAGGCCCAAGTCAGGTGAAAACCCAGAGGGGAGCTCTGGCCGGTCATGTGCACTTTGACATCAATTCAGCATCTCTGGGACTCTGGACTGGTACAGGTGATTTGCCAAATTATGCTCATTGGTGGACGGGCTAGCTATCAATAATAACAGCTGTTGTCCATGCAGTTGAATCCGGCCACGTGTTGGACCCTGTCCTCCACCAGCTATTTGCTGTGTCAAAATCCAAAATATATAAAAGGACTCATGCAATGCAACAACAACAACAACAACAACAACAAAATACAATTAAAAATTGTAGAATATCTGCATAGATACTTCTCCAAAGAGGAAATAGTGATGGCCATTAGACATATGAAAAAATGCTCGGGGTCACTAATTATCAGAGAAATGCAAATTATAACCACAATAAGATATAACCTCACACCTGTCAAAAGTATTATGATCAATAAATCAAAGAACAAGTTTTGGTGAGGTTGCAGAGAAAAAGGAACCCTCATGCATTTCTGGTATGATTAAAATTGTTATAACTGCTATGGAAAACTGTCTGGAGGTTTCTCTAAACATTAAAAATGGATATACCTTTTGACCCAGTTTTTGTACTTCTGGGTATTTATCCAAGAAAGGCAAAACAATAACTCGGGATGATCCGTGCAACCCAATATTCATGTGCCACAATTCACAATAGCAAAGATATGGAGGCAAACTAAATGCCCGTCAACAAATGATTGGATAAAGAATTATGGTTCATATATATAATGGAATATTACTCAGCCATTGAAAAATAAACTCCTACAATTCTCAATGACATGGATGAACCTAGAGGATATTATGCTGAATGAAATAAGTCTGAGAAAGATAAATACCACATGATTTCACTGTGATGCAGAATCTAAGGAACCAAAAGAACAAGCTAATAAAAAACTAGCTCACAAATATAGACTACTTTTTGGTGACATGCACAGGGGATTGGAGGTTGAGGGGCTGCAAGAATGGGGCGAAGGGTTAAAGAAGTACAAATTAGAAGTTGATAGATGGTCACTGGGATGGGGAGCATGATATAAGGAATTTAGTTAGCATTAATATATTGGCCAGGTGGAAAAGCAGAGGAGAGGAGGAGCAATTAGGGGAATTGTTTTATAAATTATATAAAAAATCAATGTACTGTATACTTGAAACTAATAAAATAAAAAATAATAAAATAAAATCGTTTTTTGACTGAATGATAGAGCAGGTGCAATAGAGAAAATCAAATTTACATAAAACAGAAAAACAAAAAAGAATTTTTACTGACTTGTTGATTTTTTTAAAAATTATATTTAAGAGGACTTCAAGATTTTTTTACCCACCTCTCAGATATGTTAATTCCTAGAAGATTGCCTTATTTAATTTTATGGTTTGCTATGGTATAGTGTGATCAGAACTCAAAACCCCAATTTATTCTTTTTAAAATATCCTTTTTAAAAAGGTTCTCTGGATAAATTGATGCTGGTTCTATCTGAAGGCTGTAACTTCTCTGAGCCATGCTGTTAGTGTTTGTTTCTTAGAACCTCACACCTGTGTATGCAGAGATTATGTTTTTTCTAATTTGTTACAGCTTTCTGAAAGGAAAATACCAAGCTATCAATAATTATTTACAAGGAAAATACGTACAAAATACACAAAATACAGTGTTAAGATAATACCAGTTTATTTTAAATGTATAAATATATCTCACAAATATCAATCAATTGGAATCTTTTTGATATTAGAGAACTATGTCATTTAATTTATGGAAGTTGAAGTGGTTATACTGATTATTTCACAATTGGATAAGATTTTAGTAAAGAAATAGATTTCAAAAATGAAATTTGCTTAGTCAATACATAATGAGAAATTGTTCTCACATTAACTGTTAGCATTTATAAATATATCTTAGCCTGCCATTAAAATAAGAGGAAAATTAGTATTCTATATTGATGCTAAATGTGAGTTCTAGAAAAATAACTCCACTATTTGGTTTCAAGAGCGATGATAAAATATCTGAATGTTCAATAGATGGTGTTTTTAATAACATATGCACTGTGCATGCTGAATTTGAACATTTTGAGTCTGAGATTATTATTTTATAGGTAAAAAAAGAACTAGTCCAATAAAAGAGCTAACAAGGACTATGAACATTTATTTAGAGATTTCAAGGAACTAGGCACTGTACTCAGTGCTTCATTTGCACTTTTTCATTTATATTCATAAGAAATCTGTTAGGTAGTATTGTCATCAGTGACAGACCTGATGCCTAGAGAATTTAAGAAACTTGTCCAAGGTTATCCAACCACTTGTGGTTAAAAGAAAAATGTAAGTTTGCCTTCATTATTACAGAAAAGAGAAAGGTATAGTCTTAAAGGGCAAAACTTTGTATTGATGGCCTTTATATTTTGTATTCATTAACCTTAATCTTTATGATCATAGGATTTAACATATTAATCATATTTGATTAAATTTTAATCAATATTGTCTTGAATGAAAAGTTCTCTAGTACCCTTAGTAATTGACAGAAGCAGGATTTACTATTCATTTCCTGCCTATACATATTCCTTTTTTATTGATTGATTGATTGATTGCACCTTTATCTCAACCTCATCTCACTGTCTAATTTTAGCTCGAAGCTTCTAAATATTAAAGCCATAAGGAGTCTCTCCCACGAAAGTGGTTACCTCAGAATCAGCTGGCCTTGCCCTGCTCAGATGTTACTGACTCCTACATTTAGTGTGTTCTGAGCTGCCTGACAGGCTTTTTTGTGTCTGAAAGGCACACTGTTCTTTTCCTTTGATTCTTGTTCTTTGTTGAGTGCCAAAATCCTCCTTCTAATACTTCAGTCATGTCTCCTTCCACTTATTCTTCCTATCCAGTTTTGATTCTCATGAGTGCTCTATAGTATAAAACAGCAGAAAGGCCTCTGCCTGTACTCATGTGTCCTGCAAGACTCATCAATCTGTTTCTGATCTGTGAACATAATCACTCAATTTTCAGGTCATAAACCTAATCTCCGGCTTACAATTCTGGATTCAGAAATCTAGGACCATATAAATTCATGTACTTTTTCATCCTAACTTGCATTCCCTCTCACAACCACATCTTCCAGATCTAACCTACCACACTTGATTACTATCATCTCTGAGTCCCTGCTACTGATAACATAATGCTCCATGTTCCCAAATCATGCTTTTTTGCTAGAATTCATAACAAAACTATGCAGCATTGTTTCACCAAGCATTAAAAACACATCATTCCTTAATATTAACTAAACAAAAAATAATCAAAACAATAAGAACTCCTCCAATTTGTCAAAATTATTTTGACAATTTTTTGATGAAAAGGTTAAAATCACCAGAAAATTGAATAAATTTCCTTTTGTTTCTATAGATTTATAGCTTTATAAACATTTTGATAATTTTATTTTTCAAACTATATCACTGGAATTAACTAGTATCTACATAAAAAAAATAAAACATTATCAATCTCCCGCTCAAAATTTAAACTACTCCAATTGATTAGTGTTTCCTTTTTTAGTGCTTTATATCAATTGACTTAAGTAATTGGATTTTTTTTCTGAATAAATTTGCTCACATTTTATTTCTAAAATCCATCCAAATCATTGCCTGTAGTCATATCCATTTTCATTGCTCCATAGAATCCCATTGCAAAATATACTATGGTTAATGCATCCTATGTACTGTTGATTTACATTTAGGTTTTATCTTTTTGATATAACAAATAGTGTCCATGTCTACACTACAAAGTAAATGTTTTTGTACATATCTTTCATCAGCACATGAGTGTATTTCTGTTGAGTAAATACTTAGGAGTAGAAATTCTGAGAAAGGGGATATGGATATGTTCACAATTAATGATGTCAAACTGTTTGCCAAAATGTGGTACTAATATATATCTCTTCAGCAGTATCTGAGAACTTTGGTTGTTTTGAATTTGGTTTGGTCTGTCTTTTTAATTAATTAATTAATAACTATTTTATGGTGACATTAGTTAACAAAATCCATTAAATTTCATCTGTACATCTTAACAGTAATATATATATATATTCACACTGTGTGTTCACATCGCATAGTTAGATTTCCTTCTATCACCACATATTTGACCTTTTTACCTAGTCTACCTCCCTCCTTGATATTCGTGCCTACCCTCTGGAAACCATTATTTTATTGTCCATGTCCATCAGTCTCTGTTTGTCGGGTTCATTCATTGCTTTTAGATTTCTATCACACAAAAAAATAATACTATTTCTGTCTGGCTTATATCCCTTAGCATGATTATCTTGAAGTCCATCCATGTTGTTGCAAATGGCAGAATTTCATCTCTTTTCATGGCTGAGTAATATTTCATTGTATATATGTACCACAGCTTCTGTATCTAGTCATCTATTGTAGGGCACTTCAGTTGCTTTCATGTCCTGGAGCTCTTTGAATAATGCTGCTAAGAGCATCGATGTGCAAATATCTTTTTGGATAAGAGTTTTCAAGTCTTTAGGGTAAATAACCAGGAGAGGGATTGCTGGATCATATGGTAGATCAATTTTAACCCTTCTGATGAGAGAGAGAGAGAGAGAGAGAGAGAGAGAGAGAGAGAGAGAGAGAGAGAGAGAGTATATATATATATATAATTTCTTTTTGCAAAGTTTTATATCTTCCTCAATCTGTTCCTATTCCAAGCTTATTCCTGTATTTTTGTTGTTGTTGTTGGGTCATATTTTTTCTTCACTCATAAATGTGTTAGAGTTCTTTACACATCTGGAGATCTTTGATTTTAAATTTTTAGCATATCTTGGGTTATATTCGGTCCAGGTGGTAATAGAGTATTTCAAATTACTAAGAACTTCATTGACTTTGTCTTTTTATATATTACTGGAATCATAAAAGGTCATGATCATCAACAAAAAAAAATCCTGGGAATAAATAAAATGAAACAAATATAAAAAAGCTGTAAGTTTACAAAAACTAGTGTAGTTATCACATCAAGGTTCAAGATATACGTAATCCTTTGATACTTATTATTCTTATTCATTAGAATGTATTTTGGTGAAGCAAGACATCTCTTGGCCTGTTTTTGAAAAAGCAATATGTAATGTCTCTTTGAAGTTTTCAGATGTACAGTGAAATACGAGCTAATAAATGTGAATTGCTATCTTTATTATATGCTTAATCTTGCTCCAGAATTACTGGTTTCATTAATGTAAATTAATTATAACTACTAGGGATTCTCCCATTCTTTATGATATGTGAGGAATTAATTTTATTTCATAATATGTTTTAAACCAATCTAGTGCTTTATTCTTATAGGCGATATAAATAGGCTGTTCAATATAAAAATATATTTAGAGAAAAATGAATAAAAATTTTTAAAAGACTCATTTGAATCACTTTTGCTTAGATTTGTGTTATAATGTCAGGTCAGTAGAACACAAAGTTAACTGGAGTTTTAAGAAATTACAGCACATTTTCAGATAAAAAGTATTTCTTATTTGCCTGAAATATCTTTAAGATTCTGTCTTGCAATGCAGTCTGCACTTTCAAAAAAAAAAAAAATTTCTGAGATTTAAAAATTGAGTATCAGTATTCCAGACAGATCTCTACCAGATTACACTAAATACAGTTCTTGAAACATAATATAGGAAAGTACGCAAAATTATCACTGCTCTCCAACATATAAAACCTAGTACACAAAATGCAAGCTTGACTCAAAACATAATATTCCATATCATACTCTAGATTGTTACACATTTAATTATCTGAAAGACATGCAGGAATTAAATACATTTCTAATGATACTAGAGTGTGATCAGTCTTTGAAATATAGGCATGGTCAGAGAATTGAGAAAAGGAAAAATTATTCAGCCACTCACCAAATAAACTATTTTTCCTAAAGTGTCATGTCCAAGGGCTTAAAATGCATAGAAATTCCTCTAACTTTTTTCTTAAGGAAATTTTCAGTTAGGTGAGCCACTTTTCATATACTTTGAAGGACCTGAAGTTACTCATTTTCTAAAAATATATAAGCTTGGAAAAAATAGTCCCATTTCTATTGGAAGCAATCATAATTAAAGCATTCTGAATTAAATTATATTCAAACTGACAAATGTAAATTGAATTACTACTATATGAATGAAATGGTATGAAATCTCCCTTCTGTGACAATAAAAAAGATTGATTTGTGTAGAGAAGAGGAAGAGTAAAAGAAACAGAATAAAACTTTAATATGCAAAATTATCTTATTTGAACACTTCATTTGGGCCTACATAAATAGGCTTGGGTTTGCCCACTCATGATGAGCAATAAATCTAAAATTTGTACTTGTTCAGAACAATAAAGGCAAATAAAGGTGTTAATACCTCCCAGCTCTCAACTTATACAGGGGGAGAAGTAGGCTTAAAATGCTCAGACCCTTAGAAACTAAGTATTTAGTAGTCATCTGTTTGCATATACCCCACAGAATTCCAAAAGAGATATGAAGACTTTTCTAAAACTACATAGTATATAAGAATATAAACATTGCTAAAGGGAAGGAAAGTAAAGACTACAACAGGAACCAGAGAAAAAGTTATCATGATACATGTGTATTCCATTCAACTTGTAAAATTGCAAAGATGAATCCAATATTTGACACTGCAGCTTCCTCAGATCAAAAGGAAAACATTATTAGCTACAACATAGGCTGTGATCATATAACAAAAACATGTCAGTTTTTAGGAAAAAAACAATTCTCTTGACATTTGTTTTCTCCAATGGAGTAAAATCAATGAAAAAAATTGTGATAGATGCATTACTTTCACAAAGATAGTATCAAATCTAAGCTCCTAATTTTAACAAGAAGGGATATTTCTGAATAAATGATAGGTCATGTTACTCTTAATATTGTAATTGGCTCAAGAAAGGTATTGAAAAATATGTGACTTATCTGAAAATAAATAATTAATTCAAGTATTACGTGGAAAGTCTTGATTAAATAGGTTAAAAGGCATGGCTATATGTAAAAATAAATGAACATATAACATTTTATTTTAAATGAACACCAATTCGAGATGTTCGGGTTATGAGGTAACGTGCCACCTGCTTAGACGAAGTTTGAACTCTAGTAGAGAAAATTGGCACATATATGACAACGATATTACCTGATTAAGTACCAAATCAGACACATGGCAATTCAGTTATAGCATCATAGCAAAGAAGGCAATGAACCCTCAGGCACCTATATATTCTCTTTGTGTAAGGTACAAATGATATGAGGTCAGATGACATGGCAATCATGAAAATAACCTTGGTTAGTAAGATCTCCTGAGATACTACTCTCTTGAAACAATGAGAAGTGTTTGTATAAATCTGGGTATCCCATAGTTGGCAGAGTATCAAAAGTAATATTTTATGAAACCTTAGTTCAGACTAGTACTGTTTATCTCTCATTAGATAGAGCAACTAGGAAGAAAATTGTCACAAAATATTACACTAGCTTTAAGTGGCATAGACCACCAAATCTGTGATACATAAATCATGCTTTGGATTACAAAATTAAGTAATCTAGACTATTTGAATTTTAAAATGTACCTCTCAAAGATAATAGTATTTTTAGGGCACTTGGCAATTTTTCCCCATGGCATTATTTTTCTAAGGTAAATAACATACCAACTATCAGAAAATTTTAAAGACATGCAAGGGTTCCTAGTTCTAAAGCAATATTGGCATTATAGAAGACAACTGTGGCCAGGAGTAGTAAAATATAGCATCCTATATAGATTTAAGAGCAGATGTGGGCCTGAATACAAGTGGCTTGACTTCCAGGCCAGTGTTCTTCCACCTGGAAGCTATAGAGCATAGTCTCCAGGCCAGAGTGCATAGCTGCAAATCCTGGTCTCACCACTGACTAGTTGTATATCATGGCTAAGTTATATTTTTTTCTGTGACTCAGTGTTCTCTACTGTAAATTGAGAATAATCATAGATACCTCATGGGATTTTTACAAGGAGTAAATGAGTTAATTTCCTGAGGAGAATTTACAGGACCTAGTATAGCATTATTGGAGCTTAGTGCAAGCCCCTCTAAATATGGCAAGGTTGCATATTGACACTTTGAATTAAAGTTATATAAAAAAGAAGTCAGCACATACAGGACACTTTATCCCATATGTCCCTCTGAAAGCAGAAAATAGATAGCTTTATTTATTTACCTTTTTTGGTCTAGTTTACTAGAATATTAATTTTGTAAGGACAGAAGGAGAGTCTGTTTGCTTTTTCTCTATATTTTTTGCACATACTGTATGAGACTATGAAACAGAAAACATGGGTGACAAATTCCTAACCCACAGAAATATCAAGATAATATATGTGTTTTTCAACTTATTAAGTTTGTGTTAATATTGTTATGCTGCAATAGATCGCTGACACACATGGATTCAATAATAAGAGCATTGAATTGCTAACTTGTGACAGATCAAATTACATACAACTTAAGTTTGATACAAGAAAACAGATGTTAGTTATATTCTGGAATAATTTTCTTAAACTAAATTTCTTTTTTTGTAGAAATAGACATTGCTTAAATTGTTTACTTGTCTATATTGTTACAATGTGTGAAAAGGGCTAAATTTTGTGCTTTCCATAATTAGTTTCTTGATCCTTATAAAGTACAGAAATATAAAGTCTGCAGCTAATGAACTTTCAGCTATAACATAGAAAAATGCCATGTTTTATTTCAAACTTTAAAGGTAATACTTTCTCTATATTTTTCTACAATCTGGATATAAATGGTTAATACTGGACAAATTAACTGACTTAATTTATTTAAGAAGAAATTTACATCCAATTCATACCACTATAAGCATTTCAAATACTACTTGTTAGTAATTGTGTAAACATTAACTTCTAGACAAAATATCTCTTCATTAACCTTTCTTAACTTTTCCAACATACTTTATTCTGTCAGAATCATAACATACCATAAAATTGCAATTTTCTCCAATCTAGAATAAAATGAGCCTCTATGATAATGAGTATTATATTACAAAATTTTAATTCTATTTGTTGCCAGGCAGGAACCATTTTATTTTGTTTTATGTCCTGGAAAGTACCAGTTCCATGATTGGGGCAAATTACATATTCCCTTAGGAGACAAATATCATTTAAATACAAAAGAAGCAAAAAGAAGTCAAGATCCATAAAATTAGATGGCCAAGAGAATAGAAAGATAACAAAATTGAATAGAATGAACTGAACATCAATTCATAGGGAAAGTGTAAAAGTAAACCAAGGACACTGCATGCTGTTTTTAATAAGGGTAACTACTATGCAATAATGCACATCCAACACAATCTTAAAGTGGAAAGTAAATTCAAAATTTTATATGAATTACATAACTTTTACATTTGGCAAGCAATAGAAGTTTTCTTTTTAAAGCATCATCTGACCTGGCTTGATCTATGGGCTTGATCTACGAGCTGACTGACAGTTTATAAGACTTAGAGTAAACTATCTGAAAGGTTTTTCCCAGTTTTACCATTATGAGTTTGATATAATATGATTTACTATACCATTTTCTCTTTTCCTTCAGTTGAATGCAATCCAAATCTATTGATTAATTTCAGAAGCCAATAAAGGATTCCTCAAAAGGCCTTAAAAACATATCTTTCTCTTGCTGCTATTTCATCTATTTTTAATTCGTCATTTGATAATAAACAGTGTATTAACCCTCTTCCAAATAACATTTTAACAGCCATTTTTAAGCAAATAGCTGCTGGGTCTCTGAAATTCAAGAATTCAATTTTTAAAGCTAGAGTTACTGCTGATATAATTGAGAACAAACTTTTACAATAAAAGAGGCAGGTAGTGGAACTACACAGCTTTAGTGATGAAGCTTAAGATTCAATAGATCAACTGGATTCTCCTGTCCAGAAAAAGACTGCTAAGATCATGCTTGAGGAAATGGTTATATCTTTAATATATATTACCTAGAACATTGGAGAGACAGATGATTTTATATTTTAAAAATGTCCTCCAGAAAGCTCTTCACCAGAAGTTCTTTCACAAAGCTTATCTAAGTTGGGTTTCATGCCCATGTTTCTGACATATTCCTGATGGCAGTGCTAGCTTCTATTTTTCCTCCAAGAGAAACACTAAGGGTATTATTGGACATTTTAAACAAATTCTGAAAATTTTGACTGAAATTTATCATTTCCTAAACTAATACTTAAATACAGATTAGATAATAATTCAGTTAAACCCCTCAGTTTTAATAGATATCAAATTTAGATTATCTTACCATTTGCACTGTCCTTACCACTCCTAAATTTCACATGTAAAACAGCTGCATATTTTTGAAGATTAATGAACTTTGTGTTTTCAGAGTACTTTTAGGTTTCAAGAAAAATTGAGTGTAGTATGCAGTTCCATGTGCATCACTCAACTCCAGTTTCCCCTATTATGTGTCTTACATCAACATGGTCCATTCGGTACAATTGATGAACCAATATTGATACATTATTAAGTAAAGTACACATTTCACATGAGGCTTCATTCTTTATGTTGTAAGTGCTACCGAGTTTACTCACATGTATAATGTCATATTTCCACAATAACTGTATCATACAGAGAGGGCATTTTTAGTGACCAAATAAAATCTCCTATTCATCTATTCATCATTACCATCCCATGAATCCACCACCATTGATTTTTCCTGTCTATATACTTAGCGTTTTCCAGAATGTAAATAGTTTAAATCATATAGTAAGGAGGTAGCATCTGGAAAAGCTCCCTTTCTTAACAATATATACTTTAGTTTCCCCTATACCATTCGTGGCTTGATATTTTTATTGCTGAATCATAAAACATTATAAGGATTTACTACAAATAGCTGCATTTTAGGAAGAAGAAAATTGATCAAAATGACTACAAATCTCTTGTATAGAAGTAAATTTTTGCATATAAACTACAACCCATGGAATTTAATGCTACAAAATTTATATGCAAAATGCTACCACATAATTTTATCATGATTGTATAAACCAATTCATAGATATCTGTTTAATATTTCAATTGATTATTATTATTTGAAAATATATACTACAACAAATCTCTCTCAATTAAATTCTTTTTAACATCTTTATCCTCTGTATAATGGCTGTATTAAAATAACGGAATTTTTCATTTTCTAATGTTAGACACAGATTTGACATTTTACATATAGATGACACAATTATTCTACAATTTAAAATCTACTTTATTGTTCAGTTCATGAAGTAACAATAATAGTAAATGTTTTGTGTGTCACATAATTATTTTACATGCCATGTGGTTTAGTATATAAAAGCGGTTGTAAATAGATGCTATAAAGCTACACTGTGATTTAATCAGGCTCTATTACTTTCCTTCTACTGAGAGAAAATCTAATTTAGTTTCACATGTTAGCATTCAATACATTCACAATTCAGTACCAATTAAGAAACGGTTTTTTTATCTACTACGAGGTAATTTAATGAAAATGGAAAAAAATACACCAACTAGAAATCCTATCATTTGTAACCTTGGAGTAGTTACATAAGGGTGATATAATTTTACATATTTCATTGAGAAAAACTGTTTTGAATTGACATACAGAAGAAGAGAGATTCTGACTCTCCCAGAATTCTTAAGATGGATTGTACATAAGAAAATTAAGAAAGGATCAAATACTTAGACACTGCTTTTTACATCCTTCCCAAACTGTCCTTACTGTTGTTAAGAGTTTTGCTTCTATTAAGAGCCATGAAGTTTCCACATCTTGAGGACAGGAAAATGGAAGCCCTGCAGTTATACACAATTCCTCAAGTCCAGAAAAGTACATCTGTCATTAAGCATGTCTCTGTGTTTGTTTGTTTCATTCACTGTGCTGAATAGAAGTTACATCTCTCTCTTAATCATTGGCTCTCAAACTTTAAAACCATAAGAATTAACTAAAGAACGTATTAGAATTTTCAGATTTTTTGGATCATACTTAAAATTTTTGATTTGGTAGATTCATGAGGCCAGACCTAGGAATATCATTTGTAAAACATCACTCTTTCAATAGTTAAAAAGGCAAAGTTTCCTTTCTACAAGGCAAGATTTTAGAAGTGCCTGGAAAACACAGAAAAGGTTATATTCAGGTAAAGTCATCTCTCACATTGGACAATAAATCTAAATTAAAATAGAAATCAATCTTTGCAGTGATGCACTGTGTGTAAAGTTATTTTGTATTATAGTAATAGTTTACAGATATATATTTTTTTATTTTTAAAAAGCAAGACCAATAGTTCTCCCTGAAATATTGTACTTACTCATTAAAAATCGCTAAGTCCAAATGTGTGGTTTGTATAAGAATGATGGTAATATTCCTCAGTATACAGGGTAATTTTAAATCTCTTGAATAATGAGATGTTAACTAGAACTACTCTTTCACCATTTCCTTGGCCCTTGTTATAAAATTGTTTTCATTTTTCATAGTCTACAAACAGGAATTCCTGAATTTTTAATTATGTTTTTTCTCTGTTTGTATATCAGGAGGTGAACTGTTATTTTTTATAATTCTTTATAAAATCAACTCTATTATTATTCTTCAATAGAAAGTGATTCAAAAACATATTTTTAATTATAAACTGTGTAAATTTTTTGCTTTTTCATTTGTTACAAGATCAATTCACATTAATAAGCAAAGGGTGAATTTCTAACTTGAATAGGGAACTGATAAAATTACTTTCTTCACTCAGGGGATTTGAACTTTTTAAAAAGTGTTAATACTTATATGTATAGTATTCTTATTTTGGATTTGATGTATTAAGTTTGAATAATGTTAGAAATTGAAAACAACACAATATTTTTTCTAAACATTAGCAAAATATCAACTTTTTTCAAGAGGTTAATAAAAATATGTTCTGTATATTTCCTTCATTTCTATATATAAAAATAACAATTTTGAGTTTCTTTATATAGAAAATGCATTTTAAATATGAGTCCTTGAGAATGAATATAAGTGTGGCATTGAACCATGTAAAAGTTAATAGTTTAATGATCAATGTTGATACACTTCCATTTTAAATAAATAATAAATGTGTTTCTATATTGCTAGCACGTTTAGAGAAGTTGTAAACAAATGTCTTTAATAAAATTTTTGATAAACTGTGTGAGATACTGCATTTCCCATTCAAAATCAATATTCACATTTAGACTCTATGATCTATTTCAAATGTACTGACCTTCCCATAATACTCACCTCTAAAAGAGACAGCAAGTGAACTCAATGTGTATGAGTCTTAGTCCTTCACTGTGAGATGGAAGGCGAAAGTCAGTCTTCCAAATGCCAACTTGACCTGCAAGAGTCCCTTTATTCTAAAGTAGTATTATGTATATGAATTCCTATTAGAATTTTGATATTTCTGTTTGAATTAAACAAAAGATATACAAAATGTATTTTCTGATTATGACAGTGTAGCTATTTTCCAAAAGATCTGAGTAATTTCCCAAAGACCTCTCATTAGGTATGATCATAAGGTAACAATGAGATTGTGCCTCACAGATCTCCAACTATAGGAAGCACATTGACTAAGGTTCCTCTTGCTGTCCTCAGAAGCCTATTGCTGAGTTAATGTAAAACTCATGCTTCCAAAGGGCTGCTAACAGATAATGAATGAGAAATGCAGAGATGCTAATGGAGGTCTCTTACTGAGAGACAGCTTATTTATCTGCCATCTCACTATAAATTGAGGACTCCCTGACCATCATGCAGAAGCTCACTTAAATGACAGAGTAGTCACTTAAAAGACACAGCAAGCTAGGATTGTACTTTCCCTCTTTTTCATTTAGGGTTAGAAGGCATGTGGTTTGAAAGTTGACCCTGCTTCCTAATCATTTCTCTCACAAAGGGATATCACCTAACAAAATATTTGCTAGTTAAATCTCATGTTGATGTCTAATTGTTAGAGCACAGGCCTGCACTAACCACTAACACAGGACATTAGGAGACTAAAGTTAAAAAGTAGTATTCGTATGTCAAAATATATAAATTAAATTCAAAGTATTCATGATCATTTACAAAAAGTTCTGGGGAAATAAAATGAAGACATTGAAAAGATATTAATATAGAACATTAATATATATCTTGCTGTAGGTATTAATATATATTGATATATGATGATGAAGATAAATTCAATAGATTTAATACATAGTAATTTATGTGGAGACAAAAATGAATAAGAAAACCTTGAGGGTTATAGTATACCTTTATTTAAATATGATTACATTGTAGAAGAATGCCATACATTATAGGCTATTTTAAACTAGTATGAGATACTCCAGTTAATATTCCCATCAGGTTAGCAGCTACATGGTTGCTAACACTCCTTTCTTCCACATCAGTGGCAAACACCACAAGGTATAGAGTTCTCTTTTTCACTAATCCCAATCCTTGTCAAGATACCTTCCAATAATAAAGAGGAAAGCATTATTTGTCACATCTGTCTTGACCAAAGAGTTTAGCTCAATTTCAATTGAAGGGGAGCAGAATATGCCACCCAAAAATCCAACAGTAGAAGTTTAGATCATGCCACCCAAAATATGCCACTTTGGTATATTGATTACTTTGAGCAGTAGGCAATTTAATAACAGCAAAGTTGGGGAGAGATTTTCTCTCAACCCCCCTTATCTACCTAAAGACAGATTCCCCAAAAGAAACTCAATTGTCATAGATTCTCTCTCTCTAGGAGCTTCGTCAACTAGCAAAGGGTGATTCTCATCATAGACCAGACTAGAAGTGAACACGACACCCAGACAAAATTTGTCACAAACTATCAGATCTTCCATATACTCTTCTAAAAACCCATTTATCTATCCAAAGAGCCATTTACTCTCCTAAGAGGCTTATGCAGCCCCCTTCCCTTTCCCTATTAAGATAATATTTAATCATGAATTCTAAAGCCACGTATTCGAGTTGCTCATTTTTTCTAGGTATCCCCCTTGAATACATAAAGAATGCATATTAATAAGTTTATGTATGTTTTTTTCTTCTTAATCTGTTATTGTTTAGTGTAGAATCTCAGCTAAGCACTCAGAAGGGTCCAGGGACAATCATTTTTCCTCTCCTACACAGTCATACTACTTTAAATAGGGATCAAATGATAAAATTGATGACAACTCAGAGATCAGTGCATAGAAAATAATATGAGAATAAATATAGTGATAATAATCTCAGCATAAAAATTGACTTTTCATCTTTCACAGCTATCCAAAGATGAAGGGGTGAATTCCTCCCTACTGTAAGTTTTTTAAAAGAGACAAGTCAACATTGAGGTAAGAATATTAGAAAATTCAAATTTTAAATTATCATGCTAACTAAAAGATATCTATGGTATATGTCATCATTTGTATGATATGACTCTAAGAATAGAATTGTGATGAGTAAGATTACCCTCTTTTCCTCTACTTTCAGTGAAAAATCAAACTGAGGAAAATGGTTTAAATTAAGATATGAGATTGAATATAGGTATAGAGAAACTTCTTAATTGAATGGTAATAATTTGAAATTCATGCTTATTTATGGAGAGAGGGGCTAATACTTGAACTCAATTTATTAAAAAAGATATTAAAGCCATCTGGAGATGATTTTGAGAAAGAAAAGCTGTTTCAATAAAAAAAAAAAAACATAAGGAAAATGCCATTAACCATTAATTCCTTAAGAAATTTGTTTCAAGAAAAGAGATGTGAGAAAAAAATTTAGAGCAAACAAAGTTGAAAGCACTGAAATTACCGATATTTCCTTTTTTCTCAAAAAGGAAATCTAAAGGAACCAAATACAATAATAATGATTCATTAAAATAAATATTTGTTACAATTTTGGAATAGTGTGTTGTGCATATGTTTCTAAATAATGTGAATGTTTTTTTACAATTCTATAAGATATGAATTAATTATATAATTAATAATATAAATAAATACTCTACAGTCTGAAGAGTATATTCTTTCAAATGTTTGAAGAGGAACCTAGTGTGTCCTGGAAAATGTAGATGTTCATTTAATGACAGATAAAGGAAATAATGTCTTGATCTTCCATTTAACCTAATTAAATGACTCAAGTAAAGACTGATTAGAAGAGATCATGAAACAAGATGAGTCTGTTTCAACTATGACAACTGCCACAGAGACCAAAGAGAATCAAGTGCATACTTATCTTAAGAATTACTGTATATCTGGCTGTTATGAAAGTAAATGTCTATCTATATGGGGCAAATTGATTTCCCATTTTGAGATTCCTCTTACCCTGAAAAATTACTTGAAGCCAGGCCATCAGGAAGCAAGTTTAGTTCACAGTATTTGAAAAAAGACAAAAATCATATCTTTTTATACACACATAAAATAACCCATTATAAATTATAAACATGAAAAAGAATGACAGATATTTCTGTTATAATCTTGACAAGCTAAATTAATTCACTTAATGTTTAGGGTGGTCTTTGTAAAATCCTTGACTAATTTTACCAACTTCATTCTTTATTTATTTTTCAAAGAACCATTAGCAGAAAGGAAATTTTTAAATATGGAAACAGAGAAATAATAAGTATGCAAAATGAAGTTTTGGCTTTCTACTAAATTGTTGCATTTGCCTTGGTAAGCCAACCTACTAATTATCTGTCACCAAAAAGTTAACTGGCAACCCAGTATGTTTTTCTCCTTTAGTTATTATTTAAGTATTTATGATGATGTTTATTATAATTTTAGAAAATATAATAACAGGTCTGTCATTATATTCCAGCAACCACAAATCAGTAGTTAAATACTTAAATATTTTTAATTTTGTTAAAAAAAAATGGATTTGTTTCTCTTTCTAGGTAGGACAGTTACAATGGAAAATGATTTGCCAAATAGTAAATGTCACCTCTCAAGTCTTATTGATAGCTTCCACAAAGCTAGTTTACATCTAAAAGTCTCATTTACACTCCACTATGCTTTATTTTCACTTTTCTTTTTCTTTCACTTTGGGATGAAGACGTTTGGACTTCTCTGAAAATGGAGAAAACAATTAATTGTAATCAAGTAGCCAAACTTTAGCTTGAAGTCTAAAGCTTTAGTTTGGAATATGTGATATCAACACTTGATAAGCTGAAATAATTGCAAATAATTTAAAACATCCAAAAATGTTTATCCAGTATTGTTTTAAATTCAAAGGAAAAAGAATATTAATTCTCTTATTATTTGAAGAAGAATGTGTTCTATTTCCATAATATATATTTTAAAATATTTCTGTCCTACTATACCATTAGTTAATGTACCTAATAATATATATATTCTTATTAGAAACCAACTTACTTTAGAATATCTACAGCAATCAAAATTTATAATGTGTTTAAAATTACATGTTCAATATGCTAGTTTTCCACAAACACCATTTTTCTTTTTCCTCAGTAATAGAGGTGGAACTTATACATAGCTGCCTAACGAGGAATAACATTCTTCTGCTTTTTCCAAACCAAGTGTGGACATTTCCCTGCATTTTCAAGATAAAATGTGAGCTGATATAAAATTTGCAAACTTCACTTCACTTGATTCATAAAATTCCTGGATGTGGACTTCTGCCCCTTTTCCCTTTCCATGGACTGAATTGGCAATGATTGAAGTTATTTTGAAAGAGAATGCTAAAGATGGAAGGTAGTAAGTTGGCCCTAGTCCCCAAATGACTACTTGGAAGAACGGCATGCACAAGAGCCACCATCAAGCCAAAACCCACATTTCAGGATGTCAAAAGAGCCTTATATACTTGTAACATAAGGGTTACTTTTTGAAGCTGCCACATCTAACCTAACTAATCACGTCATTCTGAGATTTAAAGATTTAATGACTGCTCATTGCAATAATAAGATTGGGTCAAGGGAGGGTTTCTGAAAACTTAGGAAATAATTATCAAGGTGACTAAATGGGATTCAGATTGAGATGTCCTATGTGAATGATGATACCCTCTCTTATGGTAATAAATCCGATCTGGTTTTAGAAATACCTTTCAATTTATTACATTTCATTTTAAATGCAACCATTAACCTAAATTAATACAAATGTAAGGAAAGGCAAAATATGATAAGATTAATTTTTAAAATCTCTGATATTTCCTCAGAAGTTAATACAATAAAGATGAATCACTACTACAAGTTACAGATATGAAAATTCAGTACATAAAAATTGAATTACAATGACTGAATATCTCCCAGATGTCAAAAGGACTATGCATTGCATTCTTGAGTTAGCAAAGAAGACATATTTAACTTTATGGACAAGAAAATAATATTTTTAAAAAGCATCAAGAAAAGGAGAGTTCTAGATGCTCACAAATCTCTAATTCTTTATTACATTTCCTAAATAAGCATGAGATGCTGACAAGAGGTATTAGGAGAATGCTGCTAGTGAGAGAAAAAAAGCCACTGACACTGTTAGAGGATGCAAATTTTCTTAATGTCAAAAGCATAGAAATATGCAAGGTTAACAATGCAGAGAACAATAAAATTTGCTTCTAGACAGAGATTAGCACTTCTGAGGGCTGCTAGTCCCCAGTCTTATTCTTATGATGTGAGACTGATGGAAGGAAAATAATTCCAGCACATTCATGTGTATCCCCAGTGTATCATCTTTTCCTAGGTCAGACTCATGCCTGACATGTCAAAAGTGGTACCAATTGTAAACTCTTACCTCATGATTACACTATTGGGGAGGTATGATTTTCCCTCTACCCTTATAGGTTCTCCTGGCTGGCTTAAGAATTAAATTGACATGAAAATATAACAGAAGAAAATTCAATTTGATTATGTACATACATAAGGAGTTCTCATGGATATGGGATCTAAGGAAAACACCAAAGCAGGAAGTTTTTGAACAATTTAGAGGATAAAACAATAAATTGATGAGGATTTCACAGGACAAAGAAATTTAAGCTTATGTGCTTAGTTAGTAAGGAATAATTTGAGTTTGGTCTTTGGGTAGTGTATCGGTAAAAAAAATAAAACAAAGTTTGTTTACACAGGTTTTTCAGCCCTATATTCTCTACCTCTGGTGCTAAAGATGTTTCTCTTACTTCTGTTGCAAGCAAGTTACCTTTTGAATGGGATAGTTGCTTTCTGCTTTCAGAGAGCCATAGGGGATCAGCATGTCCTTTTTGCTGACTACCTTTTACCTAACTTTAATTCAAAATATCAGTATCCCACTTCAGCATATTTTGGGGGGACCAGAATAAGCTCCAATAATGCTATGCTAGGTCCTCTAAATGCTTCTCAGGAAATTATCTCATTTATCCCCCTCAAAATCCCACATGGTTTCTTGTTCTCAACTTACAGAAGAGAACACTGAGTCTCAGAAACAAATGTATCCTGCCCATGGTATACAACTAGTCCTCGGTTAGTCAAAGATTTGCCATCATGCATCCTGGCCTGGAGACTAAGCTCTGTGCCTCCCGGGTGGAAGACATTGGACTGGGAGTAAAATCATTCAAATTCAGGCCCAAATTTGCTCTTAACTCTCTATTGGGATGCTACTGGGAAGCTGACCTCACTTGCCTTGCATCGAACTTTATTCAAGTCATGTCTGCATTTTCCATCTGTTTGCCCAAATACCACAGGCTGACTCCTTCTGCTGAGCAGCTTGTGCAGTCACTGGACTTTAATGAGAAGATGGGTGGTTGCTGAAAAGCCCTGGGATTTTGGGGCTGCATTTTCCTGAAACTTGAGCTGCTGCCACTTTCCAGCTGAAAACATCACATAAACATGCTGTGACTCTCATCTTTTTTAATGGTTCCCCCAGCCCACCCAGGAAAGGTAAATATGTTGCTGAATATAACAGAGCCTTTCTGTTTTCACTTCGATGTGGACCTGGAACAGAGGCAAGATGTACAGAAGCAAAATGAACAAAAAAGAATTTAGAGGCTCTGACAACAGAACAGAGCCTCAGGGCAGCAGAAAGACAACATGTAAAGAGGATAAGTGCCTATGTGATGGTCAACAACCTGGCAGCTGTTGCTGAGCATGCATCGTACTAAAGGGGTGTTGGCTCAAGTGTTAGCACATCTGAAATTTTCCTAACTTACTGAAGCCATGCATTTCAGCTAGGTTTCATTTGGTCAAAAGGACAGACCACAGCAGAGTATGGGATGCCAATCCCCAGCTGGACTTGCTGTTTATGACAGAACTGTGGACAAATTAGATTGCCAACAGTTGGATTTTCCTGCCCTGTCAGGGTTTTTGCCTCTGTCTAAAACTGCTATGATTCCTCCCTGAAGCAATCCAGAATCCATAAGGAACTATCCAGTATGCTCTGATTCTGTGAGGCAAACCCTTATACGTGGTTCAAGGTCAGATGCTAGTCAAGTATGAGGTGAGAATGGAAGCAGGTGAGGGTAAAAGTGGTCCTGGGGATTGACTGTATGGTGATGGGTGATAAAGAGTCCTCCTGAGCACAACTGATTGATAGGGACTGCACAAATTTGAAGGCTGGCCACTAGAAAGGCAGCTTATCTTGGACAACTGTGTCCCCACAAACACCCGAAATTCACCAGAATGTTACAGAAAAAGACTATGGTGAAGCCCAAAGTGCTGTCGAAGCAAAGAAAAGTTTCTGTAATTACTATGTAGAAAAGTGTGTGAGACAAGACACTGCTAGTTTCATTCCTCAGCCACTGGGGCCTTTGTCCAAGCTTTGGTCTCAGGTGAATGGGGCCTCCATGAGCCACAAAGACTGTGCTGGGCTCTTGCTCATTGGCAAGAGGAAGCCCTAGTTCTGAGGTGGATTCTGCCCTTAACTTGGGAAGGCAAGCAGCATATGAAGCTCGCACTGAATGTTCTTGGGCTGTGGTGTCAACAGCAGTCCATTTGGGTATATTTCCTTAATTCAGTTCTTGGATATTTTAAAATTTAGATGTTTGATGTATGCATGGACAGAATCCAAGTGTATACTGGTTTCATGTCCACAATGTTATGATCTGATAGTTAAACACATCCTAAAGTTCCCTCCCCAAATTGTCCAGTTATTGTATGCCACCCAGAAAATTCTCACAATAGGTATAAGAGGATTTCCCTATCTTTTTACACCGTTTCTTCAGACCAGGCCCAGCCCAATGTTAACAGGTCTCTGTGGGAAAAAAATATATGAAACACTCAAACTCACCTGGACACTGATACACACAAAGGACACTTTATGCTCAATGCTGATTGCACTCACATGTTAGCAAAGATACAAAATGCCACCTCATAAAACACCTGAAAATGTACCCGGACACCCAAAAACTTTTTACAGAGGCACACCCATGCTGACATTCACGCATTTCCACCTGTCTGGATATCCATATGGATGCATCTCTCTCTCTCACAGACACATACACACTCACTCACAGTGACACATATGTAAACAAACACATGGACTGGTACATAACACAGCCTGCATGGCCTATTTGAACTCTGTTTTCCTGACATTCCAGGACAGCTCCACAACTCTCACAGCAGGAAGGGCCATTGAGGCTAGCCTTTGCTAGTCTTGGCTGTCCCTATGTAACCCAGACGCAGACAGACACCCAAAGTCACACCAGCATCCCAACCAAGCCCTTGAGGATACCTAGTTTTTCCAATCAGGGCTGCTGCAGGCTCGGGCCTTCCATACTCTCCTCAGCACTCTGGCATGCCTTGCTAAAGGACAAAAGGGAGTATGCCTGTTGACACAGCTGGGTCAAGAACATGTGGTCTTGCTACTTGAAGCACTAGTCAGACTAAATGAGACATCACCAAACTCTATGTCCCCAGAATCCTGTGCCGGGCTGCCCCATCCTGGCTAGGCAGTGGGCTTGAGGCAATTCTGTTCCCAGAAGCTAGGGGCTTTCTTGGGTCCCAAAGCTTTTTTGTAGGGGTTGGGGAAGAGAATCTAGGGTAAGAATAAGGAATAGGGAAAACTGGCCAGAGTAGACTGCGAAACAGATGGCATGAGGAACATAGGCAGGGTTGTCGGGGGCATGAAGATGGGAGAATGGGTGAGCACAGGAATGTTGAATTGCCTGTGAGAGTTAAAGAAACCTGAAGGAAAAGGGACATGGATTACTAGAAAATTCCCATGAGTTGGAATGGGACGGGGCATGAAGGTGGAAACTGAGATAAAAGGCCAATGAGGGAGTCAGGGAAAAGAACAGGGCTTGATGGTAATGGCTAGACACAGCAAAAGCCTGGTGGAGGGCAGAGCCCCCGGGCTGTCCAGCTTCAAGCGCATGCACAACAGCTGTGATTTATTGAGAGCTAATCCTCTTCCTAGGAGCATTAATTTTGCAACTCACCTGAGCCATTCCGGGGGCCTAGAGAGGCTCAATTGATGTCAACTGGCCCCAGCCTGGCCAAAGCTGCCCTCTGGGCTTTCACCTGCCCTGGGTCAGGCCACTTTGAGACTGCAGAAGAGCCAAGATTGAGTGGAGAAAGGTTTCGATCCAAGGCAGGTGAGGGTGGCCTTCTGGTAGGCTGGCTGCTAAAGGTCGGGCATCTGGCAGTAGGCCAGGCAGAACTCCTGAGCCTTGGCTCTCATGCATTCTCCAGAATCCCTGGGGCCAGTGGAGAATGCACACACTGCTCCTCTAGTCTGGCCTGGGCTGAGGCTGGGGAACTACTACAACTCAGTAGTGGGTGGCCACAGCACCGTATAGTATTGATGCAGTCTCTGCTGTAGGAAGGAATACTGAGCACTCATATGAAGTTCAGGACACAAAAATGCAACCTTGAATATTGAATTCAGCCCCTGCTCACAGTTTTGTCATGGCGGTTATCAATGGCTTAACACATTCAATGTCAGCAAGGATGAAGAAACTAATTCTCACAAAAGGCCCAGGCACAAGCAGCATAGGTGCTCACTTTCATGCTGGGGGCCAGGCCCTCAATAGTTCAGGAGCTGGAGGGTCTGGGAGTCACTGGCCTGCCCCTTCCTGGACAATCAGTTCCTGGCAAGACATCAGGGTAAATGTGGGATAGCCATCCATTTGGGTTCCCATTTCCTCCCTTTCCTAACTGTCCAGTTCAATGATATTCTTGCTTTTGCTCCAAGTCTCTAGGCTGACATACAGGGAACCAGGAGCCACTCTTTCATCCGAGCACATTCCCCTCTAGAGATATGTCTTTTTCCCTGGACCTGTCTTTGCTTGGCTCTTCTGCAATCTCAAAGAGGCCAGGCTCAGGATAGGTGAAAGCCCAGAGAGGAGCTGTGGTAGGGTGGGGTCCAGTTATTAATTTAGCCACTCTGGTTCCCTGGACTAGCTCAGGTGAGTTGCCCAGTTAATGATCCTAGGAGAGAGAATTAGCTCTCAATAAAACACAGCTGTTGTGCATGCGCTTGATGCCTCCCAGGCCTTGGGCTCTTCCCTCTGTCAGGCTTTTGTGGTGTCTAGCCATTACCCTTAAGCCCTGTTCTTTTTTCTGACTTCCTTATTTCTTTGACTTTTTATCTCAGCTTCCACTTTCATGCCCCATCCAATTCCAAACCATGGGACTATTCCAGCAAGCCATGTCTCTTTTCCTTCAGGTTTCTTTAACTCTCACAAGCAATTCGGCATTCCTGCTCACTTATTCTCCCCTCTTCATGCCCCTGACAACCACACCTATGTTCCTCACGCCACCTGTTTCACAGCCTACCTCTGGCTGGTTTTCCCTATCCCCCATTCTCACTCTGGACATGCTTGCCCACACAAAAGGGCTGTTACCCAAGAAAGCACCCGGTTTCTCGGAACAGGCCTGCCTCAGGCACACTGCGCAGCCAGGGTGGGGCAGCCAGGCACAAAATTATGGGGACATGGAGTTTGATGATGTCTCATTCAGTCTGGCTAGTGGTTCAAAAACCAAGACAATATGTTCTTGCCCCAGCCGTGATGCCAGGCACACACTCTTTTGTCCTTTGGCAAGGCATGCCAGAGTGCTAAGGAGAGTATGTAAGGCCCAGTCCTGCAGCGGCCCTGATGTGAAAAACTAGGTATCCTCAAATGGCTGACTGGCATGCTAGTGTGACTTTGTGTGTCTTTCTTTTTCTGGGACAAACAGGCACAGCCAAGGCCAACCTCATTGGCCCTTCCTGCTGTGGGAATTGTGGAGTTGTGCCATGTCCTGGAATGTCAGGGGAACAGAATACAAATAAATGCCATGTAGGTTGTGTTATTTACCAGTCAGTGTGTCTGTGTGTGTGTGAGTGTGAATGAGTGTGTATGTGTGTGTGAGAGAGAGAGTTGTGGCATGCAGATATCCATGTAGGTGGAAATGCATGAATATTGGCATGTGTGTGCCCGTGTGAAAGTTGTTGGGTTCCAGGTATGCTTTCAGGTGTTTAATGATGGCATTTTGTGTCTTTGCTAATGTGAGAGTGCAAATCAGCATGTGAGCATAAAGCTTTCTTTGCATGGATCAGTGTCCAGGTGAATGTGACTGTTTCATATATTCTTTCCCACAGAGATCTATTAACATTGGGCTGGGTCTGGTCTGAATTTAGGGTGTAAATAGTTAGGGGTATCATCTTAGATCTATCATGAGAGTTTGCTGGGTGGCAGATGATAGCTGGACAGTTTGCGGAGGACACTTTAGTAGGTGTGTAACTATCAGATCATGACGTCATGGACATGAAACCAATATAAATTTAGATTCTGTTCATGCTTACATCAAGGATCTGAATTTCAAAATATCAAAGAACTGAATCAAAGAATTCTGCCCAAATGGTCCTCTGCCCACACCACAGCCCAAGTACATTCGGTGGGAGCTTTATGTGCTGCTTGCCTTTCCAGGTTATTGGCAGAATCCACCTCAGAACTAGTGCCTCCTCTTGCCAGTGGGCAAGATCCCAGAATGGCCTTTGTGGCTCATGGAGGTCTTGTCGAACTGAGGCCAAAGCTTGACCAAGGGCGCCGACAGCTGAGGAGGAGGCATATCTCATGTTCTTTTCCACATAGTTATTACAGAAGCTTTCCTTTACTCTGAGGAAACTTCAGGCTTCACCTTAGCCTTTTCCTGAACATTTTGGTGAATTTCAGGTGTTTGTGGGAACACGGTTGTCAGATAAGCTTTCTTTTTAGTGGCCTGCCTTAAAATTCGAGCAGTCTCTAACAGTCAGCTGTGCTCAGGAGGACCTTTTATCACCTATCACCATACCTTCAATCCCCTGGGCCCCTTTTGCCCTCACCCACTCCCATTTCTCTCTTTATGCTTCACTAGCATCAGCCCTTGAACCACTTATAAGGGTTTGCCTCACAGAGTCAGAGCATCGTGGATTGTTCCTTATGGATTCAGAACTGCCTTAGGAAGGAATGATAGCAGAGTTTTAGACAGAAGCAAACACCTGACAGGGCAGGAAAATCCAACTGTTGGCAACTGCCTGGGTCCCGAGAGCCATCATTTCACCAAACTTTAGGAGATTGGCCTCCCAAGTACCCTTTGTCATTGACAAGAATGTTCATTTTTCCACAAAACTTCATTTTTGTGTGTGTCAAATCTTGTAAAGGAGTATCAAGTTAGCATCATAGCTTTCTTTTCATATCTCCATTCCTATCTACCCAGTCCATAAAGTATTACTCTAACACCTCTGGCCTTTGAGAAATGGAATACTCAGAGAGAGTTTTGAGTTCAATTCCTCTTCAGATCAGAGGATTACGTGTTTGACATGTTCTCAAACAGTAATGTACCAGATCTTCCAGTTATTTTCAACTTCTTTCACCTTATACCAATGTCCTGTGCTACCATCTCTTTGTCTCACCTGAAAACCATCCAGTCAAGTCCACACAGTTATCCAATTTGTCCACAGTTCTATAGTAAGCAGCAATCCTGGCTGGGGGTTGGCACTCCAAACACTACTGCGGTCTGTCATTTTGACCAAATGAAACCTAGCTGAAATGCATGGCTTCAGTAACTTTATAGCACATTAAATATGTAATTTGAGACACATTATAGATTTGATTGCTATAGACATTCTAAAACAAATTGATTTATCTTAAGAATATATATTGAGTACCTGAAAAAATGGTACAGAAACATTTTAAAATATATATTAGGGAAATAGAATACATTCTTCTTAAAATAATAAAAGAATTAATACTTTTTTTTTCTTTGAATTTAAAACAATATCAGATGAACATTTTGGGAATTTTTTAACCATTTCAAATTATTTCTGCTTATCAAGTTTGATATTATGTATTCCAAACTAAAGCTTTGTAGACTTCAAGCTACAGTTTGGCTATTTGAATGAAGTTAATAGCTGTCTCCATTTTCCAGAGAATTCTAATTGTCTTCATCACAAAAGTGAAAGAAAAATTAAAAGTGAAAAATAAAGCATTGTGGAATATAAATGAGAGTTTTAGTTGTAAACTAGCTTTGTGGAAGCTATAAAAAAGACTTGAGAGGTACCATTTACTATTTGGCAAAATATTTTCCAATGTACCTGTTCATCTAGACAGAGAAACAAAATCCATTGTTCTTTTTATAAAATTAACATTTTAAGCATTGAACTATTGATGCTTGGTTGTTGGAATATAGCAACAGACCTGTGATGATATTTTCTAAAATTATAATAACATCATAGTAAATGCTTTAATGATAAATTTTAAAAATTGCCTATTACATTGCCAGCCAGCTACCTTTTTGGTGACAGATAGTAGGTTGGCATGCCAAAGCAAAATAGCAATACAACAGAAAATCAAAACTTCATTTTGCATACTTATTATTTAAAAACTTCCTTTCTCCTAATGGTTCTTTGAAAAACAAATAAAAAATAAAGTTGGTAAAATTAGTCAAAGAATTTAGAAAGACCACCCTAAAAATTAAGCGAACTAATTTAGCTCACTACACTAAAGAGAAGGTTGTACTGCCTCTCTGAATTCTAGTGAAAGTAGACTTCTTCAGTCCCTGGAATAAGTCATCAACCTAGAAGAAGAATACAGGATCAAACTGGATCATCCTGCCAACATAGAAGACTGGAATACATGTTCATTTATGCAAACAACTTGTCTTAAATATTATCGGCCAGAGTGATCTAATGTGTTTGTTGAGAACATTGCATTACACAGCTTACAGACTCCAGTAGTGTGACAGTGGCTCACCTGAAATGTGTTAAGAAGATTTCATTGAAAAGACTATGAAATCTTAACAGAAATGACTGCATCAGCTTGCTGAAACTACAGGTTCCCAGAAAAATGCAAAAGAAACTTTACATCTCAATATTATTAATCATTACCAATAGAGGAAACTGATTTCACCTCTCCATGATAAAGAACACACTGCCTGGACAGTGTCAGTGAACCACTTTAGAAATGACAAGAAAGCTGTCACTGTTTTTTTGGCCTGCTATGTAATTATTACAGAATATAAACTCAACAATGATAAGTTTCTAAAGAGTGCTCCCAAATCTCCTCATTTGTCCTAACATATATCTCATTAGAAAGGAGCTACATTTAGGACAGAATCAATTTTAATTTCACTGGGGTCTGGAATAGTGGAAGAAAATGCATGACCAATCTAAAAAGTATGGCATAATATCCGGTTTTGGGCTTTCACCCTTGTGATATACATTTACAAGTATGGTAAGGGCCTTCACATTGTTCATCAACACTGGGACGAATACATTCATAGGACTTTGGTTAGAGAAGAGAGCCATTATATAACATCTTTCATCGAATTTATAGCAGACTGTAATAAATTGTGTTTGCCTACATGTGGAAACAGCCTACCATAGAATAAAAAACAAAAATCTGAAATCTGTTTGGCATATAGCCTGTTTTCCAAGGTTTGCTGTCAAAATCCCGCTTCATATGAAATCACCTCAAGAAAACCGCCAGTTGTCTCAAATATCTTTCATGCATTGTAGATGTCAAAACAATAGAAGCTCACTGTACTAAAGGCAATGCTTACGTCAATGCTCTGAACTCTACTGCAAGTAATTCGAGTCATCTACCTAGAACTAGCACACAGGAATGGAAATGGAGCACCTGGCCAACAAAAGCCTTTAGAATATCAGTGTGTAGATGCAAACTGTTTGCTTCAAATATTGGCCAGAATGATCTCACTTGTTCCTTAAGCATATTTTATCAACCTGATTTAAGGCATCACTCGTGTGGCCCTGCCTTTTATGTAAAGACTTAGAGAGATGGCCCTGAAATATCTTCTGAATGACTAATGACAATTAAGGTTCATTTGTGTATGATCATTACTGAGAAACCACATTGTCAGCAAGCTAGAGAAACATTGGCCATCATGTTTCCTAATCAGTACCAATGCAGGAAACTGTGCTTTCAGTTCTCCATGATAGAGAAACACTGCTGGATGTGTCAAAGAACCACTTTGGAAATGGAAAGCCACTTGCTACTGTGTTAGGATCTGCCTATGCAATGAGGACAGACTGTTACTTTAAGAACCATGAACCTCGAAAATGTACTTCCAACCGTGGTCTATGGTACTGACAAAATATGGCTTCATATAGAGAGCTACCTTCATGACAGAATGGTTTTTGGATTAACAGTGAAATAGAATGCCGGAACAAAAACCCTGCTCAAATTGAAAATATAAGACCGGAAGTGCAGCATAGCATTTTATCACTTGGTACATATCATTTTGCACGTGGTCTCAGACTTCAAAGTGTGTATCAATAGAAAAAAAAAAAAACATTTGTGGGCCTTCTGCGTCATAGACACAGGCTTGCAAAAAACCCTTTCATTGCTGTTTCCAACATAATGTCTCCGATGGATGGTGATTTCTAGTTGTTTTAAATACAAGACCATTGTATGACAAAAAAGATTTGAAGTGTGTTTGGCATATAGCCTGTCTTAAAAAGGTTTCCTTCCTAATCTCACTTTTTACAAATATACCTTATAACTGCCTGTTTTCCAGAATCTCTTTTTTGCATTGTAGATGCTGAAAGAGTAGAAGCTCACTGCTCTAAGGAGAAGGTTGAACTGCCTCTCTGAATTTTAGTAAAAGTCGACTTATGCAGTGCCTAAAATAAGACATCAACCTAGAAAAAGAATACGGGATAAACTGGATCATTCTGCCAACACAGAAGACTGTGGAATACATGTTTTTATTTGATCACTTTGCCTTAAATATGATTGGTCAGAGTGATCTAACACACGTTAGAATATTTTATTACACAGCTTACAGGCTCCAGCAGTGCGACAGTGGCTCACCTGAAATGTGTTAAGATGTCCTTCAAATGCCTAGAATTCTTAACCAAAATGACTGTTCAATTGTGCATCGGCTTGCTAAGGCTACAGGTTGCAAGAAAAACAGAAGAGAAACTTTACTCCTCACGGTTTTTTAATCATACCCAATACAGGTAACTGTGATTTCAGTTTTCCATGATAAAGAAACTCTGCCTGGACAGTTTCAATGAACCACTTAAAAACTGTCAAGGAACATTCTGCTGTTTTTAGAACCTGCCTACGTAATGACTAGAGAGTGTAAACTCAACAACGAAGAGTTTCTACAGGGTACTCCCAAATCTCTTCATTTGTCCTGACTTATATCTCAATAGAAAAGAGCTATATTCAAGTCAGAATCGATATTAGTTTCAAAAGGTCTGGAATAGTGGGGAAAAATGCATGACTCAATCTAAAAGGTACGGCATAAAATCCAGTCTTTGGAATTTACTCTTCCTATATACACTTACATGTACGGTCAAGGCCTTCACATTGTTTATAAATACTGAGACCAATACATTCATAAGACTTTTGGTTAGAGAACACAGGATTTCTAAAACATCTTTCATCGCATTTCTAATGGACCATCTGTAATAAATTATGATTTCCTACATGTTGAAACTGCTTACCATAGTAATGAAAACAAGACATTTTTTTTTCAGAAAAAATAACAGTGGAAATCCATGGCCCAGGACCCAGTCTTCTACTCAAATGAGGGTAACTTCTGTGGATGTTTGAATACACAATACCACGCCGGTCTCATCTACAGGGTAAAATCGCATGCAAAACATTTTACAAACTGAAGCCTGAATTCATTACAAGAGGTAATGTGAAACCCAACAGTCACAGTAACAAGACAAGGCATCTGGTAGACTCCAGACTTCTGCTGGATGATCCTTAATCCCCACATGAACGTCTCCAGGTATTAATTTGACCTCCATGTAATGCCCTGGTGTTACTACATGATTTTCAGGTGACTTTCACCTTATTCCTCTTCTCCTATCCTCAAACCAGGGTTTTAAAAACATGTATCATAAAGTCTTCTTTTCAATTTTTCAGGATTGAGGCATTGTCCTCTAAGTAATTTCTTCTCGACACTAAAAGCCTAAAAGTTCTACTTCAAGAATAGCTTGGATCTCCCACCAAAACTGTTAAGTGTTATGTTCACAATGAGTCAGCATTTCTGCTACAATACAGTATAATGGCGCTTATGGTACCACCACTCTAAGTTTCAATACAGTTGATATGTGACCACTGCTTCTATTGTATACAAGCAGGTTGCATCACCAGAGATGGAAAGTTACAACGATTGTGTGTTTGCCTATTCTGTCATCCTTAAGGAAGTCTTCTCATGCAGACATGACCTTTGGATGTGCTTTTTCATGGCTATGGTACACAGGTAATCATATGGTACACAGGTTTCAGTGCTTATGTGAATATTAACAAGGAATGTAAAAGGGAAACACAAAACTGTGCGCCACAACATTACCAACTTCACGTGATTTTTGGTGCGATGTCTTCAGGCCAGTCTCTTCCCGGTCAGATGAATCTCACTGGAAAGGCTTGTGAGTATGACCACTAGATTTCCCAATTCCTGGTATGAGATTTCTAAGCGACTTCTACCTCATTACCTCTGCTAGACTAATACAAGCCATTTCAGAACAGGTTGAAGAAAGAGCCTCAATGTCAGTATCTCAGCTTTTTGTCAATTTGGTTAAACCAGTCTCTCACTGTTTTTTTTCCTGTGGTTTGATACACAGACATTCTTAAAAAGCCATTCTTTTTGCAGTAAAGAGGTAACTTCACAATAACTCCACATTTTTTTACAATAAATCAGTATGGGAACTATGGTTTCAAGTGCTATTCATTTGCTTCCTCATAGCACACTTACGCTCATTTACAAAAGCAGCCAATGTGTGACAATGCCCTCTCCTGACAATTGAAGTTATCCTGACAGAGAGACAAAACTAGAGGTGAATTAAAGATGCTTGGCTGCCCCCATATACTGTTGACCTCACGTTAGATTTTTTTAATTTGGACAAGACACTGCTTCCTCAGTCAGTACGATGTCCCTCTAGGCCACCTTCGGTTCCATGTATAACAATAATTTTTCTGTGTTGATGTGAATTTTCTGTTACATGCACTTTTTCCTTCAAAGAAAGCACTACATCCTCTTACCTTGTGTGCATGTGGATTGCTGACATTGGCAAAAGACACAAGGCCTGTTTTTTTGTACAAAAAGTAGAAAGGAGACTGTGAACCAAGGCACTAAGTCCATCCTCTTTGAAAACTAGTAGATAAAAGAACTTCAACCACAGGGCAAGTTTGTCTTCATGGAATTTGAGTCTTCCTTCAAAACGTAAGATCACGTCTCCTGCCTGTAATTCTTCTTGGGATGCAGTGTGCTGTCCTTGGTTGCAGTTATAATCCCTACCTCTTTTTCTAGAAAGCAGAATTGAGAAATTAGCCCAAATCACTTCTTACAACTTTCCCCATCATAGACAAAAAGAGTGGAATCAGCCCAGATTTCCAGGCCTGTTCTCTGTGAACAAATGTTGCCCAAAGACCTTGTCTCAAAGCAAAGTCTTCTTTAGTGAAGAAAATAAAGCAGAGACACAGCAAATCTGAACCAAGACTGGACTTCCTGAAAAAAACGTAGTTATAGCTCAGGTCCACAATGTCAAGCCTATCAAATTGGTAACAATGGCCAGTCTCAAGATGCAGACCCACAAAATCATCCAGCCTGGCCCTTGTTACCTGAAACTCTTGTGGACACCTTGGCCTATACAAACAAGCTGTCATCTCCTAAGAAGAGAAAAAATGGAGAACTCAGTGCTCATTTCCAAAACTTTTGTCCCTTGAAAGAATTGACAACAGAAATATGGCTGATGGCACCAAACCTATGTCATCCTAACAGTACATTCAGCACAACCTGGTCAAGTCATAAATTTTCCCTTTAGAAAATTATTGAAAGGTGACCATACCTTGTAGAATCAAGACTTCGTTCTGGGTAAAGAAGGTAGTTTGGGTACTTAGAAAACTGGATCAAGGCCTGAACCATTCTGTAATTACTCAATTAGAAAGCCCGGGAACACTGCCTAGTATTACTTTTATTTCCATGAAATAGATTAGAGATCTTAACACACAGAATCTAGCCTAACAACGAATTTTTAGATAGAGGACATGGCACATGATCAGAAGACATTCTCGGTCAGAAAAAATGTGAATTGAAATCCATGGCCCAGGATCCAGTCCTCTGCTGGAACGAGGGTAACTTGTGTGGATGATTGAATACATGACACCATGCCAGTGTCATATACAGGGTAAACTCTCATGATAAACATTTCACAAACTAAAGACTGATTTATTGAAAGAGGGAAAAAAGAATCCCTAAAGTCATAACAAAAAAGACTAGACACCTGGTTGACTCCAGAATTCAGCAGGGTTTTCTTGATCTCCACATCAACATCTCAAGATATTCTCTTGAGCTCTGTGTACTTCTTCTGTGATTACTAGGTGATATACAGGTGATTTCCACCTTATTCCTCTTCCCCTATACTCAAACAAGTGTTTTTAAAACAAGTCTCATAAAGTATGCTTTTCAATTTCTCAGAATTGAGTTACAGGAATCTAAGCATTTTTTTCTCGACAATAGTAGCCAGAAGTTCACCTTCAAGAATAGTGTGTGTCTCCCACAGAAACTGTTAAGTGTTGTGCTCACAATGAGTCAGCATTTCTGCTACAATACAGTATAATGGCACTTAGAGTTTCTACTGCTCAAGGTAACTTGGTTATTCAGACTCAGCGTCTAAATTTCAATGCAGTTGATGTGTGACCGCTGACCCATTGTATACAAGCAGGTTGCCTGACCAGTGACAAAAACTCAGGACAGTTACCTAACAACAAGTGAATGTTTTCCTATGCCATATCTTTTCATGTGCTTTTCAAACAAATCTTTTCATGTAGAGATTACCTGTCGATTGAAGGGCTGTTAGGTGGCTATTCAACACAAATTATCTTATTTCCTTGGTGTCTATGAATATTAACACAATATATAAAAGGAACACAAAATGAGTGCCACACCATCACCAATTTCACATGATTTTTCGTGCGATGCCTTCAGGCCAGTCTATTCCTGGTCACGTGGATCTCATGGGAAAGCCTCGTGAATATCATGAGATTTCCCAGTTCTTGTTATGAGATTTCCAGGGAACTTCCACCTCATTACCTTACCTAGGCCAGTACAAGCCATTTCAGAACAGGTTGAAGAAACTGCCTCAATGTCAGTATCTCAACTTTTTTTTATATTGGTTAAGCCAGTCTCTCACAGGTTTGTGTTGTGCGGTTTGATAAACAGACATTCTGAAGCAGCCATTTTTTTGCAATAAAGACATCTCCTCACAAGGACTCAGTATTTTACCTACAATAAAGCAGTATGGCGACTGTGGTTTCAAAAGCTATCGATTTGCTTCCTCATAGCACACTTAGCTCAATTATGAATGCAGGCAATGTGCGACTACACCCTTCACTGACAGGAAGATTTCCTGACAAACAGACAAAACTAAAGAAAAATAAAGGGCCTTGACTGCCCATATAGACTGTTGACCTGATGTTAGATTCTTTAATGTGGACATGACATTCGTTTCCAGGTCATTACGTATGCCTTTAGGCTACCTTTGCTTCCACACATAGTAATGAGTTCTCAATGTTGATGTGAATTTTATTAGTTCTATGCACTTTTCTCTTCAAAGAAAGCACTACATCCTATTATCTTGTGAGAATGTGGATTAATGACATGGGTCCAAGTTCCAAGGCCTGTCTTTTCCTTACAAAATGTAGAAAGGAGAACTGTAAACCAAGGCACTTAGCCCATACTTTTTGAAAACCAGTAGATAAAAGAACTTCAACCTCAGGGCAAGTCTATCTTCATGGAATTTTAGACTTCTCTTGAAACGTAGAATTATGTCTCCTGCCTATTATTCCTTTTGGGATCCAGTGTTCTTCCTTGGTTGCAGTTATCATTTCTATGTCTTTTTTCAGAAAGCAGAATTTAAAAATTATCCCAGAGCACTTTCCTTGACATCGTCAGAAAGGATGGCATCAGCCCAGAATTCCTAGTCAGTTCTCTGTTATCAAGTGTTGACTGAAGGCCTTGTCTCAAAGTTAAAGCCTTTTTTTAGGCAAGAAAGAATGAATCAGAGACTGAGCAAATCTTAACCATGCCTGGACCTACTGGAAGAACATAATTATAGCCCAGGCCCACAACATCAAGCGCATCCCATCGGTAACAATGTCCAGTCTCAAGACCCAGACCCACAGAATCATCCAGCCTGGGCTTTGTTATCTGAAACTCTTGTGAGCACCTTGGCCCATACAACCAAGTTGTCTCTGAGGAAGAGAAAAAACGAAAGACTCAGTGATTGACCCCAAAACTGTCCTCTCTTGAAAGCATTTATGATAGAAATAGGACCAATGACACCAACCCTGTTTCTTCACAAGAGTACCTTCAGCACAACCTGGTCCCAATTCATTAATTTTTCTTTTAGACAGTTATTGAAATTTGACCATACTCAGCAGCCTCACACCTTCCTTCTGGTAAAAGAAGGTATTTTAGGCACTTAGAAAACTGGATCAAGGCCTGAACCATTCTGTAATCACTCAATTAGAGAGCCTGGAAGCACTGCCTAGCATCACTTTTATTTCCAGAAAGTTGAGTGCAGACCTTGCCACACAGAATCTAGCTTATCTCTTAGTTTTCAGAGAGCACAGGCTTAGAGCTCCAGTTCCCAGTCTCCAATCTTTTTTTTATTAGGAAAAGACAGGTCTACTTCCATGAGAATATGTGACCTATATCCTCACAAGGGAGAAGGATGTATAGCTTTCGTTGTAGTGACAGGTTTATGTCACTAAGAAAATTCACATCAACACTGAGAAGTCTTTAGTGTATGTTGAGCAAAAGGTAACCGAGATGACCATCTAACTGTTCTCCAATTGATGTCATGTTTATTACAAACCTTATTTAAAGTCAAGGGTTTGCGGGCAGTCAATGATCTTTAATTCGCCTCTAGGTTTCTCTGTCAAGCATACTGGCTTATGTTCATGTATATAACAGTTGCACATTGGCTGTGTTCATAACTGAGCCTGAGTGTGCTGTGAGGCAGTGAATAAATAGTGATTGAAACCATAACTGCCATATTGCATTATTGTAGAAAAAATGTTGAGCCTTGTGAGGTTACCACTTGATGGTGGAAAGAACAGCTGCCTTAGAATTTTTGTATATGAACCTTGTACTACAAATTTTAAGAGGAACTGGATTAGCTATCCAGGATAGAGAACTGAATATCAGCATTAAGGCTGTTATGCCAAAGTGTTCTGAAGAGGCTTATTTTAGCCTAGCAGAGGAAAAGGAGGTGGCAGTTGCCTGAAAACCTTGTCACAAAAATTTGGGAATCTCACATTCCTCACGAGGGTTCTCTGTGAGATCCAGGTGAACGTTAAGACAGAGACCTGAGGGCATCACGGGGAGTCATGTGATATTGGGTTGATGTGGAGCACGCTTTTGAGTTACCATTTTTCATTCATTGGTAGAATTTTAAAAACCGCTGAGAAAATGATAGTGTCTGTGTCACACAGCCACACGATGGCCCTTCAATCAAAAGGTCATGTCTGCTGCCTGAGAAGTTTTGCTTGAGGACAGCAGCATAGTTTAACAGAAAATTGTTGTTAGATAAATAGACTTTATTTTCCACTGTGGTAAGTCAACTTGCTTGAATGCAATGGAAGTTGCTGTGGAACAATAGCTGCCTTGATATTTGGAGGTTGGGTCTGCATTAAGAAGCTACTTTAGAATAGTAGAAATTGTAAGCAAAATTTTGCTATAGTATAGCAAAAATGCTGAGCCATTGTGAGTATAATTCTGATTGGCTTCATATGGGACCACTGCATAATTCTTTAGGTGGATTTTTGGCCACTACTCTAGACAAGGTATTGCTTAAAGGCCAATGGCAAAGTGCTGAATATTGAAAATAAGAGTTTATGAGATGAATTTTGAAAACACTTGTTTAAATATTGGGGTAGAGGTATAAGGTGGATATCACCTGAAATTCACTTAGAAATCGCTATGGAATCACTCATGATCAAGGAAACAACTTGGAATTTATATGCAGATCAAGGAATTCCCCGCACTACTCTGGTATCTACCAAGTGACCAGTCTTATTGCTGTGGCCATAGGATTTCACTTTATTTCATAGAACAACCTAGGTTTCAGAGGATGAATCATATGGCAAACTTGTTTTCTTTACATATGAGATGAGCGTTGTTGTTTTCAAATGTCCACCCAAATTCGCCTAGTTCCAGCAGAGGATTTCCTTTTAGACCATGGACTACGAACAACATTTCTTGTGACTGTCATGTTCTCTACCAAAAGTTTTGGTATGGAATGTTAGGCTAAATTCTCTTGGCAATGGTCTCCACTCTCTCTCTTAGAAGTAGGAGCAATACTTGGTGGTGACTCCAAGCTCCCCAACAGAGTTGTTTAAATAATAGTCCAGACTTAGCTAGGATTTTAGTGCCCAGATGATCTTCTCTTACCAGAAGAAAGGCTTGGTGCTGCTGAGAAGTGTCACCTTTCAATAATTGTCTAAAAGGAAAATTGGTGACATGGGACCAGGTTGTGCTAAATGTACTGTTATGGAACATAGTGTTGGTTCCATCAGCCCAATATCTTCTGTAAATACTTTCAAGGAAAGACAGTCTTCGAAACATGCACACTGTCCTCCATTCTGCCTGCTCCTAGGAGATGACAGCTTGGTTTTATAAGCCAAGATATACACAGAAGTTTCAGTTAACAAAAGCCAGGCTGGATGTTTGTGGGCCTAGGTCTTGATACTGGATATTTCTACCAATTGAATGGTCTTGCCGTTGTGGGCCTGGGCTTTTACTAAGTCTATCAATATGATACAAGCTTGTTTCAGATTTTACAGTCTCCATTTTTTTGTTTGTTTTGTTTTGTTTTCTTCCAAATGAAGGTTTTTTCTTTCATACAAGGACTTTAGGCAACATGTGTTCACATCGAATAGGCTTAAAATAAGGGGCATATGCCACCATTTCTGTCTTTGTCAGAGAAAGATAGAAGAAACACTGTGGGCTAATTTTTCAGATTTACTTCCTGGAAAATTGGGTTGGGATTGTAACTGCAAAGAAAAACAGCATACTGGATCCAAATATCAAAGCAGGCAGGAGTATAGTCTTAGGTTCGAGATAAACTCAAATGACAATAGAACAAACTTACCCTGTGGTTTAACTTTTCCTGTCTATTTGTTTTTAGAGAGGACAGACTTAATACATTGGTTCCCAGTCTCCCTTCTACTTTGTTAGAAAAAAAATGGCCATGATTTTTGGGCCTTTAACACCAGTCCACATTCTCACAAGGGAAGCTGATGTAGTGCTTTTTTGCAAAATAAATGACTGCTTAGAAAATTCTCTCTACCAAACCATTGACAAAAAGTCTGTGAGACACTGCTTTCACCATTTGGAAATAAAGCTGAGATACTGACATTGAGGCAGTTTCTTCAAGGTTTTCTGAAAAGGTTTCTAATAGTCTAGCAAAGGTAATGAGGTGGTAGTGGCCAGGAAATCTGGTGATACTCAGGTGGCTTTCCCAAGGGATTCACATAACCAGGAAGAGACTGGTCCTAGAAAAAACAGAAAAATAACTTGAAATTGGGTGATGGAGTGTCACTCACTTTGAGTTACCTTACACATTCCTTGGTAAAATTCAGTTAAGCACTGAGAAAATAAGATGACCTGTGTAATATAGCCACCTACCAGCTCTTCAATTGAAAGGTCTGTCTAAATGAGAAACCTTCTATTTGGACGGCATCATAGCCTACCAAACTCTTGTTAAGTAACTATTCTGAGGTTTTGTCTATGGTCAGGCAGCCTACTTGTATACAATGGGAGCACTGGTCGACCATACATTTAAGTGCATTGAAATTTATAGGCAGACACTGAATGATGAAGCTTTCTGAAAGCCATGGAAACTATAAACCCATATTGCTGTATTGTAGCAGAAATTCTGAGTCTTTGTGAGCAAAACCCTTAACAAGTCTTCTGGGGAATTCGTGCTATTCTTGAAGTTGAAGCTTATGCTACTACTGTCGAGAAGAAATTTCTGAAAAGCCACTGACTCAATGCCATAATATTGAAAATAAGAGTTTATGAGATATGTTTTGAAAACACTTGTCTGAAAAAAAGGAAAGAGAAATAATGTGGAAGTCACCTGAAAAGCACATAGTAATCACCAGGGAATCACATGGAAGTCAAGTGAATACCTGGAGTAATTCATGTAGTGATGAAGGATGATCAGTTAAAAATCTAGTGATCAAGGAAGATCAGTTAGGAATCTGATATCTACCAGGTGACTAGTTTTGTTGCTGTGGCTCTAGGTTTTCACCTTACCTCTTACAACTAATCAGGCTTCAATAAGTGAAACGTTTTGCACTCAGGTGTAACCTGTAAATGTGACCAGCATGCTGTTGTGTATTCATACGACCACAGAAACTACCCTAGTTGCAGCAGAGTACTCATCCAGGCATTTTCACTTGAATTTTCTTCCTACTAAGAAGGTCTTGTGACCTTGTGCCACCTCCTCTATCTAAAGATCTGTTTTGTGAAGTCAAGTTAGATTCTGTGTGCCAAGGTATCCACTGTACTTCCTGGAAATAAAAGGAATGCTTGTCCACGATTCCAGGCTCTCCAATCAAGTACCTTACAAAACAGTTCAGGCTTTATCAAGGTTTCTTAGTGCCCAAACTATGTTCTTTGCCCGGGGGACTCTTCTCTCGAAATGCAGGATCGTGTATCCTGCCTCTTGGTAATCCCTCTTGGTATCCAATGTGCTTCCTTTATTGCAGTTATAATTTGTACTAATTTTTTCAGAAAGCAGAATTGAGAAAGTAGCCCAGAGTAATTCTTATGACTTTCTTTGACATAGACAGAAAAGGTACCATTAGCAAAAAGTTCCTACCATGTTCTCTGTTGAAAAGTGCTGCCTAAAAGCCTTGACTCAAAGTAAATGCCTTCTTTGGGCAAGAAAAAATGAATCGGAGACTGAGCAAATCTGAACCAAGCCTGCACCTCCTGAAAAAACTTGGTTATAGCCCAGGCCCACAACATCAAGCTCATTTAATTGTCCAGTCTCAAGACCCAGACCCATTCAATCATCCAGCCTGGGCCTTGTTACCTTAATATCTTGTGGACACCTTGGCATACACAAGCAAGCTGTCATCTCTGAGGAAGAAGAAGAATGGAGGACTTGGTGCTCACCCCCGAAACTGTCCTTTCTTGAAAGCATTTGTGATAGAAATAGAGCTGATGACATCAACCACGTTTCATCCTAAGAGTAACTTCAGCACAATCTGGTCCCAAATCATCAATTTTCCTTTTAGACAGTTATTGAAATTTGACCATACTCAGCAACCTCAAGGCTTCTTTTTGGTAAGAGAATGTATTTAGCCACTAAGAAAACAGGATCAAGTCCTGAGTTGTCTGTAATTTCTCGATTAGAGAGCCTGGAAGCAATGCTTAGCATCGCTTATATTTCTAGGAAGTTGAGTAGAAACCTTGGCACACAGAATCTAGCCTAACATTACTCAACAGATTTTCAGATAAAGGACGTGTCACATGGTCACAAGACCTTCTTGGTCAGAAAAAAATGTCAATGGAAATCCATGGCCAGGATCCAGTCCTCTACTGGAATGAGGGTGACTTATGAGGATGTTTGAATACACAACACCATGAAGGTTTAATTTACAGGCTAAACTCACATGAGAAATATTTCACAAACTGAAGTCTGATTCATTGGAAGGGGTAAGGCTAAACCTACAGTCACAGTAACAAGACGAGGAACCTGATAGACACCAGAGTCCTGCCAGGTCTTCCTTGATTCCCACATGAACATCTCCAGGTATTCACTTGACCTTCTTGTAATTCTCTGGTGATTACTACATGTTTCCATCTTATTCTTTTTCACCTATCCTCACACAAGTGTTTTGAAAACTTGACTCATAAAGTCCCCTTTTCAATTTTAAGGATTGAGTCATTGGCCTCTAAGCAATTACTTCTCTACTTATTAGCCTCGGGTTCACCTTCCAGAATAGCGTGGATCTCCCACCAGCTCTGTTAAGTGTTAGGCTCCCAATGAGTCAGCATTTCTGCTACAATACAGTATAATAGCACTTAGAGTTTCCACCGCTTAAAGGTATCTTGGTCATTGAGACTCAGCCTCTATTTTTCAATGCGGCTGATGTATGACCACTGTTCCCATTAAATACAGGCAGGTGGCCTGAGAGAGATGGAACCTCAGGAAAGTTGCTTAACAACAAGTGCATGTTTGCCTATACCACTGTCCTCAAGCAAGTCTGATGCAGACATGACCTTTCAATTGAAGGGCTGTTAGATGGCTATTGTACACAGGTATTCTTATTTCCTCAGGGCTTATGTGAATACTAACAAGGAATGTAGAAGGGAAACACAAAACTGAGTGCCAAACCATCACCAAATTCACGTGATTTTTTTGTGCAATGTCCTCATGCTAGTCTCTTCCTGGTCATGTGTATCTTGTGAGAAATCCTCATGAGTATCTCAAGATGTCCCAATTTTTGGTATGAAATTTTCAGGCGATGTCCACCTCATCAGCTCTCCTAGGCAAATAAAAGCCATTTTAGAAGGTTGAATAAACTGCCTCAATGTCAGTATCTCAGGTTTTGTCCATATTGGTTAAGCCACTCTCACAGGTTTGTGGTGTGCGGTTTGATATAGAGACATTCTTAAGCAGCAATTCTTTTTTCAGTGAAGAGCTATATTCACAATGACTCAGCATGTTTCCTACAATAAAACAGTATAGCGACTATGGTTTCAAGAGCTATACTTTTACTTCCTCATAACACACTTAGGCTCAATTATGAATAAAGGTAATGCACGACTATACCCTCTACTGACATAGGAAGATTTGCTGAGAAACAGACAAAACGAGTTGAATTAAAGATACTTTACTGCCCATATGTATCATTGACCTCATTTCAGATTTTTTTAATGTGGAAATGACATTCGTTTCCAGGTCAGTATGAAGCCCTTCTAGGCCAACATCACTTCCATGCATAATAATGATTTTTTGGTGTTGATGTGAATATTCTCAATTATATGCACTTTTCCCTGAAAAGAATGCACTATATCTTCTTACCTGGTGAGATTGTGGAATGGTGACATGGGTCCCGGGCAAAAAGCCTATCTTTTCCTTACAAAAAGTATAAAAGAGGTTTTGAACCAAAGCACTAAACCAACCCTCTCTGAAAACTAGTAGAGAAAAGAACTTAAATATAGGATGTCTGTCTTCATGTAATTTCAGTCTTCTCTTGAAATGTAGGATCATGTCCCTTGCCTGTAATTCATCTTGGGATCCAGTGTGCTGTCCTTTGTTGCTGTTATAATCCTTTTATCTTTATACAGAGAGCAGAATTGAGAAATTAGCCCACAACACTTCAACAACTTTCTCATTCATAGAGGGAAAGTGTGGTAGTAGCCCAGAGATCCAAGACTGTTCTCTGTGAACAAAGGTTGCCTGAAGGCCTTGAATCAAACAAAAGTTTGATTTAGGAAAGAAAAATTAAATTGGAGACAGAGCAAATCTGAGCCATGCTTGAATCTCCCGAAAGAACATATTCATAGCTCATGATCATAAAATCAAGCCCATCCAATTGGTAACAATGACAATTCTCAAGACCCAGACACACAAAGCAGTCCAGCCTGTGCCTTGTTATCAGAAACTCTTGTGGGCACCTTGCCCTATACAAACAAGCTGTCATCTCCTAGAATGGGGAAAAATGGAGGACTTGCTGAGCTCTTCTAAAACTGTCCTAACTTGAAAACTTTCAACATACAAGTAGGACCAATGGTACCAACACTGTGTAATCATAACAACGTTCAGCACAAACTGTTGCATAGTCATCAATTTTCCTTTTAGGCAATTATTGAAAGCTGACCATAACTTGAAGAAACAAGCAATTCTTTTGATAAGAAAAGGTAGTTTGGACACTTAGAAAAATGGATCAAGGCCTGAGATGTTGTGTAATGACTCCGCTAGAAACCCTGAAAGAACTGCATACATCTCTTTTATCTACAGGAAGTATTGGAGACCATGAAGCACAGATATGGCCTAACTTTACTTCCTTAATTGTAAAATCAAGGACCCGGCACACGATCACAAAAATTTCTTTGTCAGAAAATGTCAATAGAATATAATGGCTTAAGAACCATTCATCTCCTAGAACCGGGGTAACGAGTGTTTATGTCTGACTACAGAAGAGCACGATGGTCTCATTTTTAGATAAAACACCCCTGCAATTCATTTCACGATCTGCCGACTAGTCTATTGCTAAAGGTAAGTGGAGACCCTAGTGGCACAACAAGGGAATTATGCACCTGGTAGACTCCAGATTCCTGCAGAGTCCTCACAATGCATTTGCCTCTTCTCTATAATGAAGCAACGTGGCAACAATAGTTTCAATGGCAATCCATTCGCTCTCCCATTACACATTCTGGCGCAACTACGAATGCAGGCAATGTCCGACTAACCACTCAACCGACATAAGTCGATTTTCTGACGATCAGACGTCAATCGAGGCAATTCCAGGATGTTTCACTGCCCGCGTACACGGCTGACTTCTAGTTGGTTGGTTTTCCTGTGGATGTGACATTCGTTTCCAGGTCGGCTCTCTGTCTCTCCGGGCCGCCTTCTGTTCCACGCGCACGGATTATTTCTCGGTCTTCACGTGAAGTTTCTCCGTAGTAGTCCCTTTGCCATTCAAAGAAAGCACCGTGTGCTCTAGGCTTCTGAAGATGTGAAAACGGGGAGAAGGGCCGAGAGCACCCGACCTGTCTGTCTTCGCCTTACAAAAAGTCAAGAGAAGACTCTGAGCCAGGGCATTTAGCCCATCCCCTCTGAAAACAGGTTGATCAAAGCAAAGAGCGCAGAGCGAGTCTGTCTTCATGCAATCTGAGTCTTCTTTCCAAAGGCAGGCTTCCGTCTGCCGCCTGAAACTGCACCTGGCACTCAGCACGTTGCCCTTACTTAGGTCACAATCCCTCACTCTTTTTCCAAAAGGCAGAACACAGAATAAATTACCC
>CM053517.1:20925549-21157330 GCA_028627145.1 Eidolon dupreanum | reverse complement strand
CCTGTTCTCTAGAGAGAAGCAGCCTGGCAACTATGCTTTCAACGGCTATGCGTTCGCCCTCCCATCGCGCACTCTGGTGCAAGTACGAATGCAGCCAATGTCCGACTGAACACTCGACCGACATAAGTCGATTTTCTGACGATCGGACGTCAATGGAGGCAAATCCAGGATGTTTCACCTCCCGCGCAGACGGCTGACTTCACGTTGGTTTGTTTTCCTGTGGACGTGACATTCGTTTCCAGGTCGGCCCTCTGTCTCCCCGGGCCGCCTTCTGTTCCACGCGCACGGATTGTCTCTCGGTCTTCATGTGAAGTTTCTCCGTTGTAGTCCCTTCGCCATTCGAAGAAAGCACCGCGTGCTCTAGCCTTCTGACGATGTGAGAATGGGGCGAAGGGCCGAGAACACCCGACCTGTCTGTCTTCACCTTACAAAAAGTCAAGAGAAGACTCTGAGCCAGGGCATTTAGCCCATCCCCTCTGAAAACAGGTTGATCAAAGCAAAGAGCGCAGAGCAAGTCTGTCTTCATGGAATCTGAGTCTTCTCTCCGAAGGCAGGCTTCTGTCTGCCGCCTGAAACTGCACCTGGCACTCAGCACGTTGCCCTTGCTTAGGTCATAATCCCTCACTCCTTTTCCAAAGGGCAGAACACAGAATAAACTAGCCCAGAGCACTCCTTAGAGCGTTCTCCAGGCTAGAGGAAAGAGGGGCAGGAGCCAGCGTGCCGAGCCTGTTCTCTGCGAATAAAGGTTGTGAGAGGGCTTCTCTCAAAGCAAAAGCCTTTGTGGGAAGTGGCAAAAGGAGTCGGAGACTGAGGAGATCGGACCTAAGCGCGGTCCTCCGCGAGGAACACAGTTAACGCCCTGGCTCCAAATGGAAAGCCCGTTCGCCAGGTAACAATCACCAGCGTCAGGACGTGGACAGACAAAGCAATCCAGCCTGGGACCTGCTACCTGGAACTCCTGTGCTCACCTTGGCCTATGCAAGCAAGCTGTCATCTCCTAGAACGGGGAATAATGGGGCCTGGCTGAGCTCTTCCAAGACGGTCCTACCCTCAAAGCCTTCACCATGCAAGTAGGGCCCACGGCGCCAACAATGTGCCATCCTATGAGAACGTTCAGCACAACCTGTGGCCTTGCCATCGTACTCCCTCTGGGGCAGTTATCGAAAGGAGAGTGGACCTTGCAGCGCCAGCCTTCCTTCTGATAAGGAAAGGCAGTTTGGACACCTGGCAAGCAGGATCTAGGCCTGAGCAGTTCCGCCACCACTCCATTAGAAAGGCCGAATGCCAAGTCCAGAACGCTTTTGTAATTCCAGGAGGCAGTGGAGACCACGAAGCACAGAATGTAGCCTACCTTTACTTCACGAATAGCAAAGTCCCGGACGTGGCATACGACCACAAGGTCTTCTCTGTCAGAAAACGTCCATAGAATTTCCTGTGGTAGGACCCACTCCCCTGCCAGAATGGGGTAACTCGTGCGGATGTCTGACTACACAATAGCACGCCGGTCTCTTTGCCAGGTGAAACTCTCGTGCGACTCACTTCCCGAGCCGCCTCCTGGTCTACTGCTAGAGGGAAGGGGAAACCCTAGTGGCACAGCAAGGCAACTAGGCACGTGGTGGACTCCAGATGCCTGCAGGGTCCTCCTGATCCCCACGTGAACCTTTGCACGTATTCACTTGACCTACGTCTAGATCCCTGGTGATTGCCCCCTGATTTACAGGTGACTGCCCCCTTATTCCTCTTCCCGGGCCCTCATACAAGGCTTTGGAACGCACACCTCATGAGTCCTCTTTGCCACGTTCAGGATTAACACCTTGGCCTCCAAGCAATTGATGTTTGGCAGTGGTAGCCGGAGGGTCACCTTCGAGACTATCGCGGCTCTCCGTCAAGAACGGGTAGTGTTATGCACACCATGCCTCGGCCTTCGTGCTCCGTCACGCTATGATGGCACCTAGAGGTTCCACTGCTCTCAGGAAGCGGGGTCCTTCCCACTCAGCCTCTGAATGTCAACACGGTGTTTGTGGGACCGCTGCTCCCCTTGTATACAAACAGGTTGTCCAACCAGAGATGGACTTCGGGGCCATTACCCTACGGCGGGTGTGTGTTGACTTTTGCCGTCCTCTTCCGGCAAGCCTTCTCGTGCCGACACGAACGGAGGAAGAACAACCATTACGTGGCTCCGCTACCCGGGTAATGGCATTCCTCATGCTTGTGTGAAAATGATGAAAGCACATAGGATGGAGGCACACAATTGAGTACTCCACCGTTACCAATTTCACGTGTATTTTCATACGATTTCCTCAGGCCCATCTTCTCCTGGTCACCCGAAGCTCGAGACCTATGCCTGTGAGTATCGTGAGATTTCCCATATATTTGCAGCAGATTTTGAGGCGACTTGCACCTCATTACCTCATTTTGCCAGTATAAGCCATTTCAGAACCTGTTGACCATACTGCCTCAATCAGTCTCAGCTTTTATTCATATTGCTTAAGACAGTCTCTTGAAGAATTTCATGGTTTTGCATTCAAAGCCATTTTTAAGCAGCCATTTCTTTTGCAGGAAAAGCGTGTCCTCAGAATGCCTTTGCATTTTCTCAACAATAGAGCAGTACAGCTACTATGGTTTCATCGGCTATCCATTCCCTTCCTTATTGCACACTCTGGATCAATTATGACTGCAGCCAATGTCCAAGTAGGCCTTCTACTGACATAGAACGATGTTCTCACGAATAGAAAATACTTTAGGGAGATCAAAATTTGAATGCCTGCAGAAATGGTGACGTCACGTGTGATGTTTTTAATGTGGACATGGTATTCATTTCCAGGTCAGTACTACGTCCCTCTGGGCCAACTCCTTTCCATGCTCTTGAATTATTTCTTGGTTTTCATGTGAATTTTCTCCATTATAGTCCCCTTTTCCATTCAATAATGTCCTCTTCCCTTTTGAAATGTGAAATGGGGAGAAGGGTCGAGACCACCTGACCTGTCTTCGCCTTACCAAGAGTAGAAAAAAGACTGTGAGGCAAGGCATTTAGCCCATTCCATCTCAAAACAGGTAGATAAAAGCACTTACCTCAGTGCAAGTCTGTCTTCATGGAATCTGAGTCTTCTCTCAAAAGGCAGCCTTATGTCTCCTGCCTGAAATTTCACCTGGGATTCTGCACATTGTCCTTGGTTAAGTCATAATCCCTTACTCTTTTCCACAAGGCAAAAAAAAAAAAAAAAAGAATAAATTAGCCTGGAGTACTCCTTAGAACGTTCTCTAGTGTAGATGGAAGGGGGGCATGAGCCAGCGTCCTGAGCCTGTTCTCTGTGAACAAGGTTGTTTGAGGGCTTCTCTCAAAGCAAAAGCCTTTTTTGGAAATGATAAAAGGAATCGGAGACTGAGGAAATCAGAACCAAGCCCAGACCTTGGGAAAGATAATAGTTAAAGCCCTGGCTCAAAACAAAGCCCATTCAGTAGGTAACAATCACCAGTGTTAAGACCCAGACACACATTTGTCCAGCCTGGGACTTGTTATCTGAAACTCTTGAGGACACCTTGGTCTATACAACCAATATGTCATTTCCTAGAATGAGGTAAAATGGAGGACTCACTGAGTGCTTCCAAAACTGTCCTAACTTAAAAGCCTTTAGAATACAAATAGGGCTCATGGCAGCAACACTGTGTCATCCTAACAGAACATTCAGCACAACCTGTTTCCTAGCCATCAATTTCCCTTGTAGGCAGTTATTAAAAGCTGATCATATGTTGTAGTTCCAAGCCTTCCTTCTGGTAAGAGAAGGTAGTTTGGGCACTTATAAAAGTGGATCAAAGCCTGAGCTGTTTTGTAATTACTCCATTAGGAAGCCTGAAAGCACTGCCTTGCATCTTTTTTATTTCCTGGAAGTCCTGGAGACCATGAGAAAAGAATATAGCCTAACTTTACTTCCCGAATTGTAAAATCAAGGATGTGGCACATGATGAGAAAATTTCTTTGTCAGAAAACTTTAAAAGAGTTTCATGGCATAGGACCCATTCCTTTGCTAGAACTGGTACAACTTGTATGTTTCAATACACAACACCACGCCGGTCTCATTTACAGGCGTAACTCGCATGAAAATCATTTCATGATCCACAGCCTGGTTTATTGCAAGAGGTAAGAGGAAACCCTAGAGGCACAGCAACAAAATTCGGCACCTGGTAGACTCCAGATTCCTTCAGGGTCCTCTTGATCCCTACATGAACATTTGCAGGTATTCACTTGTCCTACATCTAATTCCCTGGTGATTGCCACAGGATTTTCAGGTGACTTCCACCTTATTCCTCTTTCCCTATTGTCAAAGAAGTGTTTTGAAAACATGTCCCATCAAGTCTTCTTTTCAATTTTACCGGATTGGGTCATTGGCCTCTAAGGAATTTCTTCCTGACTTTAGTATCCTAAGGTTCACCTTCAAGATTAGCGTGGATCTCCTAACAAAACTGAAATTATGTCAGAATGACTCAGCATTTTTACTGCAACACAGTATGATGGCACTTAGTTTCTACCACTCTATGGAAGCTTGATCATTCAGACTCGGCTTCTAAATTTCAATGCAGTTTATGTGGGTTCACTGCTCTCATTGTGTACAAGCAGATTGCCTGAGAGAGATGGAACCTCAGGGCAGTTACCTAATAAAAAGTGTGTATTTGCCTATGCCATCGTCCTCAAGCAAGTCTTCTCATGCAGAATGAACTTAAGATGAAGGGTTGTAACATGGCTATTTTACACAGGTAGTCTTATTTCTCAGTGCTTATGTGAAAATCAACAAGGATTTTAGAAGAGTCACAAAACTGAGTGCCTCTACAGCAAAAATATTTTGTGTTTTTTCATGAGATGTCCTTAGACCATACTCTTTCTGGTCACATGAATCTCGTGGGAAGCCTCTTGAGTATCATGAGATTTCCCAATTCTTGGTATAGATTTCCAGGAGTCTTCCACCTCGTTACTTCTGCTAGGCTAATACAGGCCATTTCCGAACAAGTTTAGAAACTGCCTCAACGTCAGTATCTCAGCTTTTATTTCATATTGGTTAAGCAAGTCTCTCATTTTTTTGTCTCCGGCTGAATACAAAGATTCTTAAGCAGCCGTTCTTTTTGCAGTAAAAAGGTATCTTCACAATGACTCAGCATTTTTCCTATGATAATGAAGTATGGCAACTATAGTTTTGAAATCTATCTATTCAATTTTTGACAGCACTCGGGCTCAATTACGAATGTCTCCAATGTGTGACTATGCACGCCATTGACATAAGAAGATTTCCTAACAAACAGACAAAACCAGGGTGAATAAAAGAACCTGGACTGCCCACATGTACTGTTACCTAACGTCGGATTTTTTAATGTGGACATTGCATTCTTTCCAGGTCAGTATGAAGTCCTTCTTGGCCACTTCATTTCCATGCATACTAATGATTTCTCAGTGTTGATGTGAATTTTCCCAGTTATATGCACTTTCCCCTTCAAAGAAATTCAACATTCTCTTATTTTTTGAGAATATGGATTGGTGAGAAGGGCCCAAGGCAAAATTACTGTCTTTTTCATACAAAAAGTAGAAAGGAGACTGTGAATCAAGGCACTAAGCCCATCCTCTATGAATACTAGTAGATAAAAGGGCTTAAACCACAGGACAAGTCTGTTTTCATGTTGAGTCTTCTCTTGAAATGTAAGATCATGTCTCCAGCCTGTAATTCCTCTTTGGATCCTCTGTGCTTTCCTTGGTTGCAGCTATCATTCCTACATCTTTTTTCCAGAAAGTACAATTGATAAATTAGCCCAGAGCACTTCTTACGATTTTCTCCAACAGAGATGGAAATGGTGGCATCAGCTCAAAATTCCAACCCTGTTCTTTGTGAACAAATGTTGCCTGAAAGCCTTGTCTCTAAGCAAAAGTCTTCTTTAGAGAAGGAAAAATTAATCAGAGACTGTGGAAATATCAACAAAGCCTGGCCCACTTGAAATAACATAATTATAGCCCAGGCCCACAACATAGAGCCCATCCATTTGGTAACAATGTTTAATCTCAAGACCAAGAGCCACAAAATCATTCAGCCTGGGCCTTGTTACATGAAACTCTTGTGGACACCTAGGCTTGTGCAATCAAGCTGTCATCTCTAGGAAAAGGAGGAATGGAGGACTCAGTGCTCGCCTTCAAAACTGTCTCCTTTAATAGAATTTACAATAGAAATAGGGCCAATGTGTCATCAAAACAGAACATTCAGCACAACCTGGTCTCAAGTAATCAATTTTCCTCTTAGAAATTACTGAAAGGTGACCATACCTTTGAGCATCAAACCTTTCTTATGGAAGAAGAGGTAGTTTGGACATTTAGAAAACTAGATCAAAGACTGAACTGTTCTGTAATTACTCGATTAGACATCTTGGAAGCACTGCCTAGCATCACTTTTATTTCTAGGAAGTAGACTGGAGACCTTGGCACACAGAATCTCCCCAAACTTCACTTAATGGATTTTCAGCTCGAGGACGTGGCACACGGTCACAAGATCTTCGTGGTACAAAAATTGTTAATGCAAATCTACGGCCCAGGACCCAGTCCTCTGCTAGAATGAAGGTAACTTTTGTGAATGTTTGAATACACAACACCAGCCCGGTCTCATTTATAGGGTAAACTCGAGTGCAAAACATTTCACAAATTGAAGCCTGATTCATTGAAAGATGCAGGTGAAACCCTACAGTCACAGCAACAAAACAAGCCACCTGGTAGACCCAGATTCCTCCAGGAACTTCCTTGATCCCCACGGGAACACCTTCAGGTATTCACTTGAACTCCGTGTAATTCCTTGGTGATTATAACTTGATTTTCAGGTGACTTCCACCTTATTGTTCTTCTCCTATCCTCTAACAAGTGTTTTTAAAACACATCTCATAAAGTCCTCTTTTCAATTTTTCAGGATTGAGTCATTCTTCTCTAAGCAATTTCTTCTCAATAATAGTAGCCTAAGGTTCACCTTCAAGAATAGCATGAATCTCTCACCAGAACTAAGTATTATGCTCATGATGAGTCAGCATTCTGCTACAATATGGTATAAAGGCGCTTGGAGTTTCCACCACTCTTAGGTAGCTTGGACATTCAGACTCAGCCTCTAAATTTCACCACTGTTGATGTGTAACCACTGCTCCCATTGTATACAAGTTAATTGCCTGACAAGAAAGGGATCCTCAGGCAGTTGCCTAACAAAAAGTGTCTGTCTGCCTATGCAGTCGTCCTTAAGCAAGTCTTCTAATGAAGACATGACCTTTGGATTAAGGGCTGTTAGGTGGCTATGGTACTCGTAATCTTATTCCTCAGTGCTTATATGAATATTAACAAGGAATGTAGAAGGGATACACAGAACTGAGTGCCACACCATCACCAATTTCATGTGATTTTTCGGGTGATTCCCTCAGGCCAGTCTCTTCCTGGTCACATGAATCCCAGGTGAAATCCTTGTGAGTATCTCAAGATTTCCCAATTCTTGTATGAGATTTCCAGATGACTTCCACCTCCTTACCTCTGCAAGGATAATATTAGTCAATTTAGAACAAGTTGAAGAAACTGCCTCATTATCAGCATCTCTCCTTTTTGTCCACATTGGTTAAGCCAGTCTCTTGTGGTTTATTGGTCTGTGATTTGATACACAGACATTCTTAAGCAGCTGATCTTTTTGCAGTAAAGAAGTACCCTCACAGTGGCAGCTATGGTTTGAAACACTATCCATTTGCTCCTTTATAGCACACTAAGGCTCAATTACAAATGCAGCCAATGTGTGACTATGTCCTCTGCTGACACAGAAACATTTCCTGACAAACAGAAAAAACTATAGGCAAATTAAAGATCCCTGACTGCCCGTATATACCAATGACCTCACATCTGTTTTTTTAATGTGGAGATGACATTCGTTTCCGGCTCAGTGTAAAGTCCTAGGCCATCTACTGTTCCACGCATACTAATGATTTCTTGGTTTTGATGTGAATTTTCTCAGTTCTATGCACTTTCTCCTTCAAAAAAAGCACTACATCCTCCTACCTGGTGAGAATATGGATTGGTGACATGAGTCCAAAGAACAAGGGCTGTCTTCTCCTTTCAAAAAGTAGAAAGAAGACTGTGAACCAAGGCATTTAGCCCATCCCCTCTGAAAACTAGTAAATAAAAGAATTTACCACAGGGCAAGTCTGTCCTCATGCAATTTGAGTCTTCTCTTGAAAAGTAGTTTCATGTCTCTTGCCTATAATTTCTCTTGGGATCAGGTGTGCTGTCCTTGGTATAATCCATATGTTTTTGTCCATAAAGTAGAATTGAAAATTAGTCCACAGCATTTTTTATGACTTTCTACAAAACAGATGGAAAGGGTGGCATCAGTCCAGAGTTCCAAGCCTTATCTCTGTGAACAAATGTTTCCTGAGGGCCTTGGCTCAAAGCAAAAGCCTTTGTTAGGGAAGAAAAAATAAATCGGAGATTGAGTAAATAAGAACCAAGCCTGGACCTCCCGAAAGAACATAGGTATAGCCCAGGCCGACAACGTCAAGCCTATCCAATTGGTAACAATGTCCAGTCTCAAGACCCAGACCCACAAAATCATCAAGCTTTGGCCTTGTTACCTGAAACTCTGGTAGACAACTTGGCCTATACAACCACTGTCAGCACCTAGAAGGAAAAAGAACGGAGGTCTCAGTGACCACCTCCAAAACTGTCCTCCCTTGAAAGTATTTACAATTGAAATATGGCCGATGGCACTAACCTCGTGTCATCCTAACAGTATGTTCAGCACAACCTGGTCCCAAGTCATCAATTTTCCTTTGAGACAATTATTGAAAGGTGACCATACCTTGAACCATCAGTCATTCTTCTGCTAAGAGAAGGTAGTTTGGGCACTTAGAAAGCTGGATCAAGGACTGAACTGGTCTGTAATTAGTCAATTATAAAGCCTGGATGCACTGTGTAGAATCACTGTTATTTCCAAGAAGTAGAGTGGAAATCATGGCATACGAATCTAGCCTAACTTTACTTCATGAATTTTTAGATCGAGGATGTTGCACATGGTCACAAGACCTTCATAGTCAAAAAAAATGTCAATGAAATTTCATGGCCCAGGACACATTCCTCTTCTAGAACCAGGGTAATTTGTGTGGATGTTTGAATATACAACATGAACCCAGTTTCATTTACAGGGTAAACTTGCATGCAAAACATTTCACAGACCGAAGCTTGATTCATGGTAAGAGGTAAATTGAAACCCTACAGTCCCAGCAAGAAGACAAGGCACCTGTTAGACTCCAGATTCCTGCAGGGTCTTCTTGATCCCCATGTGAACACCTCCAGGTATTCACTTGAACTATGTCTAATTGCCTGGTGATTACTACGTGATTTTAAGGTGATTTCCACCATTTTCCTCTTCCCCTATCTTCAAACAAGTGTTTTGAAAACATGTCCCATCAAGTTTTCTTTTCAATTTTACAGGATTGGGTCATCGGCCTCTAAGCAATTTCTTCCCGACTCTAGTAGCCTAAGGTTCACCTTCAAGAATAGCACAGATCTCCCAACAGAACTGTTGAGTGTTATACTCACTATGACTCAGCACTTTTGCTGCAATACAGTATGATGGCGTTTAGATTTTCCACCGCTCTAAGGTAGCTTGGTCATTCAGACTCAGCCTCTAAATTTCAACGCAGTTGATGTTGACCACTGCCCTCATTGTATACAAGCAGGTACCCTGAGAGAGACAGAACCTCAGGGCAGTTACCTAACAACAAGTATGTGTTTGCCTTTGCCGCCATCCTCAAGCAAGTCTTCTCATGCAGATATTACCTTTCGATTCAACGGCTGTTAGGTGGCTATGATACACAGGTAATCTTAGTTTCTCACTGCTTATGTGAACATTAACAAGGAATTTAGAAGGGAAACACAAAACAGAGTGTCACACCATCACCAATTTCACTTGGTTTTTTGTGCGATGTCCTCAGGCCAGGCTTTTCCTGATCGTGTTAATATGGCAGGACAGCCTCATGAGGTTTGCGAGATTTCCAATTCTTGGTGAGAGATTTCCAGGCGACTTCCACCTCATGACCTCTGCTAGGCCAATACGAGCCATTTCAGAACAGGTTAAAGAAATTGCCTCAAAGTCAGTATTTCAGCTTTTTGTCTATATTGGTTAAACCAGTGTCTCACAGTTTTGTGGTCTGTAGTTTGATATACAGACATGCTTAAGAAGCCATTCTTTTTGCATTTAAGAGCTATCTTCACAATGACTCAGCATTTTTCGTACAATAAAGCAGTATGGCAACTACAGTTTCAAAAGCTATCCATTCGCTTCCTCACAGCACACTTAGGCTCAGTTACATATGCAGCCAATGTAAGACTAGGACCTCCACTGACATAAAAAGATTTCCTGACAAATAGACAAAACGAGAGGTTAATTAAAGATCCTTGACTGCCCGCATATACCGTTGACCTCATGTCACAATTTATAATTTGGGCATGACATTCGTTTCCAGGTCAGTACGAAGTCCTTCTAGGCACCTTCTGTTCCATGCATACTAATGATTTCTGGGTGTTGCTGTAAATTTACTCAGTTATATGCACTTTCCCTTCAAAGAAAGCACTACATTCTTTTACCTGGTGAAAATGTGGATTGGTGACATAGGCCCAAGGCACAAGGCCTGTCTTTTTCTACAAAAGTAGAAAGGAGACTGTGAACCAAGGCACTAAGCCCATCTTCTCTGAAAACTAGTAGATAAAAGAATTTAAACCACATGGAAAGTCTGTCTTCATGTAATTTCATCTTCTCTTGAAATGTAGGATCATGTCTCTTGCTTGTATTTTTCCTGGGATCCAGTGTGCTCTCCTTGGTTGTATTTATAATCCCTACCTCTTTGTTTAGAAAGTAGAATTGAGAAATTAGCTTAGAGCATTTCTTATGACTTTCTCTGACATAGACGAAAAGGTTGCCATCAGCCCACAATTCCAAACCTGTTCTCTGTTAACAAGTGTTGCCTGAGGCCTTGTCTCATAGCAAAAGCCTTCTTTAGAGAAAAAAATTTAAATTGGAGACTGTGAAAATCTGAACAAATCCTGAACCTCCTCAAAGAATATAGTTATATCTCAGGCCCAAAATGTCAAACCAATCCAATTGGTTACAATGTCCAGTATCAAGACCCAAGCTAACACAATCATCCAGCTTGGCTCTTGTTACCTGAAGCACTTGTGGACACCTTGGCCTATATAACCAAGCTGTCATCTCTTTGAAGGAGGAAGAATGGAGGACTAGGTGCTCACCTCCAAAACTGTCCTCCCTTGAAAGCACTTATAATAGCAACAGGTCTGATGGCACCAACCCTGTGTCATCCTAACAGTACATTCAGCACAACCTGGTTCCAAGTCATCAATGTTCCTTTTAGACAGTTATTGAAAGGTGACCATATATTGCAGCATCAAGCCTTTCTTTTTCTAAGAGAAGGTAGTTTGGGCACTTAGAAAACTGGATCAAGGCCTTAACTGTCCTGTAATTACTCAATTGGAGAGCCTGGAAGCACTGCCTGGCATCCCTTTTATTTCCAGGAAGTACAGTAGAGACCTTATCACACCTAATCTAGACTAACTTCACTTAATGGTTTTTTAGATCAATGATATGGCAAACAGTCACAAGACCTTTTTGGTAAGAAAAAACATCGATGGAAATCCATGGACCAGGACCCTGTCCTCTGCTGCAACATGGATGACTTCTGTGCATGTTTGAATACACAGCACCATGCCAGTCTCATTTACAGGGTGAACTCGCATCCAAAATTTTCGCAAACTGAAGCCTGATTCATTGCAAGAGTTAAGGTGAAACTCTACAGTTGCAGCAACAAGACTAGGCACCTGATAGATTCTAGATTCCTGCAGGTCTTCCTTGATCCCAATGTGAATGTCTCCAGATTTTCACTTGACCCTCGTGTAATTCCCTGGTGATTACTCTGTAATTTCAGGTGACTTCCAACTTGTTCCTCTTCCCCTATCCTCAAACAAGTGTTTCTAAAACACGTCTCATAATATCCTCTTATCAATTTTTCAGGACTCAATCCTTGGCCCCTAACAGTTTCTTCTTGACAGTAGTGGCCTAAGTTTCTCCTTCAAGAATAGCATGGATCTCCCACCAGAAATGTTAAGTGTTATGCTCACAATAAGTCAGAATTTCTGCTATGATACAGTATAATGGTGCTTAGCGTTTCCATTGCTTCAAGGTAGCTTATTCACTCAGACTTAACCTGTAAATTTCAACGTGGTTGATGTGTTACTCCTGCTCCCATTGTATACATGCAGGTTGCTTGACCAGAAACTAAACCTCAGGTCCGTTACCTAATAAGAAGTGTGTGTTTGCCTATGTCGCCATCCTCAAGCAAGTCTTCTCATGCATACATGACCTTTGGATTGAAGGGCTGTTTGTTGGATACAGTACACAGGTAATCTTATTTCCTCAGTGCTTATGTGAATATTAACAAGGAATGTAGAAGGGAAAAACAAAACTAAGTGCTACAAAACAACCAATTTCACATGATTTTTTGTGTGATGCCCTCAGGCTTATCTTTTTCTGGTGTCTTGAATCCTTCAGGAAAGCCTCTTGTGTATCGCAAGATTTTCCAATTCATGGTACGAGTAATCTAGTCGACTTCCAACTCATTGCCTCTACTAGGCTAATACAAGCCATTTCAGAACAAGTTGAAGAAACTTTCTCTATGTCTGAATCTCAGCTATTTGTCCATATTCTTAAGGCAATCTCTCATAGTTTTATGGACTATGGTAAAATACTCACACATTGTTAACCAGCTGTTCTTTTTGCAGTAAAGTAGTATTCTCAAAATGACCCAGTATTTTTCCTACAATAATGCAGTATGGCAACCATGGTTTCAAATACTATCCATTAACTTCCTCAATTAAGAATGCAACCAATATATGACTACGCCCTCCACTGACATAGGAAGATTTCCTGACAAACAGACAAAATAGAAGTGAATTCAAGATCTTGATGTTCTGCATACACTGTTGACCTCACATATGTTTTTTTTTAATGTGGATATGACATTTATTTCTAGGTCAGGACAAAGTTTTCTAGACCTCCTATGGTTCCACACATACTAAAGATTTCTCAGTGTTGATGTGAATTTTCTCAGTTATATGCACATTTCTCTTCAGAGAAATCACATCCCATTACCTTGTGAGAATGTAGATTGGTGACATGGGCCCAAGGCACAAGGTCTGTCTTTTCTTTACAAAAAGTAGAAAGGAGACTGTGAACCAAAGCACTAAGTCCATGTTCGCTGAAAACTAGTAGATAAAAGAACTTAAAACACAGGGCAAATCTGTTTTCAGTAATTGGAGTCTACTCTCAAAATGTAGGACCATGTCTCGTTCCTGTAATTCCTCTTGAAATCCAGTGTGCTGTCCTTGGTTGCAGTTATAATCCCTACTTTTTTTTCTAGAAAGTAAAAATGAGAAATTAGCCCATAGCATTTTTTACAACTTTCTCCAAAATACAAAGAAATGGTGGCATCAGCGCAGAGTTCCAAGCCTGTTCTTTGAGGACAAGTGTTGCGTGACAGTCTTGTCTCAAAGAAGAAGCCTTCTTTAGAGAAGAAAAAATAAATGGGAGACTGTGCAAATTTGAACCAAGCTTGCACCTCTTGAAATTACATAGTTATATCCCAGGGCCACAATGTCAAGCTATTCCAATTGGTATCATTGTCCAGTCTCAAGAAACAAACCCACAAAATCATCCAGCCTGGGACTTTTTCCCGAAACTCTTATGGACAATTTGGTCTATAGAAGCAGGCCATCATCTTTTAGGAGGAAGAAGAATGGAGGATTCAGTGCTCGCCCCCAAAACTGTCCTCCCTTGAAAGCATTTATGACAGAAAAAAGGCTGATGGCACCAACCATATGTCATCCTAACAGTACATTAGGCACAACCTTGTATCAAATCATCAATTTCCTTCTAAACAATTATTGAAATGTGACTATACTTTGCAGTATCAAACCTCATACCTATATCCTCATACCTTGTGAGAAGGCAGATTAGTGACATAAGCCCCAGACACAAGGCCTGTTTTTTCCTTACAAAAAGTAGAAAGGAGACTGTGAATCAAGGGCACTATGCTTGTCCTCTGTGAAAACTAGTAGATAAAAGAACTTAAACCACAAGGCAAGTCTGTCTTCATGAAATTTGAATCTTCTCTCAAAATGTAGGACCATATCTCCTGCCTGTAATTCCTCTTGGGATTCAGTGTGCTTTTTTGGTTGCAGTTATCATTCCTATGTCTTTTTTGCAGAAAGCAGAATTGAGAAATTAGCCCAGAGGACTTCTTACGACTTTCTCTAACATAGACAGAAAGGGTGGCATCAGCCAAGATTTCCTAGCCTGTTCTTTGTTAACAAGTGTTGCCTGAAGGCTGTGTCTCAAAGTTAAAGCTTTCTTTAGAAAAGAAAATATGAATCGGAGACTGAGAAAATCTGAACCAAGCCTGGAATTTCGGTAAGAATGTAGTTATAGCTCAGGCCCACAATGTTAAGCTCATTCAATTAATAATAATATCTAGTCTCAAGACCCAGACCCACAGAATTATCCAGCCTGGGCCTTGTTACCAGAAACTCTTGTGGACACTTCAGCCTATACAAACAAGCTGTCACGTCTGAGGAAGAAGAAGAATAGATGACTTGGTGCTTGCCTCCAAATCTGTCCTCTTGAAAGCACTTACTATAGAAATAGGGCCGATGGCACCAACCCTATTTCATCCTGACAGTACATTCAGCACTACATGGTCCAAGTCATCAATTTTCCTTTTAGACAATTATGGAAAGGCGATCATACCTTGCAGCATCAAGCCTTTGTACTGGGAAGAGATGGTAGTTTGGGCACTTAGAAAATTAGATCAAGGCCTGAACTATTCTATGAATATGAGATTAGAGAGCCTGGAAGCACTGCTTAGCATCACTTTTATTTCCAGCAAGTAAGTGGAGACCTTGGAATACAGAATCTAGCCTAACATTACTTAACGGATTTTTAGATCAAGGACTTGGCACACAGTCACAAGACTTTCTTGTACAGACAAAATCTCAATGGAAGTCCAGGCCAATGTCCAGTCCTCTGCTGGACTGAGGGTAACTTGTGTGGATGTTTAAATATACAACACCACGCAGGTCTAATTACAGGGTAAACTCACGTGCAAAAATTTCACAGACTTAAGCCTGATTAATTTAAAGAGGTAAGATGAAACTCTAAGGTCACAGCAACAAGACTAGGCACCTGGTATCCTCCAGATTCCTGCAGGGTCATCCCTACGTGAATGCCTCCAGGTATTCACTTGGCCTCCATGTAATTCCATAGTGATTACTTTGTGATTTACAGGTGACTAACACATTATTCCTTTTTTCCTATCCTCAAAAAAGTGTTTTTAAAACACGTCTCATAAAGCCTTCTTTTCATTTTATCAGGATTCACTCATTTGCCTTTAAGGAATTTCTTCTCAACAACTGAGGCCAGAGGTTCGCCTTCAAGAATGGCGTGGATCTCCCACCAGAACTCTTAAGTGTTATGTTCACAATGAGTCAGCATTTCTGCTACAATACAGTATAATGGCGTTTAGAGTTTCCACCGCTCTAAAGTAGCCTGGTCATTCAGAATCAGTCTCTAAATTTTAACGTGTTGATGTGTGACCACTACTCCCATTGTATACAAGGAGGTTGCCTGACCAGAGATGGAACATCAGGGCAGTTACCTAACAACAAGCATGTGTTTGCCTATGCAGCTGTCTCAAGCAAATCTTCTCATGCAGACATGACCTTTCGATTGAAGGGCTGTTAGGTAGCTATGGTATACAGGTGATCTTATTTCCAGTGCTTATGTGAATATTAACAAGTAATGTATAAGAAAACACAAAACTGAGCTCCCCAACACCACAAATTTCATGTGATTTTTTGTGAGATGTCCTCAGCCAATCACTATCACGAGGTGTCCCATTTCTTTGTACGATATTTCCAGGCGTCTTCCACCCCATTACCGCTGCTAGGCTAATAATACAAGCCATTTCAGAACAGACTGAAGAAACTGCCTTGATTTCGGCATCTCAGCTTTTAATCTATACTGGTTAAGCCGTTCTCTCGCAGTTTTCTAGTCTGCAGTTTGATACACAGACATTCTTAAGCAGCTTTTCTTTTTGCAGAATAGAGGTGTCCTCATAATGACTCTGCATTTTTCCTACAATAAAGCAGTATTGCAATTATGGTTTCAAACGCTATCCATTCACTATCTCATAGAACACTTAAGCTCAATTAAGAATGCAGCCAATGTGCGACTAGGCCCTCCAATGACATAGGAAGACTTCCTGACAAATAGACAAAACTAGAATCAAATTAAAGATTTTTGACTGCCCACATATACTGTTGACCTCATGCCAGATTTTTAAACATGGACATGACATTTGTTTCCAGGTCAGTACAAAGTCCTTCTAGGCCACCTTCGCTTCCACATATACTAATGATTTCTCAGTGTTGATGTGAATTTTCTTAGTTATATGCACTTTTCCCTTCAAAGAAAGTATTACATCCTCTGACCCTGTGACGATATGGGTTGGTGACACGTTCTCAAGACAGAAGGCCTGTCTTTTCCTTACAAAAAGTTGAAAAAAGACTGTGAACCAAGGCAGTAATCCCATCCTCTCTGAAAACTAGAAGTTAAAAGAACTTACACTGCAGGCATATTTGTCTTCATGTAATTTGAATCTTTTCTCGAAACATAGGATCATGTGTCCTTCCTGTAATTTCACTTGGGATCCAGTGTGCTTTTTTGGTTGCAGTTATAATCTCTACTTCTTTTTCCAGACACTTTTTTTTCCAGAAAGTACAATAGAGAAATTAGCCCAGAGTATTTCTTATGACTTTCTCCAACATAAACAAAAAGGGTGGTATCCGCCCAGATTTCCAAGCCTGTTCTCTCTGAACAAGAGTTGCTTGAAGGCCTTGTCTCAAAGCGAAAGCCTTCTGTAGAAAATAAAAAAATGAATTGGAGACTGAGCTATCTGAACCAAATCTGGACCTCATGAAACAACATAGTTATACCACAGGCCAAGAACGTCAAGTTCATTCAATTGGTAACGATGTTTATTCTCAATTTCCAGACCCATAAAATCATTCAGCATGAGCCTTTTTACCTGAAACTCTTGTGGACACCTTGGCCTATACAACCAAGCTGTCATGTTCTAGGAGGAGAAAGAATGGAGGACTAGGCGCTCGCCTCAAAACTGTCCTCCCTTGAAAACATTTACGATAGAAATAGGGCTGACGTCACCAACAGTGTGTCATACTAAGAGTACTTTCAGTACAAGCTAGTCTAATTCATCAATTTTCCTTTAGACCATTATTGAAAGGTGACCATACCTTGCAGCATCAAGCCTTCCTTCTGGTAAGAGAAGGTAGTTTGTGTACCTAGAAAACTGGATCAAGGCCTGAACTGTTCTGTAATTACTCGATTAGAGAGCCTTAAAACAAGGCCTAGAATAGCTTTTATTTACAGGAAGTAGTGTGGAGAACTTGGCACACAGAATCTAGCCTAAATTTACATAACGGATTTTTAGATAGAGGATGTAGCATATGGTAACAAGAACTCTTGTAAGAAAAAAATGTCAATGGAAATCCATGGCCTAGGATCCATTCCTCTGCTGGAACGAGGGTAACTTGTGTGGATGTTTGAATACACAACACCACACTGGTCTCATTTACAGGGTAAACTCGCATGCACAACATTGCACAAACTGAAGCCTGATCCATTGCAAGAGGAAGGGTGAAACCTTAAGGTCACAGCAACAAGACTAGGCACCCGTTAGACTCCAGATTCCTGCAGTGTCTTCTTGATCCCCACGTGAACACCTCCAGGTATTTCCTTGACCTCTGTGTAAATCCCTGGTGATTACTACGTGCTTCCATCTTATTCCTTGTCCCATATCCTCAAACAAGTGTTTTGAAAACATGAATCATAAAGTCTTCTTTTCAATTTTTCAGATTTCAGTCATTGACCTCTAAGCGATAGCTTCTTGACAGTAGTAGCCAGAGGTTCTCCATCAAAAAAAGCATTGATTTCCCACCAGATTTGTTAAGTGTTATGCTCACAATTAGTTAGCATTTCTGCTACAAAACAGTATAATGGTGCTTAGAGTTTCCACCACTCTAAAGTAACTTGGTCATTCAGACTCAGCCTCTAAATTTCAACACGGTTGATATGGGACTGCTGCAGCCACTGTGTGCAAACAGGTTGCCTGAGAGAGACGGAACCTCAGGGAAGTTACCTAACACAAGTGTGCTTTTGCCTATGCCGCCGTCCTCAAGCAAGTCTTCTCATGCAGACATGACCTTTCGATTGAAGGGCTCTTATGTGGCTATGGTACACAGGTAATCTTATTTCCTCAGTGCTTATGTGAATATTAACAAGGAATGTAGAAAGGAACACAAAACTGAGTGCCCCAACTCCACCAATTTTATGTGATTTTTCATGAGATGTCCTCAGGCCAGTCTCTTCCTGGTCATGTAGATCTCATGAGGAAGTCTTCTTAGTATCCCAAGATTTCCCAATTCTTGGTACAAGATTTCCAGGCTGCTTCCACCACAACACCTCTACTAGGCCAATACAAGCCATTTCAGAACTGGTTGAAGAAACTGCCTCAATGTCAATATCTCAGCTTTTTGTCCATACTGATTAAGTAGTTTCTCACAGTTTTGTGGTGTGCAGTTTGATACACAGACATTCTTAACAGCCGTTCTTTTTGCAGTAAAAAGCTATCCTCACAATGACTCAGCATTTCTCCTATTATAAAGTAGTTTGGCTACTACGTATTCAAACGCTATCTTTTTGCTTCCTCATAGCAATCTTAGGCTCAATTACGAACGAAGCCAATGTGGACTACGCCATTTAAAATGGAGAGAACTGAGGCTCAGAGAGGTGATCACACAGCTAAGAAGTCACAGAATCAGAATTCAGACCCACAGCTTTCTCAAGGTTCTGGAAACTGACTTCTTTCCACGTGTTGAAAGTTGCCATTTCGGCTTCTTCCTTGACAAAGATTGATGTGCAGATGAAACGATGGAAGGGCGGACCAAAGCTTCCCTGGGCATACTGTCTGTGGGTGACCCTGATTTCAGCATGAGGAGAGAGGAATGAGACATAGTTTGTACCCCAAAGAGCCCAATGTGTCAGCGAATGCTTTTCCAACTTAAGTACCCAAGTACCTGCAGATGACTGAACATTCTCTACGGAGCCCCAAGGTGCTGGGGAAGCTGGAGAGCAAGGCACCCGGTTCTGCCAGGTGTGGCGAGTGTTGTTGTTCCCTGAGCACGGTGTTGACATGTCTGTGTCTGTAAACTGCTGTTCTGATCCAGCCAGGGCTGTGGGACTGGAGGGGCTGCATGTGGCATGGCTAGTGTTGGGGCCTGTGGTCTACTTGGGGTCACACATGCCAGTGCTTTTGACTATTCAGGGAACAGGTTCATTTTTCTGATGAAAGCCGTCACAAGCAATTCTTGCCTCATGGAAGCCATGAGTGAGGTGAAAGCCTGACGTTTTCCCGGCCAGTGTCGAAGCCTCCACATGTGCCCCAAAGTAATGCAGGGGTTGGGCTCCCAGCTGTTAATACAGTGTCCCCCACCCACCCTGCAAAGTGCTGGGGAGCACAGAACTTGTCTGGGGTTTAGAGAACACATCTGAGGAGACAGTTTGCTTCCTGCCTCCATGATATTTCTCTTTTTCGTTTATGAAGTGCAACCCATGCTGTCAAGATACTGGGCAAGAGGAGGATCTTTTGCTAAACCCTATTCGAGTATCATCATAAATAAAGCTGCTGTTCTCAAGTGTAATCTGTTTAGTTCTGGACCAGCACTCCTCATCTTTACTCGGGAAGCATAGGGGGCTTCACCATGTGCTCTGTGGCCTGAATTCTAGTGGCTCTGGGCCTGGTATGTTTCTTTCTTAAAACTTGCCTGTACCGCAGTTTCCTGAACCATAAAATAAGGGGGATGGATTACACAGATAATCAGTAAGCACCCCTCCACTTCTAAAACTCTATGCTCATGACACTTAAAACATTTGTTATTTTTCAGCTTAAGGAGGTACTTTCATTTTCAGCTTTTTGTTTATTAGAGAATGAAAGATTATGTCTTATTAGAGCAGTTTCAGTCAGCAGCAAATGGTGCTCTTATTCAGGTCAAGTGTCTGCCTTATCATTGATTCTAGTGGCCTTCCTCTCCTTTTAAAAATTGTGTACTATAACCATATCCGTTAGTGGCCTCCTCAGTCCTCTGACTTCATCTCACTGACACTACTCTTTTCTTCTTGAAATCCTCATACTAAGGTTCCATGGCACTCTTTTTTTTTGTCCTACAGTCTCCTAGGTTATACTTCTGTCTCCTTTCATTTCTCTTCTATCCTTGCCTGTTGACATCTCCCTTCTCTCTGTCGTTGTTGTCATCCACTTCCGAATCTCAAGCTTCACCTCACTCAGTGCTGAGTCTCATTCCACAGGCTTTGAACTCCTCTCTAAGCTCCCAAACCAAACCTCCTGTCCTCACTCTGAATCTCTAAATCTCTTCTTCCTCCTGTATTCCCTTGACATTCTCATCATCTACCCACATTTTGTTCTTATGAAGAATTATGTCCTTGACCTCAGATTTTTTTCCTTTTTATTGCCACATTCAGCTGGTCCTCTACCCATTATTTCTAAATACTTCTAGTTCATCCTCCCCATCCCCGTGGCAGAGGTACTTATTGTTTTGCCTGGGTTTTTGCAAGACTGTCCCAGTTGCTCCACCTCCTGTTCCCCAATCCACAGTGCTGCCACTTGTAAAAAGATCCGAACCTGTTGTGCTGGGTCATCGAAAGTACTCTTTCCATGGAAGGATGTTGTTGCATCAGTGCATATTGCAAGGAAAATGCACACCTTAGGTACTAGCTAGAATTTAAACAGTACTATGTCAAGTTACTGTGCAGGATCAAAGGCACTGCTGACAGAGTGGTTATATACAGAGAACACATGGCAGTCAGAAAAGGACTCTATGGCCAAGTGAATATGCAGTGGCGGTGCATCGCCCCTGCATTCTAGAACAGTGCTATCTAATATAAATGTAATGTGACCCTGAAAAGGGCCCTGCACTTATACACACTGAGTATGTGTTCTGAATGCACATCTTCCCATGATTCTATGACTTGGTTAGCTTCAGAACTACAGTGTCAAGGACATGGAAGCAAAATTGCCTTATTGCTGGATACTTACCATGCTGGTCCTGGAAACATGTCTGAAGTTAATAAATTTTTGAAGCTTTCTGAAAATCTCAAGTTAATCAACAAAAGGTACAAGTAAATTTAAAAGTGGTACCTGTGGGCCACTATATTAGTGGGGTGAATGTTTAGCATGCTGCTGACAAGTAAAAGAATGTTGATCACCAATGAAGTTCTTCAGAAAATGAACATGGTCTTGAAGGTGAAGCAAGAAAGCATCCTTTACTTTTCTTTCATGAAAAAAGCAAACAAAAAGTTACAGTTGGCCAGTACCCACAGGGTAAATGTGCAGTTTCAGTTGTAATTAATCAAGTGCAAGTTAAACAAGAAAATGCCACTTTTTGACTATGAAATAAAGAGGTTGCAAATAACTACTGTAGTAGTTATTGTTCGGCTTAAGGAGGCGCTTTAATTTTCAGCTTTTTGTTTACTACAGAATGAAAGTAGTCAGCGCTGCTGAGGGTGAGAGGATACTGTGCCTGTGAGGCTTCCTTGGTCAGGAGGACAAGTTAATAAATATATCTCGCTGAAAAGGGAGTGTTCAGTAATGACATTTGTAGGATTCAACCGTAAGAAAATAATGGAAGACGCAAAGATTTATATATGAAGACATTTGTTTGTAAAAATTACAATCCAAGTATCCATCAATAGTAAAATAGCTGAATTATGAGATAGTCATAGGTCAAGATATTAAAAAAGTATAAGCATTTAGGAATGTAGCACATGTTCAGCAGAGGATACAAAAGCACTTCGTCAAATTTGAGTTTAAAGTTTTCAATTATCTAAAGCTGTGTAATCTGAAAGACAACCATGACTCAGGTGATTTCCATTTATTTGCCAATCGTGGGACGTGGCTAAGTCACTCAGATCTTTTGGAGACAGTTCCGTGTTCTGTAAAATGGGGATAATACTCCCCTAATAGGATTCTTGTGGCGATTGAAGGGGATCACTCACCTACATAGGTAGGGGCCTGTGGGCAGGGTTCAGTGTGCCTTCTCTTCTCTTTGAGGTCATGGTTTTCTGCATCTGGGGAATGCTGTTACCTAAAATCAGTTCCCTAGCGCGCTACCTGAATGAGCAAAGGAAACAAGGCGCCAGCCTTTCTATTAATCCGGCTCATGCCCCGCGGCCGGCTGCGAGCATCCGGGCGTTGCTGCGCTCTTGGAATCAAACTGCACCCGGGCGTGGCGGGGCGTGGCTCCGACCTGGCGACTAGCTCCGCGGCGGGAGAACGCCACAGGTGGAGCGAGTGAATCAGCACGCGCACCTGCGGGGCGGAGCGCACGCGCGGACGTCAAGCCTGGGCGTTTGTGACGACGCAGCTGGAGACCTGGGGCAGGGCTTCGCGAGGAGCGACGGGACGCGAAGCCAATCACCGGCTGCTCTACCGCGGGTCTTGGCTTGAAATCTGGCGGGGGCCTACCGGCTCGCGAAGCGGTCACCGCTCGCTGCTGTTGTTGCTGCTGCGCTCGGTTCCGAGTGGAGTAGCTGGGGGACCTCGACGTCCGGTTGCGGGGAATGTCCGCCATGAGAAGAAGGTGCGGGGATGCAGGTTGCGGGGGAGCCGAGGGGCGCAGGAGGAAGTGACGCCCCTCCCGGGTGCGGGGCCAGTGCGGGCTCCGAGAAGCCTTCTAGGCCCGGGACTAGGGTGTCTCGTCAGCCCGCGCCCAAGTGACGGAGGCTGGGGTGCGGCCCAGCAGGGCTGGAGGTGGGGAGCGGACGCGCGGGCCGGAGCGGGGCGGAGGCCGGGCCTGAGACGCACCTTCCCGGCGGCTGCAGGCCCCGGGGCCCGGGTGGGGCGGAGCGCAGGTGCCCTGGGAAGTCGCAGGTGCGGTGGGGCGAGGAGACCCCTGGCACTCACAGCGCCCCCCGCGACCGGCGGTCTGCGCCAGCGTTCTCGAGCCCCACCCTCCCCGTCCGCACAGCGTCTCAGGTGTTGCTTGTTCGCTAAGTGTGCTGAGTCCTGAGTCTTATGATCACTGTTTCTCTTTTCAGATAAAGCCGTGAAGTTTGTACTGCTGGTTGGTTTTCCATGTATATGCAGTGTTAACATTTCACTTGAATTGGAAAGATAGGTTGGTTTCCTTGCAGGTTAAGAAACTCCGTTTAAGGAACTTATTTCCGGTCGTTCTAACTACTCAGACCGTGCTGGGGAAGGAGTGTAGGACTTGAAATCGGGACCAGACTCATCACACTAGCCTTCTGACTTGGGGCAGAAGGTTGAATGTTGGTTTCCTCATCTCTAAAATAAAAATTTATGCAAAATAATTTTGTATTAGGAGCAATACTAATGTTAACCTTATTTTTGGGGTGTAGTGGGTGAAGCATTGTGAAGAATCGTTATTAAATATTTTGGTTTTGGTCAAACTGATAGCTCTTAAGGCCTTGTAAGTTTCTTCCTTACCTGATTACTAATTCCCACCGTTCTTGTTCAGATGCTTGCCCTTGGGGAAATGATAATTGACTACAAATCACTGGTACCATTAGAAAAATACACTTTCCTATAAGGTTGTGGGTTACAAATATCTTATGTAAAAGAGAGCAAGCTGCTTGGCATTTAAGCTAATTATGAATTCTGAGGACTAATAAAACCTTAAATGACATTTTACAGGTAACTTATTCCAAGTTCGTTTTTGGATTGTTCAGGCTGCTTCTGCTTTCAAGAGAGTTGAGTTGAAAGAGAGAAAAAGTTATCAGTTAACTTTGGTTCCAGGCTGACATATAACTAGGCTTTAAAACAGCAGCTGGAATTAATTATTCTACTCACAAAACTAGACTTTGGGGTAATCTGGATTTCAGGTGTTCATAACTGGAAAAGAATGAGGGGCTTATGCAACTTCTCTTGCTTTTCAGTGATGTGCTCGCGGAGGAGTCCATTCTCTGTCTCCAGAAAGCCCTGACTCAGCTTTGGGAAATGTGGGAATTCATCAGATTCCCGAAGACCAGCGATTACAAAGAACTGAGGTTGTGAAAAAGCATATCAAGGTGAGTTTAGCACTGGTGTCTTTGCAGTGGGTTGGGGTAAGGATGTTGGTGTCTCATTGGAGATGGCATATAGAAGTGACACTGTGGTGTCACAGGTTCTTCCTGGTTTCCAAGTCCTTTCTTAAAAACTTGAAATTATGAAGGTTTTGGTGTTATTTGTTGACTTGCGTTTTTTTTTTTTTTTCTCATTGGCTCCAAACTTTCATAGGACGTTTTTCTCTCTTGTAAGACCTCCTGGATATAATTGCTGAAGAGCAAAACCTGAAGGAAAGGCTCATCAAAAGCATATCCTTTTGTCACAAAGAGCTGACTACCCTGTGCAGTGAGTTACATGTCGAGCCATTTCAGGTATGCAGCAGGGTCTTGGGGGCCCCTGCTTGGGTCTGAGACCTAGGAAGGAACTTAGATTTGGGGCTGCAGGTGTAAGGTTTCCTTGTAGGGTGTTGCTAGACATGAGAAATGGGGAAAATGTGCTGCCTGGCTAACTAATTCCAGCAAAGTAATTTTTACTTGTGTAAAGAGTTGCTCTGTCGAGAGGCAAAGCAGCTAATGAACAGACATATAACAGACATAAAAAGGACATATAACTGTCACTTTTGTTTTCTATTGGAGTAGAGCAAGGAATAAATACTAAATTATTATTGGTTAAGTAATAGTCTCAAGATTATTGGGATGAACGTGTAGTTATAAGCTAAATATACCACCCTATAGCTAACTCAAAGCAAGTGTTGCAGCCAATTTTCACCTCTTGCAAAAGTGCCCTGGTACCTTTCCTTACTAGAGACCTTCCTTGGGGGACCCTCTTTGTGCTGTGTTCTGTTGTCCATGAGTTGACTTACTGTAAGTTTAAAAGTCTGTTGGCCTAGCCCTGTTTTGTTGGTCTTGTCTTCCTTTGAGGAAATCCTCTCAGAACCTTGTCACAATGGTATACCATCTCCCACAGGAAGGAGAGCTGACCATCTTGCAACTAGAAAAGGATTTGCGCACTCAGGTAGAACTGATGCGAAAACAGAAAAAGGAGAGAAAACAGGCAAGGAAACTGCTTCAAGAACAAGATCAAGAGCTGTGCGAAATTCTCTGCATGACACCCTATGACATTGACTGCGTCTCCATTCCCAGCTTGGAAGAGCTGAACCACTTCAGACAACACATGGCAACTTTGAGGGAGACAAAGGTATCCATACTGCTTGCTGCCACTCTTCCTAAAAGTTAGTTTGACTTTCCTGTAGACATCTTATAATCATCTTGTTTTATAGACATATAGGCATGAGGAGTTTGTCACCATAAGGACACAGATCATACTGTGTATGGAAGAACTGGATCACATCCCAGATACAAGCTTTGAAAGAGATGTGTGTGAAGATGAAGATGCATTTTGCTTATCTTTGGAGAATATTGCAACACTACAGAAGTTGCTACAGCAGATAATGGCTACTCAGATCATGGCCTGATATCTCTGTAGTATCCAGCAATTGGAAGAAAGTGAGTTTTTTTTTTCCTTTAGTCTTAAATAAAAAGCTGATATAAGAGAAAAAGGGAGGCTAAAGATAGTATTAATGATATACAACCTTGATTTTTTTACGAAATTTATACATAGCTCTAAGATTCTGAAATTATGGATGAAATAAGTCATTGAATTAGTGTTTAATGAGAAAAAAATTTTTTTAATTCAAAATTTGAATCCTAGTTCTTAGGGTCTGAGATCCTACCATGATAACCTTACAGTTTGTGTTCAGAAGTCACAAAAAGATGTCTACGGCCATGTTACCCGAACAGGTCTGATCTCGTCTGATATCGGAAGCTAAGCAGGGTTGGGCCTGGTTAGTACTTGGATGAGAGACCACCTAGGAAGACCAGGTGCTGTAGGTGTAAAAAATAAATTAAAAAAAAAAAAGGGATTATAAGCTGACAAGGTCCTTGCAATCTGTGATGTCAACCAAGGGTTGCCTCAATTAAAAAAAATTACAAAAAGTCACCTGTTCATAGTCTTATAAAAGTGCTTTTCTATGTGGGTCCAGATACTTCTCTGTGGGGAGCCAGTGGGCTGACCACCTCTGTGCTGCTGTCTTTGCTATAAACCACTCTTTGCTTGCTACAGCTAGAAATGCAAAAATCACAAAATGAAGCTGTGTATAAGGGTCTGTGTACTCACATCCGAGAGCTCTGGGACAGGTTGCAAACACCAGCAGAAGAGAGACAAGCTGTGGCCCTGGTTGTGACTGGTTCGAAGGCCAAGGTCAAGAAAGCAGTAAGAAACCCAAAGGGCTGGGCCAGCAGTGCCTGTGAGCACTCTTGTGTCAGGTCTGATGTCTTTACCACCTTCTTCCTTGAGCAAGCCTATTTTTAAGATAAGCATCAGGAAAAGGTGGCAGTAAACTGTGTATCTTTGATCTTTTGTGTACATTTCAAAGACTTCTGGCTCCTACGATATTGTCGTAAGGTCTGACTTAACTTTGTGTTGTAATTTTATTAAAAAGGGAAAAATTTTGCAAAGCTACTGAGTGTAAAAGTGTGGCACATACTGTTAACAGAGGTCTTTGGTTCAGCTGCAACTAGAAGTGGACCATTTAGAAGAACTGAAAATGCAAAACATGCAGAAAGTGGTTGACGCAATCAATACGTGTGGAGCTGGCTCAGTACTGGGACCAATGTTTTTGTAGTCAGGAGCAGAGACAGGGTTTCGCCCCATACTATGATGGTTAGTACAGAAGCGGTGGTCATTACGTGGCCTGCACTTATAAAAGAGTACAGATGTGCACCAGGAGGTACTTCCTCTGCTTAACAGATAGCACCTTTTCCTGCCATTCCTATACAAATGAGCATTTGCAAGTGCTGCTGGGAAGTAAGGGGTCTCTTGCTTTCTATTTCACCGTAGCTTGTAGTGGTAAAACCCACGTTTATTAGGTGCTCACTCTGCCAAATGCAGTGCCAAACTCTTAACAAAATTATCTCAATCTTCTGTCAAGAGATGAAGACACAAAAGCACATAAAAGGTGAAGAACTTAGAGGCACAGCAGGTGAGGGCAGAGCTCACATGTGAGCTCACAGAATCTGACCCCAGAGCCCAACAGAAGTCTAGGTTGACCTGAACTGAGTATAAAGATGAGGCTGTCTGCTACACTCCACATTTGGGACATTTTATGTGACCCAGCCCTCTACTGAGCAGGGTAGAAAGGAAGAATACAAAAGAAACCTAAGACGAGGTGAGAAATGACAAAGAGGTTTAAGAACCTTAGTCATTTTAGTCCTCACCCTAGTCCCTTACTCCCTAATCCACCTGGGCTGATGGTGACACACCTGGCTTTTATTATCTACAATGTATAGTTATCCACATAACATTTTTACTGTAACACATATTTCCACTTTAGGAGGACAAGGGATTAGTAAATTGGAATGCTAAACATTAGAGGGATTTTTTTTTTTTTTAACTGGGCCTGTATCTTGCAGAAGAATATACAGAAAATCTGCTCCAGTTCCACGATGCTGAGATTGCGTGGTTAAGAAACTACTACAAGGTTCACAAAGAGCTCTTAGAAGGTGTCCAGAAGTGGAAACAAAGCTGGAGGCTTTTCTTAGAGTTTGAGGTACTGCCCTAATTTTTGTTTTCCTTAGAGGACAATGAAATGTTAAGAAAGCATGTCCCATGTAGAGTCAGAGTCCAGTTTCCTTCGCTCTCTACCGGGTTTGTAATGGCCTGTCTCCATCATTAAGTCTCTGAATTACTGCTAACTCATTTATATTCGTTAGTGTAATATGTGGGAACATGTAATGGAGAAACCCCAAGTAAGTGGCTTAAATGAGGCAGAAGTTCCTTTCATGAAGGAAGTCCAGGGTGGACCACGCAGGGCTAGTGTAGCAGTTCCAGACAGTGGGTCCCAAGTTTCTCCAGCTCATGGTTCCCCCACCACTAAGGGGTGTACCTTATCCTCGGGTCCTGTTGGCTCTAGAGCTCCCGCCACAGCGGTTCAGGCAACGTGGAGGAGGGAACACAGAAGGTGCTGCTGCTCGGGCTCTCCCAGTACTGTGCTCATCTCACAGTACTGCTGGCGAGGCCAGGGAACTGTCACACAGAGGAATCGGGTGATTCTGCGGAGGGAGAGAATAGATACTGGGCCAGGCAGCTAATATTCTTTACAATTCCAGCTCCTGCTCTTTTCGTAGAAAATTGCCTGGGTGTTGGGACACATTTATATACATCAAATTTCTTTTCTTCTGATCAACATAGTACATAGTTTCCCTCAGAGCATTTTAGAGCTTGGCGCTGGGACTGGGATGAGGCACCGTCAGCACTGGCTTAAAGCACTCGTTCTCAGGTTCATGCCAGCCCTGTTAGAGTCCGAAGGGGCCTTGAGAGAACCCTGAGTTCAACCTCTTCAGGTTCACAGGCCAGAAACTAGGACTCAGAAGGGGAGAGAACTGTGAGAACCAGGTGTCCTGGTCCTCAGCTACTCCTTACTTCTGGTTGACAGCAAAAAGGAGCAGGAAATGTTGATAAACAGCTAAATAAGCAACCTTGTTGACATGTCAATATTTAAGAATAAGACATGACCATCTGCTTTGGTTACTGTTTACAGGCAGGTTAAGTTGGAAGGGAAATGGAATTTCTTTACAAGCTTAGCCCCAAATTGTCAAGATCGGTTCTAAACTTTTATGATTATCTGCCTCTATTTTGAGTGTATATGCCTAGCTCATATGTACAAATTGTATGCTTATAATACTGTTCTGATATACTCAATCCATGATAGAATAACAAAATAGTTGAGTTGGAAGCCTAACATACTGCATTTTTCTAGTTGTCTATTTTGTGAGTGTTAATAACAAACATCTGTAAACCCCTTAACCTGGCACATTTAAGCTGCATTGTCTCAGCAGGCTGGGAGTGAGCAAGTAGTGGTGCTACCACCAAAACCTCACAGTGTAGACCTTCCCCTTGTCCCTCCACAGAGCTCTTTTTCTGTTGTCTTTGATATCCAAACCAAGGAAGGGAGCTAGTGACATTGTGCATTAAATATTAAAGCCTGTCTTCCCTTTTAGATGAGAAAGTAAACAAGTTTTCCTGCCCCCCGCCCCTGTAGGTGTGCTCACCCACCACCCACCTGCCTCAGGACCACTGCTGACTGAGAATGCAGGTCTCAGTGAGTCTCCTTAATATGTATCCGTGTATGACAAGAAGGAATCTTAGCAGGAATAATTGATCTGCCCACTTGTGCTGGGTTTCACTGATTAAAATGTATTTTCCCAGAGAAAGGCTTCAGATCCAAGTCAATTTACAAATCATGGTGGACATCTTCTAAAAGGAAAAGCAACATGCCAGGCTCCAGAAAATATTCCCTAAGGTAAAACTGGTGCTCAGTTTTGGGGCTTGGTTACAAAATACCTCACTTTTTGTATAATCATGTGCCTCCAAACTGTCACATCTTCAAAAGGGAGGGGCAGGGATGGTCAGTAACACCGGGCCCTCTTGTAGTATAAACTGCTGGGTCAGGGCAGATGAGTTTTAGGGCAGCCACTACGTAGCACCAGAGACGGGGTGGCCTAACCAACAAATTCATTTTGTTGCAGTTATAGAGGCCGGAGGGCTGAGATCACATTGTAGATGGGGATGATTTCTTCTGAGGCTTATAAATGGTTATTTTCTCCCTGTGCCTTCACATGGTGGTCTTTCTGTGTGTGTCTGTGTCCACATTTTCTCTTCTTAGATACCACCAGACATACTGGGTGGTTTAAGATCCACCCTAATGACTTTAGTGTTCAAGTGAAACCACATTCTGAGCTGCTGGGGAATCGGACGGACTTCAGTGTATGAATGGAGGGATGGGGCCACAATTCAGCTGATAACACAAGGCAAGCTTTTGAGAAAGTTCTGTGGACCTAATTACTGTTCTCTATTTCAATAATAATAGTATTTATTGAATTAAGTGCCAGATACTATTTGAGAGTGTTTTCCATTTCTACAGATGAGGCACCTGGGGCACTGAGAACCTAAGTAACTTTGCCAACCTTTTCCCAGCTAGTAGGAGATAGATCTCAGGCAGAGGCCCAGGTGGTGCAGTTCCAACTGTGCTCTGCCTCTGCACTGCTGCTGGTGCCCCTGCTGCTCCGCTCTCGGCACCAAAACCTCCATGGCCAGACACTGGCCTCACCTTTCCCACTTCCATATGTATCATGAACAACTGTCCCTCAGCTTTGATTTCTGGCTACTCTAACCTGTCCCCAATTGGGTCCAGCTCCCAGAAGTCAGGCGAATGATGTCTGGGAAGGGAAGAGTCATTCTATTTGGGATTCACACCAAATATTTGAAGTAATTAACATGTTCTTGTGTCTAGTCTCAGCTGGAAGAGGAGTTGAAGGCACAGATTGAAAAGTGGGAACAGGAACATTCAAAAGGATTTATGGTGAATGGGCAGAAATTCATGGAGCATGTGACAGAACAATGGGAGATGTGCCGGTTAGAGAAAGAATGGGCCAAGCAGGAAAGGGTAAGTGAACCAGTTTGGAAGAGGGAAATGTGATGTGAGCGGCCTCGATTTGGCCTGTGCCCCTGGCAGCTCTGGGGGTAGAGGTTTGGTCAGATTTCTGCCCCACCCTGCCCTAGACCTGTTCTCTTCATGGGACGTATCCCTATTGCTTCTGACTTTCTTGAAGAACAAGGAGACGGAGATGGAGATGCTCCATGGAAGTGCTCCCCAAACACCCAACAAGCGGCGAGGTCTGGCACCCAACAAACCGGGCAAGGTGCTCAAGGTAAACAGGACGCTCTGCAGACTACACAGTAGGCATGGGGGCGTGAGGCCAGGGCTCTGGTCATCTCTGCCTTCTGTCCTGCAGAGATGGGGTTTTTCGAGACTTTCAGGTTGAGTCCCTTTGGGAAGTGGGTGGACCATTATTTCCCTTCTCCCTCTACTCACACTTTATAACATATATAACAGGTGGTTTTTAACTATCTTATAACTCCAAGGATACCATTGAGAATATTTAGTGTTTTTTTTTTTCCTTGTTAAAAAGCTTTTTAAAAGGTGGCTTTTTTCATAGCATCAAACTTTCTTCACATACACACTTGTCGTTAGCTATATGTTCTGTCCTCTTGACATACAGTCACTTATTCGTTCCCTATGGTTTGATATTCTGAAAATGTGATAAACTTTTAGATGCTGGTGAGGGGGCCAGTCCTTGCTCTGAGTGCTGCACTCAATGTTTCTGGCATCCCAGCTGCACCAGTCACTCAGTCTGTGCTGTCAAAACCGTCATAACAATTCATGCTCCCAAGTAGCTGTGCTGAACATGTGCTATTTTCAGGCTTAAATTTGTGTCCATCTGATGGGTACGAAATAATGTCTCATTATGATTTTAGTTTGCATTTCTGTAATTACTAATGAAGTCGAACACTTGTTTCTTTCTTATAAATTTTATAGGAATTCTTTATGTTCTGGATGCTACACCTGTCATTTGTGTTAGAATAGCTTTTCCCAGTATTTGTGTGTGTCTTGTGTAGCTTGTCTTTTTACTTTTTATGGTGTTTTTTTGATGAACACAAAGTTCTTAATTTTAATACGGTAAAAATATTTTCAATCTGTTTTCCTCATGACCTATACTTCTTGTACCTTGTAAGTAATCCATCTATGTCCTAAAGCCACACAGATATTTTCCTAAGTCACATTTCCTAGTCTGTCTTGTATTTGAAAGTTCCACTGTCCCATTTTATCCACCGAGTTTTTAAATTAATTTTTTATAGCTTTATTGAATAAGACTTATACATTATATTTAAAGTGTACACTTTAATATAAAGTTTTAACATATGTGTGCACCAGGCACAGTCAAGACAGTGTACATCTCCATTTACCCAAAAGTCTCCTTGCTCCGCTTCACAATCCCTTCCTCTTCCTTCTCCCTATCCCCCTCAATTCCTGGCAACCACAGATTTGCTCTGTCACTATTCGGTAATTTGCATTTCCTAACATTTTATATAAATTCAACAGTATGCCTTTTTTCATTTATTATAATTTCTTTCAGTTTAGCATAACCATAGATGTTGCATGTATCGATAGGTCACTACATTTTTATTTTTGAGCAGTATTCCAGTGTACAACTGCCACAAATCCCTTATTTGTTTACCTGTTGAATATTTTGGTTTGTTTCTAGTTTTTTTGGCTATTACAGATAGCACTGCTCTATATACTTACGTGTAAGTCTCTGGAGATATACTTTCATTTCTCAGTAATTCTAGGAGTATTTATGGCTGGGTCATGTGATAGCTGTCTGTCCAACTTTTAGAAATAGAATAGTTATACCATTTTACAGCTCCATCTGCTGGAAATAAATGGGCCTTGAACACATTTCACAAATTTCCTGAAAGTTCTCCACCGTGTAAACCCACTCCCTGAGACTGCCTCTCATCCTCATTTCTCTGTAGTGCCAGGGGCAGGCTGCTGAGCACGTTGTCTCAGTTGGTTACCTCTGTTTTTTTCCTAGCTGAACACTCCCACCATGTCCAATGCCACGGCCAACAGCAGCATTTGGCCTATCTTTGCGGTGCCTCAACTTCCACCTTCTGGCAGCAAGGTTAATAAGCTCTCTGTCTCTGTGTATGAGCATGTTCCCAACACAGCCTGTTTATCCAAGGGACCCACCTACTTGTTCCAGTTTCTAAGATCCCTGGATTTTGTTGTCATTGTGATGCTGAGAGTTGACAGATGTAAGCCATTCAATCTGTAAAAAATTGAAAGAAGACGTGGTCATTCTGATCCCCAATGGTATCAAGCGGAAGCCCTAGGGTGTTACTGGGAAACTAATGAGCCCTCTGGGGGCTCAGGTCACAGCTGGGTCTTCAGTTGCTGCTGTGTGTGGGTTCCAGTCCTGACACTGGGTCACTAGACAGGTGCTCTCACATAGGAGATGGGTGGGGAGTACATGCTAAAAGGTGTTCAGTCTTTCACATATGTTAAAGACTGTGCTCAGGGTACATGTTCTGCAAATTAAGAATTTATATCTTTTTGTACAATGGAAGTACTTTATAGGTTACAGACATAAGAATAATACAAAAATGCCATCAGCCTCTGTGTGTGTCTGTTATAAGGATGATACACTGATTGATCTCTCTTCTCTTTCTCTACAGCCAGTCCTCGCTTCTACCTATTCAGGGAAAAACACCCCACATGCTGGCTGGCAATGGAGCCAATAAGGAGAACCTGGAGCTCAATGGCAGCATCTTGAGTGGTGGGGGCCCCAGCTTGGCCCCTTCCAGCGCAACTTCAGCATTAATTCTGTTGCCAGCACCTATTCTGAGTTTGCGGTAATTCACCCTTTCTAATATCTACCAGTCTCCGAGGAGCACACAGTTGGGGCAGTGAGTATCTTCCCAGTGGTACCCAGGCTGTTAGGACAGTTCTTTGGAGGCTGAGAATCCCTTTCCTGACTTGACCATGGGTGGAGGTTGGGGGGGCTGGGGCTAGAGGAAGGAAATTGGCATCAGCGACTAAACATTTAACTCGATCCTTCTGCTTAAGAAATACCATTATACAATTCCCTGTACCACTCCCTGGCTGCAGGAGGTGACCCTTCTGATCATGGCCCTGGTACTCTTGGTGGAGTTCTTGGTAATTTGTCGTCTTTGTTCTTAGAAGGATCCATGCCTCTCTGACAGCTTCCCTGTTGGGCTTCAGGTCTGTATGGCAATCCCTGCATGTTCCATGTCCCTTTTCCAAACTGATCTGTCATCTGCTGGTTTTATTCCCACCTCAGCGCAGGGCTTCACTAACCAGTAATCCTCAGCTGTCCTATCACAGAATATTTTTTACAAAGGAAGCAGGAAATGCCTAATACAGGCTTCATGAGTAATAAATATCTGGCTTAAGTTCCCAGCAGATTAACCTGCTGATTAACAAGAAAACTTGTTCAGACTTGAATTGGATTCTCAATCCCACCTAAAGTCAGGCAGAGCTTTTTTACTGTGTCATGTCACAACAGAAAACTTTCACCTTCCCCGAGTGACGTCAAAGGCCTCTAAATGTGCCAGAAAGAACCGAGGCCCCATCACCTGGGGAGGGGAGCCCCAGCTGTGTGCTACCTATGATGAGGTTCTTGGCCTGCCTGATGATTATTTCCTGGAGGATATGCCTTACTAACCAATCAGGGCCGAATGCCAACTTTCTGTCCACTCTGAGCTGACGCTCACTTCCTTGCCATCACTTACTTCTCCCACACCGAGGTACTAAAGCAGATATGATGCTCTGGAAGTAAGTCATTTTCCAGGATGCTCTTCAGCTCCTGGTATCATAGTCCATACTTTCCAAACTCTTAACTACAATGCCTTTTACTTAATGTGTGTTCTCTCTTCCCTCAGTATGTTCCTACTGAGAGGTGAGGCTGCCTTGCTCTTGCGAGCAGCTCAGTTGCGGCCGAGGGCATCAGGCCAGCTCCCTCGTGCTGCAGTTGTCCAAGACTGTAGCTTGTTTTGAATATTGAAATTGGCTTCACATTCTGGCAAATTTTTGGAATTAATGACTGGCATGGCTCTAACTCTAGAAGTGGGTGCATGTCACTCTGGCTAGCTGATTCCTGGAGAGGGTCCAAGTTTCTTTTTTTTTTTTTTTTGGCTTGCTTCACCAAGCCCCATTTCATCCACTTGGAGCTTAAACGCACCTGCTTGTCTCTGTGGGTAGGCCTGGGGAGGTTCTTGTGGTTTGGGTTGCTGTGAGTGGCCAGCTACACCAGGCAGCACCAATGCCAGTACACTAACCTCCTAACATGTGCCCTTCTCAGTGGTCATTCATGCTCATCTTCTGCTTCTATAGCATGTGCTCCAGCATGAGAATAAATCACCAGCAGGTTACAAGGCCCTCAGCCCCAAGGATTGGTAGACATATGGTCTGGCCTCCATTTATAAAAGGCTCAAAAGACCAAAGCTTGTTATCTACTTAGCTTGACAACTCAGTATTTTGTGAAGGATAAGGGGTTTCTCTTGTGGTCTTCATGGAGAGACTGAGGAAAGGGGTCAAGGGCATATGTACTTGTATACATGCTTCATCTGGTGATAGCGCCTCACCTTTGGTTCCTAACATGGCCTGTGATGGGTATGTCTGTGTCAGAGAAACAGCCCTCGGGCCTTGTGCTGACACTTAGCTATGCTTACAAGGGCGGGGCACACAGGGAACTACCGCCACTGATGTTTATTTTTCAACAGCGAGAACTTTCAAAGGCCTCCAAATCTGATGGTACTTCTCAAATCCTCAATTGAACCGACATCCAGTCCTGAGAAGCCCTGATCAGTCAGTTAGCTAGCTGTGGCTTCCTGTGTCTGGACTGGACCTAATTGTGGCTTTTTCTTCGGTTTATGTGTGCTTGAAACCCTGGATAGGTTCCATTACCATGGGCCTTACAGATGGAAGTCCATCATAGGCTTAGTATGTCCTTAGACACTTGGTTTTTACACACAAAATGTATTCATAGCAGCAAGCACAAATTTTAGCATATGAACCTAGTTGCACTTGCTGAAGCACGGCCACAGGTTTGCACAGCACCACTGTGTAGAAAGGATGTTCAAAGTAATGCTGTAGCTACAGTACCTTAGTTCTCACCTAAAGGCCTATCCTCACTGAAAAGGACAGCCTTCCTCCTGATGAGGATGTCCATGTGTCAGGTAGAGGTGGCCTGATCTGCCAATGATGTGACATGGAGGGTGGGGGCCCCTTTGGTAAACTGCATAGTTCTGTTATATGGTGTGCTCTCCTGTGCTTGTCTGAACTCTAGTTCTTCTGGTTTTCTGTCCTGTCCCTGCCCACCCACCCCCCAATACTGGTGTCCACCATGCCTGAGTGTCTACCCCCTGCAGCCCACAGCCTGGTTTGTCAGCTGTTGGGGAGACCTAGAACTTTGCAAATAAATGTCAGTGCTGCGGAGTAGTTCCTGCTGCAGTGTGCACATGAGCCTCCTCCTTTGTCCTCCCTGTTGGTTACTACTGTTCTCTCCAAGGCACTATTATTTACTAATACTTAGTAAGTAATACTAAAGGCTGTGCTTTTAGTTGAAAGCTGACCAGTGCATGGAGATGGACTCGATTTGGAAGTGTACACCATGCTATTTAGTCGTAGGTATACATGTCGTGTTTTAAAAATCTAAATATATTTTTATATTAAAATATGGATATGTTTTTATAATAAAATGTGGATATATTTTTAGATTTTCTCAAATGAAGTTTTGGTTCATTTGGTTCATAGAAAACAGATTTTTAGTCTGGAATGTGACTTGTATATTGTTTTGTGGAATTCTACCTTTCAACCTTTCTCATTCTCTAACTTTTTCTAAAATTCTTTTATTTTCTATATTTCTATTTATCATTCTATCTTAACTATAGTTCTATGTGTCATTCTAGCAATATTTCTCTTTCTAATTCTATACATCTTTTTCTGTCATTCTATTGATTTGTATGTCTTATATTTCTAAACTTTCTTTTCGTCCAGTTTTCCCTTTCTGTTTATATCTTTTATTCTTTGTCTCTCTCATTCATCCCATTTTTCTACTTTCATTCTTTGTGTCTTTCTAGTTATCTATTTTTTCCTATATCTTCCTTTCTTTCTGTTCCTCTGACTTTCCATCTTTTATTTCATTCTGTCTTACTATCTTTCTTTGTCTACCTTTCTTACTATCATTTATTCTGTCTTTTGTTGCATCTTCATATCTATGTATTTCTATGCTTTTGTTATTTTTTTTCCTTTTATATTCTTTGTTTTTCTAGGTAAGCTTCTATCTTTAAATCTCTCATCTTTCTACCTATCATTCTATGTTTTTCTTTACCTTTCCTTCTACCTTTTATTCTTTCAAAAATTACTTTCAATGTTTCTTTTTAGTTATTTTTCTAAATTTCTATCTTTCTATATATCTTCTATCTTCTCTATTGATCTTTTATCTTTGTCTCTCTTCCTATATTTCTACATCTAACTTTACCTCTTACCTTTCCACCTCATTCTTTTCCTTTTTCTATCTACTTTTCTATTTCATTCTTTTTATCTATCTCTTTTCTCATTCACCCTGTTTTTCTATGTATCCTTCTAGCTATCTTTCTATATATTTTCTCCTTCCTTTCTTACCCTCTAACTTTCCATCTTTTCTTTTTCATTCTTTCTGTATCTTTCTAACTCTCCTATGTATCTTTCATTCTACTTTTCTCACTATATCATTCATTCTGACTTGTTCTCTTTCATTGCATCTTTCTATATAACTTCCTATGTATTTCTGTTATTCTACATATTTTGTTCTACTTTTCTGTATTTCTATATTTGTTTTTCTAGCTACATCTTTCAGTCTTCATCATTCTATCTCTCGCTTTAGTTTTCTTTCTACTTATGCTTCTATGTATCTTTCTAACTTTCTAATCTTCCATTTTATCTTTCTAACTTTAGTTCTACTTCCATTCTCTCATCTTTCTATGTATTTTTATCTTTTATCAATCTTAGTGTCTGTTTTTCTATCATTTCTCTTATTCTATCATTTGTTCTAGCTTTTGTTCTTCATTCCATCTTTATATCTATTTCTTTTTCTCTGTTTTTGTCTTTCTAAGTTCCTTTTAGTCTCTTATTTTCTTTACCTTATCTTTTATTCTCTTTCTAAAATTTCATTTTAGCTGTCTCTTCTATCCTAACTTTTGTTCTTTCATTCTTATTCTCTATATCCTATCAATCTATCTTAATGTCCATCTTCCTATATTTCTATCTGTCCATCCTACTTATATTCTATCTTTCCATCATCTTTGTTGCTTTCTATATATTGTTCTCTTGCTATCTTTCTATTTATATCTTAGCATTCTTTCTCATTCATCCTATTTTTCTACATTCATTCTGTTCCTAGCTATCTTTCTGTATCTTTCTAATTTAAAGTTAAATAACTTTCATTCTCTCATTCCACCTTTATATCTTTGTGTATATCTGTCTTATTTTTCATTCTATTTTTCTTTATTTGTTTTTCTAGCTACCTTTAGCTCTCTCTAGTTCTTTCTACTTATCCTTCTACCTTTTGTTCTTTCTAAAATTCCTTCATTTTCTCTTTCCTTCTGTCAGTCTATATTTTTTCTATTTTTTATTCTACTTTCTATGTATCTGTTTATCTTTACATCTTTTTCTGTCTTCCTATTGATCTATCTTTATGTCTTCCTATGTTTCTATCCATCTTTCATTCTGTCTTTCCATGGTTCTTCCTTTCTATACTTTTTCTCATTTGTCCTATTTTTATACTGTCATTCTGTGTCTAGCTATCTGTATTTCTACTTGGTCTCACTATCTTTAAATCTTCTTTCTATCTTACTATCATTTGAACTATGTGACTTTCCTTCTTTCATTCCATCTTTATATCTATTTCTATGTATCTTTTTTCTTCATCTTTCTATATTTGTTTTTCTAGCTACCTTTCCATCTTTCAATATTCCTCTTCTACCTTTTTTATCTTCCTAGTTTTTACCTTTCTTCTATCTTTCATTCTTTCTGTCACACTGTGTATTTGTCTTTATAGCTTTCTGTCATTCTCTCTATTTCTGTTTTCTGTTCTATATTTCTAATATCTATTTTTGTATTTTTCATTTTAACTTGTTCTATCAACATTATTTCATTCTCATTCTCTGCTTTCTATGTATCTTTCTACATATCTTTTTCTATCTTCTCCCTATATTCTATCGATCTATTTTAATGTCTATCTTCCTATATTTCTATCCATACTGTTATGTTCTATCTTATTATCATTCTCTCTCTCTATTTTTTGTTTCTATTATCTTTTTCATTTGTCCTATTTTTCTTTCATTGTTTCTTTCTAGCTATCTTTCTATATCTTCATTTTCCTACCTTTATTTTCTATCTTTTCATTCTACCTTGTACTATCATTTGTTCTTTCATTCATTCCATCTTTATATAGATCTTTCTTTGTATTTCTATGTATCTTATTTCTGTCTTTCTATTCATTTTTCTATTTTCCTCTCTTTCTATTGCTTTACCTTCTATGTTTCTTTCTAAAATTTCATTTTATCTGTCTTTCCTTTTTACATGTCTATCCATCTGTATGGTATCTGTTTAGCCGTTTTCCACTCTGTATTTCCATTTTCTGCTTCTATTGTATCTCTTTCATTCTCTAACATTGTTGTAGCTGCCAGCCCCTGAAAGACACACGGACCACCAGAACTCAGTGAGTTATAGGAATCACACTCTTTATTCAGCCAGCTGGGTGTGCCAGGGGTACGCAGACCCCAAATTAAGCAGCCCCGAAATGTAGAGGTACAAGGTTTTTAAGCCCTAAACCCCATTCTTCATTCTGTCTGAACACAAAGGTCTATTTTTTTTTTTTTATTCACTACCTGTCAACCCACAGGTCAGGTGTGCAAGCGGCGGTACAGAAGCAGAAAGCTTGTTATTAGAATGTTATGTTCCTATAATTAAAAGCCTATGTTCCCATGGTGATAGTCAAACAGTAATTTCCTGCAAGTAATAAATTTCTAGCAGTCATTTTCCAGCCAGCACATTCCCCACTGGCCTTAGCAGAAATTCAAATTTTGATTCTTCATGCAGAATTCGCCCATAGCCTCTAGTCTGTAATCCTAAAAGTCTAATAGAGTTAATTCTTTTCCTTATATATTCAAACAAGAAATTAAGGAAACATGGGCCAGAAGTTAACAAGAGGAGGAGGAAGATTAAACGTCCAACTATAGCAGATAGAAGGGTTGTTAGCCATGGTGACCAGTTGAACATCCTGTGAAACCAGTTATTTGGTTCTAGTCTCTGTCTTTCCCTGGCATCAAATTTCTCTGTACTAGTCGTAAGCTTTCTCTAATTACTCCGGAGTTATTGGCATAGAAGCAACAGGTTTCACCTAGAGCCATATATCTAAGAATAATAAATTTAAACTTCTATTTTGGAGGACTGCTGTTAGTGAATCGACTTGAAGTTCTAGCCTGTTGAGCTCAGTTAAATTTAGGGGAGTTCCTGCTCCAACATAGTAAGGGGTTTTGGGTTTAGGCACAACCAGCAATCTTGTCCTATGTCTGGGGTCATCTTGTGTATTATCATAGCAAAGTTATTAATATTCCTCCTGGTTCTAGTTGTGGCTGGTCAAATGCCTGGGCTAAAGAGGAAAAAAGGAAGAAACAGGGTTAGACTTATGTACGCTTGAGTCTTAGTCTTAAGGGCCCGTCTTCCTGAGCTGTCCACTCTCGTGCTGCCTTCACATGGGAGTGATGAATCCATGATGGGATGCCGTCTACTTTAACTGCAGTGGGCATTGTCAAGTAGACAGTGAAAGGTCCTTTCCATTTGGGTTCTATCCTTTGGAAGTGAACTTCCAGATCCACACACAGTCCCTGGGTTGAAACTGATGGGGAAATCCATCCCCCGGGGCTGAGTGGACAGCACGAACCCAGGACCAAATCTCCTTATATACACTTTGAAGGGCCTGTAAAGACTTAAGTAAGACAAGGTTACGCGGTTCTGCCTTTTTCTTATCTTCTAGGTACTAAAGGTGGGGGTTTTCCAAAGAAAATTTCAAATGGGGTGAAGCCATTAACATATGGAGTGCACCTGTCTTGGAGAAGAGCAAAGGGGAGAAGTTCTATCCAGGTCCCACCAGTTTCTAATCCTAACTTGACTAATGTCTCTTTTAGGGTCCGATTCATTTACTCTACTTGGCCCAAACTCTGGGGCCGGTAGGCGCAGTGGAGTTTCCATCGCAAATTTAGGTAGCTAGCCAATTGTTGTGATACCTTTGCTACGAAGGCTGGCCCGCTATCTGACCCTAAAGTTTCAGGGAGACCAAATTGAGGGAGGATTTCTTGTAGTAGTTTCTTAGTAACTACTAAGGCAGTTTCTTTCCTGGTAGGGAAGGCCTATACCTATTTTGAAAAGGTGACTATAAAAACAAGTAAATATTTGTAGCCCCTCACAGTCGGGGTTACCTCAGTGAAATCTACTTCCCAGTGGTACCCTGGATAAGTTCCTCTTTCCCTATGCCTAGGTTCTTCTATCTTCCCCTTCCTTGGATTAACTTGGGCACAAGCTGAGCATTGTGAGGCAATCTCCTCTGCGGTTGTTCTCCCCTCTAATAAGTGCAAGTAGGGGTCTAAAGCTTGGAACATCTTAGTACATCCTAGGTATGTGGTCTGGTGTATTTGGTGGAGGAGAGTCCTTCCTAGGGCCCATGAGAGCCCGAATTTTCCATTGGGGTCATCCACCACCCCAGTTGGTTCCTAGTGGCTCCTTTGTCTTGAAAATATATGTCCTCTTCTGCCACATAGGTCAGAGACGGAGGCAGTTCTGGGTAAGGAACAACAGTCAGTAGATGTGGTGGGGGCCCCACTGGCCTTGTGGTCACTGTTCTTGCCTCTGCATTGGCTCGTTGATTTCCCTCAGCCTCAGGACTATTCCTTTTCTGATGCCCTTTACAAAGAATAGCCAGAGCCTTAGGCATCTATGTGGCTTCAAATAAGGCTAAGATCTCCTTGTTCTTAACGTCTTTCCCAGCTGAAGTCAGAAGCCCTCTTTCCTTGTAGATGGCTCCGTGTACATGTGTAGAGGCAAAGGCGTATTGGCTGTCAGTGTATATTGTGACTACCTTATCCTTTCCCCATCTTAGTTTCTCAGTGAGGGCGATGAGTTCTGCCTTTTGAGCAGAAGTCCCATGGGGAAAAGCCTGTGACCAGATGGTGTCAGAGTTACAACCGCTGCCCCAGCATACCTCCTTCCTTCCCGCATGAAGCTGCTCCCGTTTATGCACAGAACTTTATTGGCCTCAGGCAGAGGGGAGTCTTTGAAGTCTGGCCGCGAGGAACACACAGCATCAGTGAAATCTATGCAGTCAGAACGAGGGTCTCGGGGTCTGGGTCTGACAACAGACTGGCTGGGTTGATGACAGTAGCTTTGGATTTTAGCCATATGTTTGGGGTCATCCATTGCCTCCCTGTTGTTGAACACCTTCTGGGCTATCTCAACAAGCTGGGACAGGTTCATCCCTGCAAAACCTTCTAATTTTAGTAATTTATGCCAGATATCGGGGGCTGCCTGTGTAGCAAAGGCCATATTAATTGCCTGCTGGTTCTCAGGGGCCTCAGGATCAATGGGAGTGTATATCCAGTACACCTCATTCAAGAAATGCTCCAGGGGATTCCTGAGCATTCCCTTCTTATATAACTTCAGTTCCCTTAGAAAGGTTAGTTGGCTGATGAGCAGCCATCCTAATTTCCCCAATTAGAATCTGGTGGTACTGATCTAATGCCATTCTCCCTGCCTGTGTCCCCAGTCTGGGCAGGTGGAGGGAAATTCTTCCTCAGTCTGTTCCCCTGCTTCTTTAATTTTCCTCCTTCCCGCAGCTGTCTTTTGTGTTTCAGTCTGAATGTGTCCCCGTTCTTCTGAGGTCAAGGGGGTAATTAAAAGCTGTCAGCAATCATCCCAGGTGGGGCAGTGAGTCTGAAAGACACTTTCTAAGAGTCCCATTAATGCCTGGGGTTACTCAGAGAAAGGCGGATTCTGTGCCTTCCAGTTGTACAGGTCACTAGTCGAGAAAGGCACTTAAAACATAAAGAGCCTGTCAGTGTGATGCCCCTGGGGTGGTGCTTCTTGTAAGGGGAGGATGGCTGGGGTGGTATTATTGGCTGGTGCCCCACACGGAGCGGGAGCAGATGGCCTGTAGGGGTTACCTGCTGGCTGTCTGAGGAGGTGAGGCGGTGCTATTTGGCCTCTGTTGTCCTGGATTATAGGGTGGGGGAAGGTCACTCTCCTCTGGTGGAGATTAGAGGACTGAGGGACTGGGCTGTCTTGGAGATTCAGCTGCTGCATGTTTCGGGGTGCCCACAACTAAAACTTGTGCCCCTAGAGAAAGCGCACACCGGCGGAGCCAAGGAGGGGGTTTCTGAACAAGGTTTAACCATTGATCGATGTAGGGAAACTGATCAGGATGTTCCGGGCCTCCCGTGACAATCTTCCAAACATTCCTCACTAAACCCTTGTCAAAGGAACCCTCCGGAGGCCAGTTTACACTAAAAGACAGCCACTCAACTTCACACAATGTCCTTAGTCTGCCTGGAGAAAACTTTATGCTATAGTCAGCTCCCTCTGCAAACCCTTCTTTGAAATGTCGCAGGAGACACCCCAAGGGCGTCTTCTGTGAACTCGGGCTTCTCCCCATCCCTTGCGCAGAAAACACAAAACAAACAGTTAGACAAGAGCAAACAGACACATAGACGAGAACAATTACTGGGGTGTAGGTGGACCCAGAGAAGTCGACCACCTACAATCTAGACAAGACCAAAGACAATAGACAGAACTCAATAACAGGGCACAGGATGCGGCGTCCCGCAGCGTGGCCATGGTCTGGGAGATATGACTGCGTCCAGTCTCTCCACGGAACCCCAATGACCGGTCAACAGAAACAGAAAGGTACTTTTATCTAGACGTCGAGGCCTCGGAGATTCCCGTCAAGACCAGGAACAAAGAGTGTGTCCTAAAGGTTGCGTCCTTGATGATTGCATTAACCCCATCACGGCATTCAAGGGCCCTGGAATGTCTCAGGTTGGCTACCCCTTTGAATCCGTAACAGGGACAGCAACAGCTTCGGAGGCCAGTTCGGTCTTAGATCCCAGGGCCACTCCCTGAGATCTCGCTGGGGCCTCCAAATGTTCTAGCCGCCAGCCCCCGAAAGACACACGGACCACCAGAACTCAGTGAGTTATAGGAACCGCACTCTTTATTCAGCCAGATGGGTCTGCCAGGGGTACGCAGACCCAAAATTAAGCAGTCCCGAAATGTAGAGATACAGGGTTTTTAAGCCCAAAACTCCATTCTTCATTCTGTCTGAACACAAAGGTCTATTTTTCTATTCACTACCTGTCAACTCACAGGTCAGGTGCCTAAATGGGGTTACAGAAGCAGAAAGCTTTATTGTTAGAATGTTGTGTTCCTATGGGTGATAGCCTATGTTTCCATGGGTGATATCCTAGCAGTAATTTTCCAGCCAGTACACTATTACTTCTCTCATTCAGCTCCCAAACTTAACCTCCGTCTCATCCCATTCCATGTCTTATCCCTTCTCACATCCCATCTCTCTATTATGCCATCTCCCATTTCCATACTTCTCTTCCATCCCTTCCCGATTCTCATCCCAAACCTATTTCCATTCCTTCTGGCCCCTATTCTCTTTCCATCCCATCCTTCCCAGTCTTATCCTTATGCCTGTATCACCCACTGCAGCCCACCATCCAAAACCCCCTCACATCCCTTACTCCTCAAATCCCATCCATCATCCAGTCCCATCTGCCAGCCCTACCCTACCCTAATCCCATCCCAACCCATCTCACATCACATTCCTCTCCCTGTTCCATCCCATGTCCCTCCCTTATCCAAACTTATCCCATTACCCATCCCAATGCACCTCCCATCCCATCTCACATATCATCCCATCTCCGATCCCAATTACCATCCCATGCATTCCCCCATGTTATCTAGTGTCCCATCCCAATTTTCAGCCCTACTGCAACCCCGTTCCCCAACTGACCCATATTCCCTGCCTTCCCACCCCACATCCCATCTTATCCGAACCCTCATCTCTACTGCCATCCCATCCCATCCCTGCCAGCTGATCCCAATCCCAGTCCTACTCCATACCCACTTTCAACGCACCCCCACCCACATCATACCCCACCCCACTGAACATCCCATCCCATCTTTCATCAAAACCTATCCCAGCCCATTTCCCATCTTATCCCACCAAATCTCACATCCCATCCTATATCCTGTCGCATTCTATCTCCCACTCCATCCTTCATCCTTCTCATTCCATCCCACATCTCATCTCCCATATCATTCTATCATGATGGCCTCCCATTACCAGCCCATCCCATTTCCTGTCTCTACTCCCACCCCACTTTCTATCCTTACTTCGATAGCATCACTTCTCCCATTCCATCTTCTGTCACTACTCCAATCCCACCAAACGTACTACCTTTCATCCCACTCCACAGTCCATGCCATCTCGCATCTTACCGAATCCCCACATTGCATCCCATCCCACATCATACCCCACCCTATTGACCATGACATCCCAACCCTTATTCCAATCTCACTCCAATCTCCCATCTTCCATCTCATTTCCTATCTCATCCCACTTCCAGTCCCATCCCTAAATCTCCTCCCCTCCCATGTTCCAACCCATCCTCTGTTTCATTACTACTCCCATCACATCTCCCATCCAGACCCATCCCCATAATGTTCTTTTCACATATCATCCCATTTCCCACCCCCCATATCCTATGTCCTCCCATCCCTACTCTGCTTCTATCCCCTTTCCTATCTCCATTGAATCCCCACATCCCATTCCCAACTCCAATTCCATTCCTTCCCTGGTCTCATACCATTTCCCATTCGCATCTCATCTGTCCTCACATCTCATCCCACACTCTATCCCATTCCATCACCAAACCCATCCCAACTGCCATCCCAGCCCTAGTTTGATCCTATCCCATTACCATCTCATCCCATCTAATCTAACATCCTGCATCCTGTCCCGTTCCATTTCCCAATCCACCTGCCCCCCATATTCTCGCCATCGCCTCTCTTACAGTCTCGCTTCCCATCCCTGGCCCATGCCATTTCATGTCCCTAACTCATCCCACCTCTCATACTTATTCCTGTCCCATCCCTACTCCTATCCCATCCGCCATCCAATTCCATCTCTACCTACCTCCCATCCCAGCATCATACCCTATCCCACATCCTACCCAGTCCCATCCCATCTCTGATCCCATCTGCCTTTACGTCCTCCCTATCATCTCATCTTCCATCTCCTATTTTATTCCTGCCCACCTCCCAAACTTACTCCCAACCCATTCCATCTCTGCACCCAACCTATCTCCAGACCCATCCATGTCTTTTCCTATCTGATATCTCACATCCCATCCCTAGTCCCTACTCTCATCACACCATCTCATGTCATTTGCACCCCAAATCTTTTCATACCATCACACTCTGCATCCCATCCAGTCACACCTAGTCCCTCTCATCCTATCCCAAATTCCATCTCATCTCCCATATTATATCATCTCTCATTTTATCCCTGCTCCCCCCCCCATTCCTTTCCTATTCACATCCCTTCTGGCCCCTTACTCTAATTCTGTCCCAACTCCCATCCATCCCTTCAGCAATCTCATCCCTACTCCCATTCTAGCTCCCATTCCACCCCTCTCCCATCCAAAATCCTATCCCTTGCCCCACCCCATCCCCTCAACCATCATCACATCTCTCTATCTCCTTCCCATCCTTACTCGCATCTCATCCCCAATCCTAACTCCTGCCCCTTCTCCCATCCTGCCACCTGCCACCCATCTCATCTCTACTCGCATGTCATATACCATCCAGTCCCATCCCAGCCCATCCCCTACCCCAGTTCCTCTGCTATCCTATCCCATTTTTCTCCCTTATCCAACCCATCCCATTACCCCACCCAGTTCCCATCCCATTCCACATCTGATCCATCCCATCCATTCTCCCACATCTCATATCCCATTTTACTTCCGAGCCTTACTCCAATCCCATCCATTTCATCCCACATCCTATCCCACTCCACATCCTATCTCATCTCAACCCTCATCTCTACTCCCATCCATTCCCCTGTGTCATCCCATCCCATCCATCATCCAATCCCATCTCTCAGCCCTACTCCAATCCCATTCCTTTCCTTATTCCGTCCTAGCTCCCACCATCATCCAATCCTATTTGTTTACCCATCCCAGCACAACTCCCATCCCATTTTACATCCAGTCTCAGCACAGCCCACTCCACATATCATACCATCTCAAAGCCCTACTCCACTCCCATCCCCCCATTCATCCCACATGCCATACCATCTCACCCTCTCAGCCCATCTAACTGAAACCCATTCACCATTCAATCTCAATTGGCAACCCTGATCCAGTCCCACCCTGTCCCACATCTCATCAGATCCCCACATCACTTCCCAAACCACGCCACCCCACATCTCGTGGAACATTCCATCCCAACTCCAATTACATTCTTACTCTGATCCCATCCCATTTCCCATCGCACCCCATCTAACCTCACATTTTATCTCACATCCTATCTTATTCCATCCCATATTCCATCTCAACTCCCATAACATCTCATCTTGCCTCCCATCCCAGGCCCATCCCATTTCCTATCCCTACTCCCACCCCACCTTTCATCTTTAACACCTATCCCATGCCTTCCCCAGTTCCATCGCTTCTCCCTTCTGTCCATACTCCCATCCTGTCCATTATCCAGTCCTGTCTCCCACCTCTACTTCCATCCCATCCCAACCTACCTTCCATCCTATCCCACATCCCTAGCTATCTTACTTCCCATTTCAAAATCATACCCCATCCTGTATCATACCTATGCCAATACCGTTCCATCTCTGATAACATCTCTTTCAAAATTACTCCCATCCCATCCTACTCCCATTCTTTTGGATTCCATCCCATCTCTTATTTGCTACTCCCATCCCATCTTTCATCCCATCTCTCATACTATGCCAACTCACATTCCATCCCAACTCTCATCTCATCCCATCTTTCTTCACTAATCAAATCCCATCTCATCTCTGCTGTTATCCTATGTGCAATATCTACACCCATCTACTCCCATCCCTGCTCCTAATATCCATCTCATCTCACCTCCTATTCTGTCTATACCCCCACCCTGCCTTCCATCTCTGCTCTCATTCTGTACAGCAAACAGAATACAGAATCTCCTGTATCAACCCATCCCATATCCCATTTCATCTCCTATAACATCCTTGTCACATGTTATCTCTTATTCCCGACATCCCATCCCACCAATCTCCCATCCCTACTACCATCCCCTTTGTCAAATCTGTGACCATCCCATCTCGTTAAGGGCGGAAAATTTTTAAGTGAGCCAACTTCTACTTCTGTAATCTGCTTACTTGTTCTAGGCTTTATAAGCTGCCTCTTTTGGGAGCTCGGGACTGATCTCCTCTAACCCTGCATGGTAGAGAGTCAGTCACCAGCCAGCTAATAAAGGCTCACAATTCATCTCAATTGGCTCTGTGGGTCTTAGATTTGATCGAACCACAACAATCTCATCTACATCACATCCTACCTCCTCATCCTTACTGTCTTCCCCTCCCACATTCCATCTCATCTCCCATGCCTACTCCCAAACTATCTCCTATCCCTAGTCCCACTTCACCTTTTTCTCATTCCACCCTTTCCCCAATTCCATCTCAACTCTCATTCCATCTCCTTTCCCGACTCCAAACCTATCCATTCCTAGTCTCAAGTCAAATCACAACCATCTCATCTCCTAGCCCTATTCCAATCCCATTTCCCTGTCATCCCATCCTTATTCCAATCTCTAGCTCCATTTCCTGCCATCTCATGTTATCTGAACTGTCATTTCTACTCCAATCTCATTCTTTCCATCTCATTACACATCATAGCCTACTCCATCTCCCATCTCATCTTTTTCTATATTCTCATTCCATCCCATCTCTCATATCATCCCTTCTCATCTCCCATACCGAGCCCATCCCTATCCCCACCCCACCTTCTATCCTTACTCCTGTCATCCCTACTCCCATTTTACCTAGCATCCAGTCCCAATTCCCAGCCCTGCTTCCATCCCATCCCACACCCCACACCATCCCGCAACTTAACAAATCCCCGCAATCCCATCCCTTCCCAACTCAGAATCCACTCCCATTCATCTACGCTTACATCTCATCCCATATTCTAACCAATTTCATCTCCTTTCCATAGCCATTTCTCAAGTCCCATTTCCTTGCTCATTTTCTCATTTCATTGCTACTCCAATCCCAACACATCTTTCATAACATTCTTCCACCTTCCACCCTTTCTCCTATCTCATCTACACCCAATTCATCTTCTTTCTTTACTCTCATCCACCATCCAATGTAATCTGCCACCCTACTTCAGTCCCTTCCCAATCTATCTCCCACACCATCCCAGTCACTTCACTTCTCATATCCTATCACTACTCCCCTCTCTACAGACAGCCTATGGCCCATGCCATACCTTCTTTCATATCACCTTATTTCCCACCCCACATCACTTCTTCCTCCTCCAATCTTTTCCCTACTTCCAGACTATCTCCCATGCCCTATAACATCCTTATAGCTCATCCTCCCTACATGCCATTCCTATCCCATTCTAATTACTACGATCATGTTTACTTCCCTCTATTAATGCAGTATATGTATTGTTAATGCATGATATGTATTGTTAAATGTTTAGTATTCTTAGTCATTCCTGTTACTGAAAGCAGTGTTAATATCTTCAACCACAGTTGTGAACATAATCCATCCCATCCCACTTCCCAACCCATTTACATTTATTATCCCATCTCACCTCACATCAGGTTCTGTCAGGCAGGATTTCCAGGAACATGAAGGTGGTAGGAATGCAAAGACTGGAAAGGAAGAATAAAAGAAAGAGGATAGGACAAAATGAAAGTGAACAGAAAATGGAGAAAGTGTGGTGAAAATTAAGAGAAATCTAATGAAAAATAGTAAGAACATAAGATAGGATAGAAAAATACAGTAAGAAATAAGATAGAAGGATCCATAGAAAGTAGATAAAAAAAAAATAGTACGAATGAGACAGATTGAAAGACATGAAGTGAAAAAAAGATGGAAAGCCAGAACAAGGATGGATAGAATATAGGACAGAACAGAATGAAAATTAAAACAAATGAGTAACAATGAAAGACATAAAAGATACATAGAAAGTAGAAACGAAACAGAAAAAGTAGTACAGTAGAACGAATGAGAAAGACAAAGTATGAATGATGAAAAGAGAATGAAAAGCAAGAAATATAGGAAAACAAGAATAATAGGAAGGTATAGAGAAGACACATGTAGAAAGATCAATACATGGAGAATAAGAAGAAAAGATAGAAGGTCCAAAAATAGAAATATAAATAGAATGACAGTACAAAAGAGAAAAGAAATTTTAGAAAACAAAAGGTAGAAGGAACTAAAGATATGAGAAAGAGAAGGAAGGGTAGCTAGAAAAACAAATATAGAAAGACAAAAATTGAGAGAAGATACATAGAAACACAAAGATATATGGAATAAAAGAAATGATAGAATGAAGATATAAAGGATAGAAAATAAACATGAAAGAGATAAAGGATACGTGAAGTAGAGAAGGTAGAACATAAAGACAAAAGAATGAGACAAAAATAGAAATAAAGGAAAATAGCTAAAAAGATACATGATAATAATAGGATAGAAGGAATGACAGATAAAATGAAGGAATTTTAGAGAAAGAACAAAAGGAGGAATGAAAGGTAAAGAAAGCTAGAAAGATATATAAAAAAAACTAAAGCTGTAGAATGAGAAAGATAGGAACATACATTGAAAGAAGGAAAGGTAGCTAGGAAAGAAAAAGAAAAATAGTACGAAAATCAGACAGTTCAAATGATAGTAAGATAGGAAGATATGTAGAAAGGATACAAAGTAAACAATGATAGTAACAAAGTAGAACTATAGGAAGCTAGAAACAGAATGAAAGTAGAAAAAATAGGACAAATGAAAGACAGGACTGAAAGCTATAAATAGAAACAAAAAGATAGTAATACAGATATATAGAAAGTGGTAGAACATAAGGTCAGAAAGAAATATAGGAAGCTAGGTAGGCATAGAACAATCAATAGTAAGATACAGAAAGAAGATAAAGACAATAAAAGAGAACTTAGGAATGTTGTGGTGGCTGAAAAATGACTGCTAGAAATTTATTACTTGCAGAAAATTAGTTTGACTATCGCTATGGGAACATAGGCTTTTGACTATAGGAACACAACATTCTAACAATAAGCTTTCTGCTTCTGTAACCCCATTTACGCACCTGACCTGTGAGTTGACAGGTAGTGAATTTTATGAGTTCTTTGTATATTTTGGATATTAGGCCCTTATCAGAGGCTTGCTAGCAAATAAATTTTCCCATTCGGATGGTTGTCTCTTTACTTTCTTGACAGTTTCTTTGGCTGTTCAGAAGCTTTTTAGATTAATGTAGTTCCATCCATATATCTTAGCTTTTATTCCCCTGGCCTTTGAGGTCAAATTCATAAAATCCTCTTTAAGTCCAAGGTTTTGGAGTTTAGTCCCTATGTTTTCTTCTATGTAATTTATTGTTTCAGGTCTTATATTTAGGTGCTTAATCCATTTTGAGTAAATTTTGGTATGTAGTGATAGACAACTATATAGTTTCATGTTTTTGCAGGTGGCTTTCCAATTTTTCCAGCACTATTTATTGAAGAGCTTTCCTTTCTCCATGGTATGTTCTTTGGCTATATTGTTGAAAATTATTTGCTCATATAAACCTGTTTACTTCTGGACTCTCAATTCCATCCCACTGGTCCATGTGCTTGTTTCCTGCGAATACCATGCCATTTTGATTTCTGTCACTTTGTAGTATAATTTGAAGTTGGTCAGAGTGATGTCTCCAGCCTCGTTCTTTTTTCCAAGATGGCTTTGGCAATTCAGGGTCCTTCCTGCTTCCATACAAATCTGATGATTTTTTTGTTTTATTTCTTTAAAAAAATGCTGATGGGGTTTTTGTATATCTGTATAATGCCTTGTATAATTTTGTAAATCTGTATAATGCCTTAGGTAATAAGGTCATTTTAACTATGTTGATTCTTCTGATCCAAAAACATGGAATATCTTTCCATTTCTTTGTAACTTCTTTGATTTCTTTTAATAGGGTCTTGTAGTTTTTATTATATAGGTCCTTCACATGCTTAATTAAATTTGTTCCTAGGTATCTTATTCGTTTCGTTGTAATTGCAAAAGGAATTATTTTTTCCACTTTTTTCCCTGACACTTCAGTATTAACTATAGATTTTTGAATGTTGATTTTGTATCCAGAGACTTTACTGTATTTGCTTACTGTTTCTAATAGTGTTCTTGTGGAGTCTTTAGGGTTTTATATATAGAGAATCATGTCATCCACAAATAGTAACAGTTTGTCTTCTTTGTTTCTTATTTGGATGCCTTTTATATCTTTCTCTCTGATTGCACTCACTAGGACCTCCAATGTTGTACTGAATAAGAGTGACAATAGTGGACATCCTTGTCTTGTTCCTGATCTTAGAGGGAAGGTTTTTGATTTTTCACCATTAAGTATAATGTTGTCTGAGGGCTTGTCATATATGACCTTTATTATGTTAAGATGCTTTCTTTCTATACTGATTTTGTTAAGTGTTTCAATCCTAAATGGATGCTGTACCTTTCCAAAGGCTTTTTCTGCACTTATTGATATGATCCTATGATTCTTACTTTTTAACTTATGTATCACAGTAATCGATTTGTGGATGTCGAACCATCCCTGCCCCACTGGATGAAGCCCACTTGGTCATGGTATATAATCTTTTTAATATGTTGTGTAGTTGGTTCATTAGTATCTTATTTAGGATTTATGCATCTGTGTTTATGAGAGATATTGGTCTGTAGTTTTCTTTTTTTGTGTTATCTCTACCAGGTTTTGGTATCAGGGTAATATTGGCCTCATAAAATGAGTTAGGAAGTATTGCCTCCTCTTTGATTTTTTTGGAAGAGTTTGAGAAGAATAAGTATTAAATCATTGAATGTATGGTAGAATTCACTGGCGAAGCCATTGGTCCTGGATTTTTACTTTTTGTAGGTTTTTGATGGTTGTTTCAATTTCCATACTGCTGATCTATTTAGATTTTTCAGATCTTCTTCATTCAGTCTAGGAAGGTTGTATCTTTCTAAATACTGGTCCTTTTCTTCTAGGTTATTAAATGTGGAGTTATGCACTTCATCATAGTATTCTTCTATGATCCTTTGCATTTCTGTAGTGTCTGTCGTAATTTCTTCTCTTTCCTCCCTGAGATTGTTTGTTTCCTTTCTCTTTTTTCTTTAGTGAGTCTAGCTAGGGGATTGTCAATTTTATTAATCTTCTTAAAGAACCAGCTCTTTCTTGCATTTATTTTTTCTATTTTTTTTGTGTGTTTTAAATTTCATTTAATTATGCTCTAATTTGATCATTTCTTTCCTTCTGCTGATTTTAGGCTTCATTTGTTCTTTTCTAGTTTTTCAAGATGAAACTTTAGGTTCTTTATTTGGGCTTGTTCTTGTTTTTGGAGATAGGCCTGTAATGATCTTTCCTCTTATGACCGCTTTTGCCATGTCCCAAAAGTTTTGATATGTTGTATTATCGTTATTATTTGTTTCTATGTATCTCTTTTTATTTCTTCTCCAACCCAGTCATTTTTCAATAGCATGTTGTTTAATCTCTATGTATTTTTGGTTCTTCCTTCTTTCCTTTTACAGTTGATCTCCAACTTCAAAGCATTATGACCTGAGAATTTGTTTGGTAAGATTTCCACCCTCTTATATTTGTTGAGGCTATCTTTGTGTTCCAGTATGTGGGTGGTCAATTCTTGAGAATGTTGCATGCGCATTAGAGAAGAATGTATAAGCAGCTGTTTTGTGATGAAAAGCTCCGTAAATGTCAATTATATCCTGCTGGTATAACATGTCATTTAAGGATGCTATTTCCTTTTTAATTTTCTGTTTTGATAATCTCTCCATATCCAACAATGGAGTATTTAAGTCCCCTACTATGATAGTCTTTTGGTCTGTTTCTCCTTTTAGTTCTGTTAGCAATAGCTTTATATATTTCGAGGCTCCCTGATTGGGAGCATAGATAACAATAAGTACTATGTCTTTTTTGGTTATGATTCCCTTATCATTATGAAGTGTCCCTCAGTATCTTTCTTTACATTTTTTATTTTGAAGTCTATTTTGTTCGATAATAGTACCACTACTCCTGCTTTTCTCTGAATACCATTTGCTTGAAATATAATTTACTACCCTTTTACTTTAAGTCTATATTTGTCTTTGGAGCTGAAATGTGTCTCCTGGAGACAGCATATGTTTGAGTTTTGTTTTTGATCCAATCTGCAACTCTGTGCATTTTTATTGGTGAATTCAGTCCTTTTACATTTACAGTGATTATTGAAATATGAGGCTTTCCTATAGCCATTTTATCTTTTGCTTTCTGGTAGCTCAGTATTTCCATTGTTTCCCTGTCTTTTTTTTATTTGGGTTTGTGGATTTTCCCTTTGGTCCTTCTTGATTTATGTTACATACTTCAGTTCTGAATCTTTGGCATGTGGTTACCATTATAAATATGTAGAGGATACTTTATATATATATATATATGTATATATATAATGTACACACACACACACACACACACACACACACATACACACTAGTCCATTTTCTTCTGTGTGTACCTTATCTTCATTTCCTTTGCGAATTTGGATCTTTTGTTGTTGTTTTCTCAATTTGTTCCTATATATGCTGAATGTTCATTACTATCTTGCCATAGCAAATCTCTTCTTATTGTTGAAGCTTATAATGCCCTGTTCCTAGTAAGGATTGCACTCTTCTGCTTCTATCAGCCTGCTAGTCACCTTACTCCTAATTATGTATTTTTTTTATCATTTTGTTTTATGTGAGCTGACCCCTTTCAGTATTTCCTGTAGTGCAGGCTTCTTAGTGGAGAATTTCCTCAATTTTTGTATGTCTGGAAAGGTCTTTATTTCTCCTTCATATCTAGGAGAGCTTAACTGGATACATTATTCTTGGCTGGTAGTTCCTTTCATTTATTAGTTTGAATATTTGATTCCTCTCTTTTCTGGCCTGTAAGGTTTGTGCTGAGAAGTCTGATGAGAATTGAATGGGTTTTCCTTTATAGATTACCATCTTCTTTTCCCTGGCTGCTCTGAGAATTATTTCTTTCTCTTTGATTTTTGACAATTTTAATATAATGTGTCTTGGAGAAGTCCTTTTTGGGTTGAGATAATTGGGTGTTCTGTTGACTTCTTGAATTCCAAGCTCCAGCTTATTCTTTAGATTTGGAAAATTCTCGACAGCTATTTGTTTGAAAATGTTTCCTAATCCCTGCTCCTTTCTTTCCCCTTCAAGAATTCCCATTATTCATGTTTTCTTTCCTGATGTTATCAACTAGTTCTTATATTTCTTTTTCATTATTTTTCATTCTTTGGTTTCTCTCTTTTTCCCTCTGACTTTTTTCTAGATTTCTGTCTTAGATATCACTGACCCTTTCCTCCATTTAGTCAACTCTATTTCCCAATATTGCTATTTCATTCTTCATCTGTTTCATTGTTTTCTTCATCTCTAGAAGTTCTATTTGGTTCTTTTATAGGGTTTAAATCTCCTTGCTAAAAAACTTATTCTGCTGATCTAGTTGTTTTTCAATTCATGGCATTGTTGATATGAATTATTTTGGATCTGAGTTTTTCTGAAGTACCATCCTGAATAATCTGTCATTTAAGTTGCATATTTCTATGTCATTAAGTTTATTTTCTGGAGATTTTTTTTTTCTTTCCAAACTGCCTTGTCGTGTTGGTTATTCATGGTATTTAATGGGCTATTTCTCTGCCTGGGAATTAATGAAAGTGTATTCTGCTTTTTTTCCAGAAAAAAAAATTTATTATATAAAGTTTTCTCCTTAGCATACTGCTAAGATGGTGTTTTTCTTTTAGTTTCTAGTAGATGGCATCTAAGCCCCTTGGATCCCTACTTTATATAAAGTTAAATAGTTCCTTTTTTGTTATAAATATTCAATCTCACTTGCTACCCTCAGTCTCAGTCCCTGTCTGTGTTAGTGACTGTTTCAGTAGCATTTGCTCAGATTCCCCTGGGACTCCACCGTGTTTGTTTGGAGGATATGGGGATAGGGGCCCTCAGGGCTGGGGGATGAGTGCTGCGGTTCAGCCTCACATTATGCAGCCACAACTGGTAATAATCAGCTGTTATTTCTCTGCTGTCTCCACTTTTCTGCCATCCTCACTTTTCTGCTTTCTTCTCTCATCCCTGAGAACTGCTGCTGCATGAAGCTCACAACTCTCTCAGGCAGGACTGTTCAGGCAACCCACCACACCTTCTCCCCTTCCCCTCCTCCTGCAGGGAGCCCCAGCTGTGAGAGGCAGCTTCTTCGTTTCCCCCAGTCTACTATTCAACTCCCATGGTTCTGACCTGTGGTAGCTCTTATTTGTGGATCCCATACTCAGATTTGCTTGTGTGCAGGTGGGTGTTTTTTTGCTGAGTTTTAGATGTTAAGTTTACTGTTGATTCAAGGGGAGAGATCTGGGAACATCCCTCACTTTGCTATGTTTCTGACCAATATTGCTTAACACTGACAATGTGCCTTGGTTCTTGCATCTTCTATGGCAGGTGATGAATATGCCCCCTCACTACTGTCTCCACCACCTGGACTCGCAAATGAAATTCAATAGCAGAGGTCTATAGATTGTACCCTTGCAACATATCCACCCCTAGAATATATTCCAGCACTGGAGAAACATACACTTTATATGGACACAGGGAAAAATGTCCTATTCCAAGAGGCAAAGTCACAGTTTTGATCTTAATAGTCTTACCCACATAGCCATTTATATAGGCAGCTGGTCCAGGGAATCTGTCTGGATTTCCTTAGATAAGACTACAGTCATTCCTGGTATCCACCAGTGTTAAGAATCTTTGCACATTGTTTGGGAACCAGTGGATTGCCATTTCCACTTACGGCCTCCAGTTCCTGACTATCCCCTCCAAACGGGGACTTTGGCCTTCTCTCCAATCATATAGGGTCAACAGAGAGTCCTGGGGTTTCATAAAGTCCTTCAAGGCCACAGGACAATCTCTTTCAGTGGGAGGTTTCTGCCCATGCCTAAAATGCTGTTAGGTTTTAACTGCTGTCACAATTCTAACAACACTGATCAACTCCTGCACCTAGCAAATCAGTCCACATTTGTATTCTGGTAACCCTAACTGGACCCTGCATAGGGTCTTTTTTTCTTTCACCTCTTGGACCTCTGGGCGTTATCACACAGACACTTCTGCCCCCCGCCCCAAGTCATTTCCCGTTTGCATCTCCTAGAGCGGCCATTGCTGTTGTCACTTCATGTATATGTTTCCCCACATAGGGAGACAGAATGGTGACCAACAATCCAAAAGCAGTTGAGGGGGCGGTCCCTAACACTAGGTCCTGCATACCAGTTGTAAACTGTTCATCATCAGGTCCTGACGTATTCAATTTAAACATAGCTTGCCGCATGCCCAATTCATGAATAATCCACTAGTTCAGTATACATTTGCCATTTACTCAGATGTTCTGGGAGTTCTCCGGTTTCATTCCAAACTGTTTGCAGAGCAATGGTAATCTATTCCATCAGGGTATGGTTCCCCTGACTTTGAATCAAGTTGGCAACAGTTCTATAGATGCTGCTGTAATGAGGGCTGTATGGTTATGGATGCTAATTTCTCCATCTCATCAGAGGAGCACGAAGTGCTGTAGGCCCCCTCATCCCAAAGGCGCAGCGACCAGCATTCTTTCCACAAATCTCGCAATTCTGTGGGTGTATACAGGGTATACGTGGTGAATTCTCTCACCGTGGGGATGCCAGCTTGCACTTCACCCAGACCCAAAGGTTGTTCATGTTTTACCTTTCAGTATATTATGGGCCGTACTTGTGGGTGGACTTCTTCCAGGATATCTTCCCCTACTTCTTGGGGTGACTCTGACAATGGATCTCTTTAGAGTTCAGCTTCCACTTATTGTACCCTTGCATCCAATGCATCTGCCATTTGCCAAAGCTTCTGTATCTGTGCAGCTCCTGCTAGAGCTTTGTCTATATTCTGCTTCAAAGCCAAAAGTACCCAGCCCACTCAGCCAGCAGTGGCTGTAATTTTTCCAATAGCTGCTCCTCCAGGGAGTGGAGTGCCTTTTCAATATTTATCGGGGACCTTTCAACTGCCTCCCATGGCTCAGGTGGAGTCCGAGTCATCATTATTGCCATCATAAGATACCACATGCTGTGGGAGCCATATGTCCTTCCTGTCCTCTGGTAGGGCAGATGGCTCCCTTACCTGAGAAACCTACTCATGACTATGCCAAGTGTGTTGCAGATTCAAGATTCTGAGATAAGGGGTATGAGGCTCAGGCAGTTGAAAAAAAATTTAGGGAGCCATAGGCAACTGCAACAAAGCTCTTTATTCCAGCAGGGGCACAACCAACTATGCAGAATGGCAACACCTTTAATACACAGGTTAAACAATATTGGTACACTGCCAGATGATGGGAGCCCTCACACATGTACCAGGCACATGGTTACATAAGGGGAGAAGTGCCGATTCACTTCTGCTCAGAATTTAGCTGATCAAGGTGTTCAGAGCGAGCCTTAACACTGTCATCTTTCTTTTTCTACATAATCACCTGCCATAGAAAGTTGCCCTGAAATGTTATTAATGCTTTTATGTTTACTGATCACAATCTTTCTGGACTAGTGTTTATTCCAGACTACTCCCATCTTTGTTCCTGGGTTGCTAACATCACTAGGCAGACCACATTGCCAGAGGGAAGGCTCCAGGAAGCACAGCAGACCCTTTCAGAATTATCACATAGCCCCTGGAATAATGCCCAGATTTTCCCTTAAATACCTATACCCTATGACAGACAGAGGAGGTAAGGCAGTTTTGAAGGTATTAACCTGCCTTCTAAGACCACTGGTGCTCTGACAATAAATGCTTATTCTAAATAGCCCAACTTCTGTGTTGGTCTATTGGCTGAGTGGCACAAGCATCAAAAGCCCTGGACTCAGTTGCCTTCTAGTTAAAATGGTACCAGAGAAATAGAATATAGATAGATAGATGATAGATAGATAGATAGATAGATAGATAGATAGATAGATAGATAGATAGATAGATAGATAATAGATATACACATATATGTATATAATAGATATACTCTACTATTGATGTATTATGTAACTATGTATCTATTCAAGCATATCTCAGAGATGTTGGAAGTTAAGCTTCTGACTACTGCAATAAAGCAAATAACACAATAAAGCATGTTACACATTTTTTTTGTTTTCTAATGCATATAAAAGTTATGTTTACACTATACTGTAGTTTATTAAGTTTGTAATAGTTAATGTCTTAAAATGTAAATGTACATACCTTAATTCAAAATACTTTATTGCTAAAAAGTGCTAACCATCACCTGAGCTTTAAAAAAGTCATAATTTTTATACTAGTGGAGTATCTTGCTTCAATATTGATGGCTGTTGATTGCTCAGGGTGGTAGTTGTTGAAAACTGGGGTGGCTGTGGCAATTTTTAAAAATAAGACAATGAAGTTTGCCACATCATTACTTCTTTTCTTTCATGAATGATTTTTATGTAGCATGTAATGCCGTTTGATAGCATTTTACCCAGAGTAAAACTTCTTTAAAAGTTGGAGTCAACTCTCTAAAACTGTCACTGCTTTAACAACTAAGTTTATGTAATATTCTAAAACCTTTACAGTATCTTTCTCAGGAGTAGATTTCATCTCAGGAAATCACTTTCTTTGCTGATCCATAAGAAACTTCTCATCTTTTAAGTTTTTATCATGAGATGGCAGCAATTTAGTCACATCTTGAGGCTCCATTTTTAATTCTCTTGCTATTTCCACTATATCTACAGTTAAGTCTTGAACCCCTTAAAGTCATTTATGTTTTGGTTTTTACCTTTTGTTATGTATATAAAAAGAATGTCATTTTGTTTCAGGTTAAATCACATTACATATATTTTTTATAACCTAGGTTCTTTTCATTTAATATATTTTAAAGTGCTATTTAAGTCAACCAATATATTTAAAATATTATTTTTATGTATAAGAACAATTTCATGGTTATTCCATAAATTAGAAAAAATTAATTCTGTATTATTTGATGTTAGGTTATTCCCAGTATTTCCTGTATCTACAATGAGCATAATGAGAACACGTGTCCATCAGGTGTTCTTTCATGAGTCTTAGAGTAAATACAGTTAAAGAAAAAAAATTCAACCAAATAAATTTAGAGATATAATTGGCTTTATTAAATGATTCATAAATTAAGCAGCATCCATATAGTAAACAGAGATGCTCCAAGGAGTTGTACAAAATGGAAGGCTTTTATAGGCAGAAATAGGATCATATGAGGAAGTTATTAGCAAAAGAAAAAAAAGGTCCCCTTCCCTGAAGAAGAAGGGCAAGAGGCATGTCATACTGATTACCTCATTAGTGCTGATCAGGATTCTAAACTAATTGATTTAAAATTTTGCAGCTGTGAGAGGCTGAAACTGCAAGTATTTCTTGGAGGGGTTTAATCACAGTGACTTTATTTGGAGCCTGTTGTTTATTTTTAACAATTCATTTTGATCAAACTTAGCCCGACGGATGTGATCAAAATGTAAGGTGTTGATGTAAAAAATGTTCAAACTTGTAGAGAATTTTAATAAGTTTATTTGAGCCAAACTGATGACAATTGCTGGGAAGCAAGGTCTCAATTAATTAAGAAAATGCTCCAGAGAATGGCAATTTTGAAGCTCATTTTGTACATTAGAATCAAAGAAGAAGACATGAAAAGGGTTCATTGGTAGTAGATTAAAGTGGTGGGAGAAAGCAAAATAGGAAAATCTCTGGGGTTGGATAAAAAGTAAAATAGTGGTGTTAGGTAGCTAGTCATACATGAACAACAGGGGAACAAAGGAATAGAGGTCCAACCTAAAGTCCACCCAAAGAACACCCTATTGGTAGTTAGAGAATCTCTCCTGCATTCCCAGAGACAAAAGATGGGGCAGAGGGAGAGGGGACATACCTGTAACTGATTTAATCCAGCCACAGATACATGTGCAAAAGGTACCACCTTAACCTGCCTGCAACCTCAGCTTTATTATATCATCATATAATACCATGTTTATGCCTGGAAGTTTATGAATCTAATTATAACAGACTAAATTCTGGGTAAGTGCATGCACACTAGGCAAAATGTTATATAGCAGCCAAGTATCAATCAAAATGACCCCATGTGCCAATCATCTAAGAACACCTTTGTAACCACCAATCATGGCCTTAATATAATGTATACCGTCCCTTCCCTGGAGTTATAGTTCTCTATCTTCCCTGGCTCTAACCCATGCCCACCCACTAGGATACTTATCCTCAATTCCACAAGGTTAGCCAGCTTTAGGCTTGACCCATCTTCTATTTCAAAACATGCTTTTAATAAATAATACTTCTCATAATTGTCATTGAGAGGAAATTCATTTCTTCATCAGTGATAAGGACCGAGATCTGTGTGTTACCAGAACTCCAATCACCAAAATGATAACAGAGGGACTCATACTTCTTATACATTTGTGGGTACAGGAAAGTTAATTATTAACATTTACATCAGATTGAGATGGTATGTGAGGAACAAGATAATCATGAGTGATTCTGTGCTCTGGTGTGGTGAGTTGTACCCGAGGGATCTGAAAAAATGGGGATTACTCTGAAATTCCATGGGTATGTTATCTTAAATGTAAAAATACAATAGACAGGCTTACTTAAAGTAAATATTGACCTTTGTCAAGAAAGCTACAGTCCCAAGATGTGAGTACCTGATATGACCTGCTTTTAGATAGAAATGTTTATGTTCAGGCAATCCTATGTGGTCAATTTCAGTCTCTGAGTTTGTAGGGCCCACCATGCTGGCCTCTCTTGAGCTTGTCAGGTTTTTTATGTGGACCTTTTATTGTCTGCAAAAGTATTAGTGCCACTCTCAGGTACCAGTCTGTAGTTTTCACTGCTTTCATGATTCTTTCTGTGGTATTCACTGGTCATGACATTGCTGGCTGAATCCTTGTGATATTCACAGGCCAGGACTTGAGGTTCATAGTTGGCCATTCTCCTCATTCTTTTTCTGGTGTTCCAGTCTTAGGGAGATTATTTGTTTGATGGTTTGTGATAATTCAACACACAAGGGAAGTTATTATATTATAATAAGCAGGGCAATTCCTAATGTTTGTATAGCGCTTTGGAGCAATGGTTCTCGAGATTGAAGCCACTCAAAATCAAATAAGTAAAGAGAAGATCCCCACTGAAAGAGTCACCTTTTAAGCAAAGTGGCTCATTCAAAGAGCTAACATAACAGTTTCAGCTGCCTCAGAAGTGTTAATTCAGGTATAGTAGGTAATGTAGACCACATCACAGACATTTTCTTACTCAGCTAAAATATAGTTCTGTTATCAAGAACAACTTCATCCAGAGCCTAAGAATCTTTGCTGGGCAGTTAGTGTCTTAGCAACAGAATCCGCAATGTCTCTAAGAGTTTAGGAGAGGTTTTTGATCATATTCTCATTTGTATTTACTCATAAACCAAGAGTCAGTCAGGTTTTTAGCACAAATTGGAAGATAATCTCTTAGCCTGAAATAAAAGTTCATCCTAAATTCTTTGGAAAGAGGAGTAGTGCTGATGAGATCTCCTAGTGAATTGGGGTAAATCTAATCTAGATAATCATGGGAATGTTGGAGTACAAATTTGATCTGAAGGGTTACCCACAGTTACCAATGGCCTGGGAGATATGAATGATAATGTTGTCTTTATAGGCTAATACCAGAGTAAAGGATAGAAACAGAAGAAGGAAGGGTTTCATATTTACTTAAATATGAAGTCTTTATCTAGCATCTGTGCAGAAAGCAATCTACCTCAGTGTCAGTTACTTCTCTTTCTGGTCAATTTAATTTTGAGGTCTCCAATGTTTGCACAGAACCAGATGTCAGGTAGAGCCTTTTTCAGCTGTGACATATGTAGCCAAGGCTCAATGCCTTCTAGTTTTGCAGTATTATCAGTGGTGAGGAGTACTTGCTAAAGTCCCCTCCAATGGGGCTTAAGACTCGTTTCCTCTGATGATACCTCCAGAATACCCAGTCACCAGATTCTAGGCTGTGACCAAAAGGACTCCTTAAATTGGGATCTGGGAAAGCTTCTTTAACCTGTTGATGATAGGCTTAATTACAAGACATTAAATACTTATAGTAGCTGGTCATACTGTCATGAGACAACAAGTGATCAGCATAACATTGTGTACTAATAGACATTGGTCTCCTGGTAACTATCTCACATGGAGTGAGTTTGTTTTCTAAAGGGGGTACTACAAATTATCAAGAAATCCAAAGGCAATACCTTAGGCTGAGGGAGTCCAGTGGTTTTAGCGAATTTATAAATTTTAAGTTTGAGGATCCTCTTAGTTCTCTCAACATCGCCTGATGATTGAGGGTGATTGAAACTGTAATAATTCCAAGAAAATTTTCAGGTTTTTGTTAAGGCTCATATGATTTGCTCCATAAAGTGGATGTCTTAACAACTGGGGACCATGGAAGGTGTACCCCAAGTGGGAAACAGGTTTTCTAACAGTTTATTTGCCATTGTGAGGGAATCAGCCTTATAGTAGGGGAAGGCCTTAACATACACAGAAAACATACATAACAGTAACAAGAACTGTTAGGTGAGGGAACTGACAAACAAAATGAATGCACTCAGGTTCTTTCCCAGCAAGCCATGAGGTTTCCAGATGGCCTTAGCTATAGCTTCCTATGTAACCTTAGATACAGAGTCCTATACAACCTGTAGAACGCATGTGCACTGTGATTGATTGTGATTGATTATAGTACCTGACCTTAAATCACTATTGTGCTCCTTGTCATAAGAATAGCCCTGCCTGTGCCAGCTGGGGGGAAGCTGGAGCTGTGCTTGTGCCTTGCTTTGTCCTGCTATGCCTGAATAAAGCTATTTCTTACCTGTCCACAGCTCCTTGCATATTCTTCCATTTGTCAGAACCACTCACCCCAAGCTTTGGTACCCCAAACCTGCAGAACAAGAACATATTGATAACCCATACTAAGTGGCAGTTAAATGAAGTACAGCTGTAAGTGTTCAAAGGGTCCAAAGGGAGAAGGTCGGAGGCCTATAGGGACATAGGTATTTCAAGAATTTGGACCTGGCAGGTCAGACATTTTTTCTGTTTTCACAATTTTATAAAAGTCTCCCCACCAATGTCTATTCACAATTTGTCATTCTAAATGCACTATGCTAAGTAATGGAAAGCAAAAACAACAACAACAACAACAACAACAACAACAACAACAAAACCAAAAACAAAACAAAAACAAAAACAAACAAACAAAAAAACAAACTAAAAAAATGCTGTTTGCCAGAGAGGCTTGAAAACCCAAAAGACTGTCTTGGATTTCTCATAGTCCCAACTGTTCATTTAATTTACCACCATTGTTTATTAATCTTAATTTCTCTAATTCATGAGCAGACTGTTAGCATGTTTCAAGGACATCAGAATAATGAAAACCTGGCAATGAAAGGTCACTTTTTTTCAGAAGCAGAATGGACTTTATATACATGTGCCATGATCTTTATAGATTCTATTTCTGCTGCCTTTGCATGAAAGTCAGCTAGTGTATTTTCCTGAAACTCAGGATCAGTTCTTTTAGTGTGAACCTCAATTTTGATAACAACAATTTCAGAAGGCAAGAGAATAGTGGTAAGACTGTGTAATTGTTGCCAATTTTAGATTGGGGTCTCAGAGTATATAAGAAAATCCCTTTGTTTCCATAATATTCCCAAGTCATGAATGACTCCAAAGGTATACCTACTTGAATAAAGGTGTAGTTTTGCTTTTGGGGCTGATTTAGCCTCTGAGAGGTGTCCCCTTTTGAGTAGGCCATGCTGGGTAGTAAGAGCATAATCAGCTAGAAAATTCCCCTTTTTATTTCTACAGTATTACCCAACAAACAAGATAAGTTCAGGATTAGTTAAAGATGTATTTTGTAAATTAAGATACAGTATTGTTAATGGAGAGTGGGGATCCTCTCCTGGCACATTCTCCAGGTTCTTGATGTCTCAAAGCATTGAGCAAGACACTGAAATACAGTAGAGAATAAAAGCTTTATTAGAAGGGAAAGTACAGTTCCAGACATGGAAGCGAGCCTGAGCAAGAGAAGTGTGGCTCAAAAAGACCTGGTGACAAAGCCTTGAGGATTATTTTCCCTATTTGCTATGAGTGGTCACTTTTCTTAGAGGAGTGAGCTTTCTTGATTGACAATTAAGATCGACAGGACTCAGTGATTCATCATTTGCTTTCTGCACATGTTTGTTCCCAGAATTCAGTCTGTTATAATGATATTGATGAACTTCTGGGCATTTGCATCATATTATAATGATGGTATAATGAGGCTCAGATGAGTTGAAGGTCACTGGGGTCTTTGTTGCGTAGGTGCGAGTGACTGGCTAAAACTGGTACCCAGTTTTCTGCCTACTTGTTTCCTGGTATGAGTTACTTTTAGCACAAAAGTGCCTTCTGGCTTGCTTAATTGTGGGCGGGCTGGGGCGGACTCTTCCTAGAATAGAATGACCTCATGGTCTTTGTAGACAGACCCAAAACCCCCTCTCTAACTTTCCTGCCTAACTCTTTTTCTAAGAGCCATGAACCCCCTTATTATTAGTATGGATGCTGAGGGATGGAATTCCTGCTGTGAAGGGTCTTGGTCACTGCCTACTGCGGTTTCATGGAGCTCTTTTCCCTTTCTGCCTCAGTCAAGGTGGGGTCTTGGGTTTCCTGTTGAAATGCTGCCTCAGTCCCTAGACAAGGAAAAAAAGATATAAACTTGTTATTTAAATCATATATCTATTAATTTCTATTATTGATTAATATATTTCTTAAAGAATAAAAAACCTTTGGCCTAAAGACCCATTTCCTCTCAGACTCTAAGGACCCTGCCTAGCCTAGGGCCATTCCCGTATGATGGTCCCATGATCCTTATCAAAAGCCAGAGGACCTGAGTTACCAGTTTCAGGGTCATTATCTGAATTTGGGAGAGAGGGCCTTTTTCTAAAAGAAATGAAGGAAGAAAACTTAACTAGGTTTACTAAAAAAGAAAAAAAGAAAAAAGAAAAATTAAGAACGCTGCAAGAGATGTTCCATATCATTTCCTGCTAAAAGATTAAGAATTTTTTTTACAGGTGATGTCCCATATCAGTATCAGAAAATCGAACATTTTTATTACCTCATAGTCTTAGGGCTTGCCTTTGTCAGGTAGAAGTAGTAACATAACAGGATTAAGAGCATTGCATCATTTAAGATGTAGATTAGGTGGTAAAAGCAGAAGGATCTAATAGGAAATTAATCTACTTGCAGAGAAATGTTCAGTTTAGTCAGAGTTAAGAAGACTTTAGACAGCATGTGGAATTTTCAAATAAACATCATCTCCTAAGGTAAAATTTCTTAAAGCTTTTCAGTTGTGGCTATAGCCTTAACAGTAGGTATAGACATGAGCAACTGAAGCAAGTTATATGCTATAATAGGCAATAGGCCTGTATATATTATCATGTTCCTGCATGAGCATTCCCAGGGCTTGATTATCCATTTCACGCACAAATAAAGTGAAAGGTTTTGAATACTTAGATAGGTCTAACATAGATGATTATTTACAGTACTTATTTTTGTCTCATAAAATCCTGCTCATGTTTCTCTTTCCAAATAAGGGGTTCAGGTGATGCGGGAAAGGGCAGGGAGCCCATGCCCTACACCAAAAGAGTGTAGAAAGAATTCAACACACATGCCAAAGTTAAAGTCAAAAGGAAAGGAGTATTAGAAAAGGGGTAACGCTTTACAGAGCGTGGCCTCTTCTCAGAAACAGAGGGTAAGAAGGACCCAAAGTGTTCAAGAAATTCAGTTTATATATCATTTTTTAGTTTCCATTTTCCTTAATATGGACATAAAGTGGGGAAGGAAAAGGGGAAGAATGTGTAGCTTGAAAGGCCTGCTGTCAGTTCCCGCTTTTAATCCTATGTTTCCCATGGTTAGCCTCAGGGAATAAATAACTTTATTTGTGTAGGGTAGCCACTTAAAGGCTCTGTTGTTCCTTTTTCCCCTTCACAATTATGGGGAATGGGTTGTTAGAAATCCCAGTAGAAATCTTCCTTTGCTCTGAAGGTGTATTCCTGGCCTGGCTGCAGGGCTGACAGGCATATTGCAGTCTCTGAATGCAGCTTGATTTAACATTTTAATTCTCTTGCCTCCTCCCTACATTATAGGGACTAAAATTTTAGTAAGTTTATAGAGTGAGAAAGCTAACAATAAAAAATTAGGAACCCATAGTCTGCAATAAGCAACCAGTCCAGCCTAAAAATTCATGAAGTTATTTCTTAGTTGTAGGTCTAGGAAATTCGTGGGTTGGTTTGATTCTTTTTGGAGATAGCTGAATTCTTTTAACATTTAGATCATGACTTAGGTTATGAATAGTGTCTAAAAATAATTGTAATTTTTTCATAGAGACTTTGAGTTCTTTTTCAGTTAACTATTGCAGCAAACAAATGGAATCTTTTATAGATGCCTCTGATTACTGAGCACAGCAACAGGTCATTTACATATTGTAAAAGAGTTGATTTTCCAGGGAAGTAGAGGATGATTAAATCTCAGTCTAATACTTAAGAGAAATAAAAAGGGATCTCAGGGAACTCTTGACTCATAATGTTAAGGGTAGAAAATTTTCAAGTGAGCCAACTTCTGCTTCTGTAATCTGCTTGCTTGTTTGATGTTAACCAGTGTGTGGTAATCTGCTCAAAGATATGCTAAGGGCCAACTTCTGCTTCTGTAATCTGCTTGCTTGTTCTAGGCTTTATAAGCTGCTTCTTTTGGGAGCTCGGGGCTGATCTCTAACCCTGCGTGGTAGAGAGTCAGTCACAGGCTGGCTAATAAAGGCTCACAATTCATCTCAATTGGCTCCCTGGGTCTTGGATTTGATTGCACCACAATAATAACTGTCCAGGTATATTGTCAATTTTTCCAAGTAAAGGCAAATAGATATTGGCTGTTGTGGTCTACAAGGATACTAAAAAAGGTTGAACAAAGGTCTACAACAATGAGCCATTTTGAGTCTGGCAGAATTTGTGACAGAAGGATGTTCATGTTTTGAACAACTGGAAAATGGGGAATAAAAAGTATTTTAATGAAGCTTTTTTGAAATACTGAAGGTTCTATAAGTTTCTGCATACCACTTAAGTAGGTAACCCATAATGTTTGATCAACTTAGAAACTTTTACTCTCAAGAGCTATTTTAAATGTGTGGTCTTGTCTAATTTGAATGTTCCCTATAATGAGCATTGTAATTCTAGGTTTTATTTTTAGTAAAATATTGCCATTTTTCTAGATAACTGCAGCTTCTGTGACTTTAGTTTTTAAATATAATATAAGGAGCTGTGCCGGAAGGTGTCATGTTCGTCTTTGTATACAAAGAATCCCATTTCATTTTACTAGGCCATTGGTTTCCCAGAGTCAAATTAATTGACTTTTTGACTTCTAAGATTTCCATGAGCAACTAGCCCTTATTTAATATTCACCTGAGGTATCACTCTATACCTATTCCAGCCCAAATCAGACCCAATCCAATCTTGAAAATTATGCAAGATAGGGTAAATTTCCCCAAGTGACAGGAAGACCAAGCCCTGTACTAAAAGAAGAAGAGGGTCCTTTGGCAGAGAGTGTAGAAAGAATTCGATACACAAGCCAAAGTTGTCAAAAGGAAAGTTCATTAGAAATGGGATAATACTCCACAGAATGTGGTCTCCTCTCAGAGGAAGAGAGTGAGAGGGACACTTAGAGAGACAGAGTAAAGGCACTAAGAGAGATCCTGCGTGTTCAGGGAATTCAGTTTATGTGTCATTCTTTAGTTCCCATTTCCTTTGCTATGATATACAGTGAGAAAGGGGAAGAGCATATAGCATAAAAAGGTAAGAATATGTAGGGTGAAAGGCCTGCTGGCAGTTCCCAGTCTGAATCTATAGGTTCCCCAAGATTTTAGCCATAGGAAATGACTCTTGGTTCCTGTTTCCCCTTTACAGGTGTGGAGAATGTGTTAGTAATCCAGCAGAAATCTTCCTTTGTTCTGAAGGGGTCTTCCTGGCCTGGCTGCAGGGTTGATCAGCATATTGCAGTCTCTGATTGTGGCTTGATTAACATTTTAATTCTCTTGCCTCCTCCTTAAATTAGTTTTGCCTAGATAATGACACTGAGACTCATTTACTTTGTTCTACCCCTTAGCCCTTATCCCCTGTATGCCTGCTCCTTTAATCATTAAGCCTTAAGACAGAAGCCAAGCCTCAGGTCAATAATCATGAGGACAATAGTTTTTGGTTGGACTTTAGACTAAGTATAATATCTTGGCTTTAGATGTATTTCAGCCCCAGGACCATTGAGGCAGAACAAATGGCAGCTTGAGCCTGCCTGACCGCTTTCTGCTCTAAAGAGTTAGTTCCTGAGTGCAAGCCCCTTCCCCAGGACTCTCGCTGATATGGCAGTCCAAAAACCTGCTTAAATGATTAAGCCAGTTTCCTTATAGTTTGGCAGCCAATCAATGTTTTCCTTATGTTTTCCTTCCTTATATGGAATATCTATAGCTGTGGAGGAATGTGGAAGTACAAGATTGTATAAAACTCCTGCCATGTTACAATCGGGGCTCAGCCTTTGGATAAGAACCCGCTGAGCTGGTGCCGGCATCAATAAATGCTGCTTATAGCCTGCTTATAGCCTCAGTGTCCTATCTTTCTGTTCAAGAATCCCTCAGCACAACCCCACCAGCCACAGGACCAGGCCATGGGACCAGACTGGATGGCACCATGGCTGATTTCAGAACCAGACACAACGATCAATGACCTCATCCCTCTCTAATTGTTCAATCAGTAGCATCCACAAAACCAACTCCCTTAGTCTCTATGATAACTGATTTTTCCCTGTAAAATCTATACTCCTGAGACATCTGGAGAGCCAGGCCTTTGAGCAATAGCTTGCCTGCATCTCTGGGACTTGAAACTCTCTAATAAACCTTACTTACTTTGTTGTAAAACCTGTACATGTCTCTTCTTTTGCTTAGGTCGGTACAAGCAGATGGGCCCCCTTTTTGCCCTGATAACAGTTACAGTAATATATTTATTGACACATATTTAGTACCTGGTATTCTGCAATTATTTTGTCATTTAATCTTCATACCAGCTTTGGAAGATTAATAGTGTTCTTTTTACTTTCCTAATGAGAAAACAAGAAATAAAAAGGCAAAATCACTTTACTAATCACGTTGAGATGGTAAATCATAGTCCATGATTTAAAATCCAGGCAGTCATTCTTATTTAGAGTAAATGTGTAGGGGGAGGGAAAGGTAAATGAAGTGGAAGTTGAAAAGGATAGAATGGAAATCTCCCACTATGGAAATCCAAAGCTATCTACTAGCAGCTAATCTAAGAAAAAAGTACTGAAGTTCTGCTTTTATGGTTTGGTGCCAAAGATTCAAGGAATAGTAATGAGTTGTGCTCCTTTGTACTACCTTCTTTCTGATTGTGTCTTTTGTTAAGGTAGGCTTAGGTGCCCAAAGTAAAATACAGGCATTTATTTTATTCATTCTCCAATATCATTCTAATTATATATGTGTGTGTGTATTTGTGTGTGTGTGTGTGTGTAATTAGAATGATATTTTACTAAATACACACACACACACACATATATATACATATATATGTATAATGTGATAATATATATAGTTAATGTAGGGAGGAGGCAAGAGAATTAAAATGTTAATCAAGCTGGCAAACTGACTATGGGGCAAGAACTGACACAGTTCAAGTACCACATTCAGTAATAACATTACTGGAGTACAAGGGACAATGTTGGTTCACTAACACCCAGATGGTCAGATACCAAGATGTGCGAGAATCCATGCATCTGCCTAGAGGTAGTATGAACCTTGAACCCAGCCACCTTGCTACCCATTGGGTCTGGTTGGTCAGACCATGATTGCATTGAAGTCAGGGATGAAGTGTTTTCCAGCTGACCTGACTTGACAGACCAGCTCCTCAAGGACCCTGATGTAGAATATTACACTGATGGTAGCAGCTTTGTGAGGTGAGGAGAACGTCTTGCAGGATGTGCTGTGGTGACTTTACATTCCACCACTGAGGCAAAACCTCTACCTAGGGGAACCTCAGCACAGAAGGCAGAGTTCATTGTCTTGACCCATGCCCTTCAGCTGGCAGCAGGAGTGTGTGCTAACATATACACTGACTCCAAGTATGTCTTCACCACCCTCCATGTACATGGAGCCCTGTACAAAAGAAAGGTCTAATCAATTCTGGAGGAAAAGACATAAAACATGGAAAGGAAATTCTAGAATTCTTAGATGCTGTATAGGCCCCAAGAAAGTAGCAGTCATGCACTTCAAAGGACTCAAAAAGGGGCACCATAACGGCCCGGGGCAACTGCAGGGAAGACCATGTTACCAAACTTAGCAGCAGCCAAGGAAATGGCTAGCGCTATGGCTCTAACTGCTTCTTTGTTTCCCTGTCCCTTAGCTGAATGGGATCCCAAGTACTCACATCAAGAAGAAGCCTGGTTTAAGACTGAAGAGGGGAGCATCCTCCCTGGTGAATGGTAGAAGTTCAAGGATGGGCGAATTGCAGTCTCTGGGACCTTAGTCCCAGCTTTTGTCAAGCAGTTTCACCAAAAGACTCACCTTGGTTGCACTGCCATAGAAACCACTCTGGGATGGTACTTCTATGTCCCCCAGCTCTCTAGCATCTCCCAAGTGGTGTGTGAATGATGCAAAGTCTGTGCCCACAATGACCCCAGGCAAGGGCTGTGTGCCCCACTGGGGGTCCAAAGTGTTAGTGGCACCTCCTTTGAGGAACTAAAAGTAGACTTCACTAAATTGCCTCGATCACTGGGCCTCAAATATCTCTTGATATTTATATGCACCAATTCTGGTTGGGTAGAGGCTTACCACACCTGAACTGAGAAGGCCTGAGATGTAGCCAGACTGCTCCTCCAAGAAACTGTTCCATGATTTGACCTACCAATTACTATTGGCTCATATAATGGACTAGCCTTTGTAGTAGAAATAATGCAGCTACTGGCCAAGAATTTAGATATTAAGTGGATATTGCATACCGCCTATCAACCACAGAGTTCGGAACAGATGGGAAAACTATGTCAGGAGACACATCTACATTGGGCCAAAGTCCTCCTCATGGCACTATTAAGAATCAGGTAGGCCCCAACCAAGAAGGCTGGGTTCTCCCCCTACAAGATCCTGTATGGGCAGCCACCACCACTCATCAAAAGACTATGATGAGACCTCAAGGAAATAGGTGAATTGACTCTGAGACAACAGCTTCAGGCCCTAGGGACCACCTTCCAGACTCTCAACCAATGGTTTAGGGAAAGGTTCCCTGTCAACTTAACCAATGGAGTTCATTCTTTAAGCCAGGAGACTCCATCTGGTAAGTGGAACATTCAGCCCCTAAAACCACTGTGAAGAGGTCCCATTACTGCCATTTTGTCTACTCCCATTGCAGTTGTTTGCTGAAATAATGCCCTGGATACATCACAGCAAACTTAAACCTGTAGCTGCAGAATGAGAATGTGTTCCAGACTCTTCTGAGCCCCTCAAGGCAACCTCCAGAAGAAAACACCTACTTCTCTGGCAAACCAAGGATGACGTCTGCCCCGCTTTGGTCACACTGGAAACTGACCAATCTACATGCAGCAGAAGACTGAGGACAACATCTCGTCAGGATAGAACCCTAGTAACCTCTTTGGAGGCTAGTTCTCCACTTTCGGTGGCTTTAAGACCTTAGTTGGTATAGTACTCCTACTCCTCGGGACCTGCTTCCTTTTCTCATACCTATTGCCTCCTGTTTTCCAGTCAACTACCTTCCTCATAGAGACTATAGTAGAAAAAACTGCAGCAAAAGTTCTCATGTTATGGAAGTACTAGCCCCTGAACAAAAAATTAGAGAAAGATGATGCTCTCTGACCCAGTCCTGGGTCCAAGCACCAAAGTGGGGAATGTGGCAGGCTGACCCTGCCTGACCATTGACTGCTCGAACAAGTTAGTTCCTGACTGAAGCATCCCCATCCCAGGACTCTGGGTGATGCGGCAGTCCAAAAACCTGCTTAAACGATTAAACCGGTTTCCTTATTGTTTGGCAGTCAATCAGTGTCTACCTTATGTTCTCCTTCCTTATATGAAATATTTATAGCTGTGTAGAAATGAGGAAGTACAAGATTGTATAAAACTGCCCACCATGTTACTTACAATTAGGGCTCAGCCTTTGGATAAGAATCTGCTGAGTCGGTGCCAGCATCAATAAATCCTGCTTCCTGCTTATAGCCTCGGTGTCTCGTCTCTCTGTTTGAGAATCCCACAACATTTCCACAATATACATTTATTGGAAGATAACATTGGAAATGTGAAAAGCAAGCCACAAAGTAAGATAAATAAATGTTTACTGATAGACTAGGATAGTGGTGTACCCTGATGTGTTCACTATTTGATAATTTATGTAAAAATATAAAATAAAGTACCAATTCAGGATATAAATAACCCCCATAAGTACATTTCTAAAAGGAAGAAGAACCACTAGATAAGTGTGCAAAAACATGAGTGGTCGCTTTATAAAGTAACATATCCAAATAGCCAATAAACATATAGATAGACATATGAATACTGTTCAGCCTCAAAGGTCATTGGAGAAATGCATATTAAAATACTAGTGAGATACCCTTTAAAAATGACAAATATTTTTTAAATGAATCAAAAAATTTTAAAAACAGTGGATTAAGTAGAATTCTCAAATTGGTATACCACTTTGAATATAGTTTAGTGCTATTTCCTAAAATTCAATATACACTTACCTTATCATCCAGTAATTCAGCCACAGGTGTACAGCTAAGAGAAAGATTCACATACAATCACTAATGTATATATATATTATATAAAATACATAACACATTATATATAATATATATAGTACACATAATATAGAACATATATACTATATATAACACATATAATATATAACATATAATATATATTATATATATTATATGTATTAAATGTATGTATATACATATATACATATATATATGAATGAAAAGACATGTATATAATGTACATAATATTTAAAAAATATAAATATCTATACTAGGAATAAGTGAAACTAATCTTCCAATAGAAAGTTAGTTCCATAAAACAAGTATTTTTCAGAGGAGAATGCAGACAAAGTCTTTCTTCCATGTTGGTAATATGGTAGAGAAAAAAGACTCAATAGATGCCAAGGAAATCATAGTACCATTCTACTACATCTCATAAGCTATTGTCATCTCACACAGTAGTACCAGGGAAATATTTATTTATGAAACAGCATATCTGCCCATCATATATCTCTTCCTTTCCTTAATAATCAGTTATAAATTTTTATTTTATTCATCATTTTCAACTTTCTATTTTAATCTTATAGGACTTTTGTAAATGTTGATCACATTTTCTCTCACCTTTCTTTTTCCAGGCTCAAAAGTCCTCATATCTTTTCTCTCTATTCCTATAATATCCTGTCCCATCCACTGATTATTTACATTGTTTCTAAGATTTCTCCAGATCTCCTCTATGTTCTATGAGGTAGGGTCATAAGTAGAAAGGTGTACAGCACTTTGTGTATTGATATGCAATGGCTATACAGAAAGAGTATTCAACAAGGAGTAACAGATGAAACCTATATTAAACAAAACGAAAACTAGTTTCCTATCAGAAAAGGCTACATGAAATACAAATAAATTTGCTATATCTAAAATGGGTTTAAGAATGATCTAGGACGGAAATTTAAAGCTATAAAATAGGAACTCAATTAACTTCTTATATTAGGTACAGAACTATAGTCATTCCTAAGTTTCCAACTTATCGCAAAGCAGATTATTTTTAACTAGTAGAGATAATAAAATCTTAGGTCATTACAATAAAATGGAGGAAAGAACGCAGTAAGGGAAATTTGGTGCTATCTTGAACAGAGAGAATAATTTATTCTTGATTTAAGAAAAAAAAAAAGACATCCCTAAATAACTTTAGTCTATGTTTGCCAACACTTTTAGATTCATGTCTCTTTCTCCAGATCACAAAAACACAGAAATGTTGGTTACTTGAAGCAATTATGAGTAGTTACTGCCACCTTGAGGCCATCTCTAAGAGCTATACCTTCTAACTTCAAATAGCAGAGGGAAATAAAATATATGACATAAGGAAGCAGTTCTTTCTGTAAAGTGCCTAAAATACTACATGACACTTGATATCTGTATAACGTTATGTGCTCATATTATCACTTACATGTTATCATTTATCCATCATAGAAATCACGTGTTATCCATGTTGTATATACACACACAAATACTATATAAAAGCTGTTAAAAATTTTGCTGTTAGAGTTGTATGTAGAATCCTCAAAGTGTTGTATTTGGAGACTCTCATGTGGAAGAGATGCTCCTTAGTTGGCTCTTTTTAGTCATTTAGATATAAAGCCAGGATACATTAATTGCTCTTAAAGAACAAAATCAGCAATATAAACCAAGTACAGGTACTTCAGATAGAGACATTTAATGATGTATTGAATTATACATGTATATTTGAATATTATTGAATAACATTATATATATATATAAAATGTAGGGAGGAGGCATCTGCTGGATTACTAACAACACATTCTCCACACCTGTGGGAAACTATAGATTAAAGGCTGGGAACTGCCAGCAGGCCTTTCACTCTACATATTCTTACCTTTTCATGCTACATACTCTTCTCCTTCTTCACTGTATATCCATATCAAAGAAAATGGGAACTATAAAATGAAATATAAACTGAATTCCCTAAGCACTCAGAGTCCCTCTCACCACCCAAGTGAATTCTATATTCAAAATAAAGTAAGATGAGTTGCTAGTATCATTTTAAAACAAAAAGAAACAAAATATTTATAGTACAACAAAGAAGGTTTAGTAGAAATATAAGTAAGAACTGTTTAAGCAAGAAGTTAAATCCATGAGAGGTCAATTTGATCTCTCGTGGATTATGCTTTTTGTATACCTAAGAACTCTTTGCCTAACTGTGGCAGCCTGACCCTGCCTGACCATTTCCTGCTGGAAGGCATTAGTTCCTGACTGCACCCCCATCCTAGGCCTCTCCGAATGACAGGCCAGTCCAAAAACCACGTTAAATGATTAAGCTGGTTTCTTTATAGTTTGGCAGCCAATCAATGTTTTCCTTATGTTCTCCTTCCTTATATGGAATATCTGTAGCTGTGGAGGAATGTGGAAGTACAAGATTGTATAAAACTGCCTGCCATGTTACAATAGGGGCTCAGCCTTTGGATAAGAACCCGCTGAGATGGTGCCGGCAACAATAAATGCTGCTTATAGCCATCTTATAGCCTCGGTGTCCCATCTCTCTGATCGAGAATCCCACAACATTACTCATCATTGAAAAATTTGCTCCTGGGGTTTTATTTTTTTTAGAAATTTTATAGTTCGAGGTTTTTACATTTAAGTATATTATCTATTTTGAAGTGTTTTTTCTTTTTTTGTATATGTTGTGAGGTATGTTTCAAAGTTCATTACCAAAGGACTTGAGTTTGCAAGTTAACATCTAATTTGGCTTTGACAATTCAGCTGAGTAACATTCTTTCCAACCTTTAGGTCTGGCTTTTTACACACACACACACACACACACACACACACACACACACATACACACACACACACACACACACACACACAATCATTTTCTTGCTTATGCAAGCTTGGAAGAGAGATTTGTTTATCCATTTTTTAATCCAACAAATATTTAACAAATACTTTATATGTATCTATATTGTTCTGGGCACTATAAATAAATAAATAAGAAAAAGATATTAAAAAAAGAATCTCTGCCTTCATAGAGTTTCTTTGCTAGTAGGAGAAACTGAAACTCAACAAATAACAAGTATTTAAAAAATATGTTAGATGGTGACAAGTTCTATGAAGAAAAATACAGCAGGAAAGAGCAGAGAGAGTACAGAAATAGGAGATGAATTTGCTAACCAAAATAAAGTGGTCAGAAAAAGCAGAGCCCAGAAAGTCAAAAAGGAAAATGTAAGCAGAGAACTGAGGAGGTGAGGAAGCAAACCAGCAGCAGAGCAATAGAGCTATTGGAAGAGAGAACAGAAAGTGCAGGGGCCTGATATAAAAGTGTTTATGTAACAGTCAAGGTATGTTTAATCAGCGTGTTTGGAGAGGAGAGACAAAGGGGAAAGATAGGTGAAAGTCAAGTTAGACAGGAAAAGTTAAGCCAGATCATGTTGGATCTGGTAAGCAATTTGTTCTTCAAGTGATATTAGAGGGTTTTGAGCAGAGAAGTGCAGCATATACATGACAATATTTTTAGTACATCACTCTGGCTGCCCAAATAAGAATATATTGGAGGGCAATAAGAATGGAAGGAAGAAAACCAGCTAGAATGCTATTGTTATAACATAGATGAGAGATGAAGATGTCTTGGTCTCAGAGAGTAGCAGAGGAGATATACAGAGTGGTTGGATTTGAAATATATATGTATTTGATTTATAGCAAATGTGATTTACTGATAGATCGAATATGGCATTTCAAAGAGAAGTTAAGAAAAACACCTTGATTTTTAAACTGAGTACCTAAAAGAATCAAGTTGTTATTGATACTAAGAAGGGTAAATATGTCAGAGGAGCAGATTTGAAGTATATTAGGGGAAAGTTCAAGAATTTAGGTTTGAATGTGTTAAGTTTGAAATTCCTAATAGAGTTAAAGAGCATATTTCAGGTACACAGGTAGAATTCAAGAGAGATATAAATTTGGAGGGCATTAGCACACAGGTAGTAGTAGCTAAAGCCAGGAGGATAAATAACTTTACCAAGGGAGGGAGTGTAGACAGAAGAAGTCCGAACTAAGCCCTGGGTCACTACAATGTTCATATATTTAGAGTATAGGGATGAAGGTGGACTAGCCACGGAGACTGTAGGGGAGTGGCAGACAAAAGAAGATAAAAAAAAAAAGTAAAGAGTGTTAACAGCAGATAATACTTAAGAAGATAAAAAGATCAACTGAGCCACATGTTTCTGATATGCCAGAGAAAATGAAATGACTCCAGAAATGACAGAGAATGTGCCACAGGTTGGCATCACTGTTGACATTGACAAGAGTAGTTTTGATGTAATGAGGGAAAAAAAGGAAGAATGCAAGTAAAACTGTAGCTGGATACTCAGAAAGAGAGACAAGACACCAAGGCAATAAGCAGGAAGCAGTGTTTATTAGTGTGAGCACCGGGTCAGCGGATTCACATCTAAGACAGAGCCCTGATCACAGTGGTGCTTTCCCTTTTATACACATCTTGCACTTCCTCATAGTTACAGACTTGCATGTTCTTTCTATATAAGGAAAGTATATTTTGATTGGTTGGCAGGCCATAAGGGGAAGTGAATAACTTTCAACCATCCTAGGAAGTGGTTAGCTCAGGCCTTGCTATCACATTCCTCCCTTTTTGATGCTTGGGCCCAAAATTGGATCAGAGAGTATCATCTTCACCCTGTTCTTGGTCTAACAGCTGATATTTCCATACTGTATTACCTATCTATCCTGATTCCCTCTTTACATTTATAGTCTGAGGGGTCACAAACAGTATCCTTAAGGGTATATTGACCATCTTGGTGGGGTGTTGCCATCTCCAATCTTCTGCTGTACATGAATCAGTCAGCTTCTGGTGTGACCAAAGTGGGGCCAATGTTTTTTCAATCTACAAGTCCAGTCAAAGTTTTCCTTTGGAGGGTTAGTCTGAGGAGCTCTGTGGAGTCTGAAATGCACTCTCAGTCTATGGCTGCTGCCTTAAGCCTGCTATGGTGAATCCAAGGTGTTATCTGGCAACCTTTACTGGAATGGGAGTGGACAAGATAACAGTGAATGCGCCCCTCCAAAGAGGCTTTAAGGGTTAGACATTCCATTCCTTGACCCACACCAAATCTCCTGGCCTAAAGAAATGGGCCTCAGTAGTCAGACTAATAGTCAGTCTTTCTCTAACTCAGTAGTTGAGAGCCTGCAAAGTAGTACCCAGGACTTGTAACTGCTGTCTCAGAGTAAATTCGCCTATTTCCTTTAGGTTTCCTCATATTCCCTTGATGAGCATGCGTGGTCACCCATACAGTATCGCGTAGGGGGAGAGTACACAGTCTTCTTGGTTGGGGCCGACCTGATTCTTAATAGTGCCAAGGGGAGGACTTCATCCCAATGTAGATGTGTCTCTTGACATAGTACTCCCAATTGAGTCTTAAGGGTCCTGTTCATGCATTCCGCCTGTCTCGAACTCTGTGGTTTATAGATGGTATGCAATTTCCATCTAACATTCAAATTTTTGGCTAGCAGCTGCACTGTTATAGCTACAAAGGCTGGTTTGTTGTCTGAGCCAATGGTAATTGGTAGGCCAAATCATGGAACAATTTCTCAGAGGAGCAGTCTGGCTACTTCTTGGACCTTCTCAGTCTGGGTGGGATAAGCCTCTACCCAACTGGAATATGAGCACACGAAGACCAAGAAGTACTTGTAGGCCTGCGATCAGGGCATCTCAGTGAAGTCTACTTCCAGTTCCTCAAAGGGTATTCCTCCCACATTCTGGATTCCTGGAGGGGCCTGTGGCCTCGGTCATGGCCAAATCCTCAAAGGGTATTCCTTTGTATTGAAGAGGGTCAGGAGGAGCTGGCAGCAACAGGCCCATGCAGGCTTATGCATCTGGATGATAGATTGCAGTATATCGATCATGGCCTGAGGCTTTGCTGTGAAGGAGGGAGTATAATTTTTCCAGTTTAAGAGGTCAGTGGTGGTGAAGGGCTGGTACACAAAGGTGCGTCAACCTCCCTGTATGTGGCCATCTTGGTCATAGTATATGGGGCCCAGTGTTTCACGTAGGAGTAATTGGAAGGCCTCTCCTCTACAGACTGATGCTTTTGGTTGGGTTCTGGTTGGGTCAAAAGGGTTCAGAACAGGAAGTGGTGGAGAATCTACAAAGGTCAACAAGGACAGGGTGTCAGTGGCCAGGCTGTTTTCATGCAGCTTGGGGGCATAACTGGCTGCTTTGGGGCCCTTGGCAAGGGTGGATAAATGGGCACATATGGTGGTGGGGTATCCTCTGGCCCACTTGGTAAGATTGGTTTCTTTTCTTTGGGTCAGCATTTGGAGGTTGCAGTGGCCCAGGCTAACATTTCTCTGTGATTCTCTTCCAGACATGCTCTCAAGTCAGGACCACAGCCTTCCAACTCTCAATATAAGGAAACTGATCTGGATGGCGAGGAGTCCCTACAATGACCTGATAGACCCTGGCTATGACTGCCTTGTCCGGGGATCCTTCTGACGGCCGCCCCGCATCAAATGAGGGCCAGTCTATCTCACAAAAAGTACAAAGTTTCTGGGAGATGAGCTTCACACCATAATCTCCTGAAAAGCCCTCCTTAAAATTATTTATAATACATCCTAAGGGAGTCTGCTTACTCTCTTGTCCATTCATATTCCACCTGTGTGATGGCAACACACATTCACTTTGCCCATCTCCAGCCGCTCCCTTCATGAGGATAGTTCAGTCCTCATAGCAGCTGGTGGGGTCGGTACAAAACCCAACTTAAATCACTGGAGTAGCCCCTTCATGAAGATCCAGTGATACCACCCTAAGCTGAATGAGGTTCGCCGTGGACCCACAGATAAAGGCTCAACTCTCACTTTGCGGCAAGGCCATGTCTCTCACACTCAGGAACTCGTCACTCAAACACCACCCTTCACCCAAAATAAACGAGAGAGGTCACAGTTTTATCGCCCTCCAGAGACTACTCAGTTGACCTCGGGAGTTAATCAGACTTCTCTTCTGCCTCTTTAGGGACAGGTCAAATACCAGGACCCGGGTCCTCACCTGACTGTTGGGCGGTGCTCCTGCACTGGTTCCTGTGCCTCATGGGGTTCTGTTGTGCTCTTGAAGCCACAACCCCAGTCCACTGGAAGAGTCATTTTCCCCTACAGACAACAGGTCCTCTGGTGCCAGGTGAAATCCACATCTCTCAGCCTCCCAGGGTCCCTGACAACAAAGGAGGCAAAAACTTGCCATCTTCGATCCTGGATGAGCCTCCAGAAATTTTGCAGGCTACTCAGACAGAGAGAAGGGACACTGAGGCAATATGCAGGAAGTAGTGTTTATTGGTGCTGGCACCAGCTTAACAGATTTACATCAAAGGCTGAGCTCCGATCACAACGGGACTTTCCCTTTTATACAAATCTTATACTTCCTTGTAGTTATAGACTTGCATGTTATTTCAATATAAGTATATTTTGATTGGCTGGTGGGCCATAAGGGGAAGTGAATAACTTTCAACCATCCTAGGAAGCGGTTAACTTGGGCCTCACTACTGCAAAACCAATCCTTTGCTGTAAAGGGTCCAGAGAAATGTGGTGGAAACTAAAGAGACATGTGGGGTTTATAGAGGTTCTTTCTGTTTGTTTGCTTGCTTTTCTCACATGGGAAAAATTACAGACTTTTTATGCTGGTAATATGATTTAGTAGGAAGGAAAAATTAATGATACAGAAAAACAAAGGGAAAATTAATTAAGGAAGTGATACTGATATGGGACATCCCTTGTAAAATTCCTAATATTTTAGCGGGAAATAATACAGGATATCTTGGCAGAGTTTTCAATCTTTTTAGTAAACCTAGTTAAGTTTTATTCCCTCCTTTCTTTAGGAAAAAGTCCCTCTCCCTCAAATCTCGATATTGTGCAGAAACCAGTGACTCAGATCCTCTGGCTATTGATAAGGGTCATCCGTCCATTGTTAGTAGAAACAGTGTTAGGCCAGACAGGGCCCTTGGGGTCTAAAAGGGGAGGGGCCTTTCAGCCAAAGGTCTTTTTTTTTTTTTACTCTTTAAGAAATGTATTAATCAAGCCTGTTTCCCTTTACTGACCTAACAGGCAAGTCAATAATAGAAATTAATAGATATATGATTTAAATAACAAGTTCATATCTTCTTTTCCTTGTCTAGGGACTGAGGCAGCACTTTGGCAGGAAACCCAAGACCTTGCCTTAAGGCAGAAAGTGTAAGAATTCTATGAAATCCCAATAAGCAGGGTCTATGACTCTTCTCAGCAGGAAGCAGATACAGAAAAGACCTCCTGTTCCTCAACATCCATACTAATAATAAGGGGGTTCAGAGCTCTTAGAAAAGAGTTAGGCAGGAAATTTAGAGAGGGGGTTTTGGCTCCGCCAGCAGACACTGAGGTCTTCCTACCCTAGAAGAGATCCGTCCTAATCTGCCCACAATTAAGCAAACCAGAAGGCATTTTTAGGCTAAAAGTAAGTCATAGAAAAAAACAAGTGGGCAGGGAATTAGGAACCAGTAAGCCAGTCACTCACACCTGTACAATGAAGACCCTAATGACCTTCAATTCACCTGAGCTTCATTATACCATCATTATAATATGATGCATATGCCCAGAAGTTCATTAATATCATTATAACAGACTGAATTCTGGGAACAAACACACAAAGAAAGCAAATAATGAATCACTGAGTCCTGTCAATCTTAGTTGTCAGTCAAGAAAGCCCATTCTTCTAAGAAAAGTAACCACCTGAGCAAATAGGGATTAAAAAATCCCAAAGGTTTTGTTACCAGGCCTTTTGAGCCACACTTCTCTTGCTCAGGCTCGCTTCCACATCTGGAACTGCACTTTCCCTTCTGATAAAGCTTTTCTTTTCTGCTGTATTTTGTTGTCTTGCACAATTCTTTGTTTGAGACATCAAGAACCTGGACAACGCACTGGGAGAGGATCCCCACTCTCCGGTAACAACATCTTAGAATGATTCTTCTTTGAGACACACCTTATGAAACAAAGGAAGTCTTGTGTGGCATCTGCTATGAAGAAATGGTGCCCACCATTCTCACTCCAGGATTTCTGAATACCCCCAGGGTCTCAACCCCTGTTAACTTAATGTCTAAGCCTGACAACTGTATAGTCAAATAGACAGATACTCCAACATGGGCTCTGTCATTTACTAGATGTGTAACAACTGGAAAATTACAAACTTCCTAAAAGTATCTATATCCTCGACTATAAAATGGGAAAAATTTTAGCATCTACATTGAAAGACTACTGTTAGAATAAAATGGTTTCATGAAGGCAAGCCAAGAACTTGTTACAGAGCCTTGCAAAAAGCAATTATTCAATCAAAATTTGCTATCAGTGTAGAAGTACATGCATAGTATTAATATGTGGTGACAAATAATAGTTTTACCTGGGATTGGAGATGGTTACCTGAATTTCAGGTTGAAAAGAGAATATTGGTGGATATCTTCTTAAAAATGTTTTACTAAAGTATAGAGACTTTAAGAGACATATGGGAAAGGTAGACATACAAAGTTGGAATGGAGAGGCTTTCCTGGTTAAAATGAGAGCTCTGGGGTAATGGAAGATAAAGAAATAACACAATCTTGAAACCCCACTAGAGCAGTTCACTAAAGTAAGAACAGAGGCTTCAGTAAAGGACCTAGAGTCAGGAAAATGAGGCCCTGCACTGTATAAGGAGAAACATTCTTTAGTGGTAGATTCCCAAGTACTACTGAGGAGCTTAAATCAAGTAAAGTGGGTCATTGCCCTGGAAGGTAATCTAGGAACCCCTTCAGGGAAACTGTGGCATAAAGGTCAGTCTTACAAATTGGCTGGCAGAGAAACCACCAGGGAGGCCTAATCTTAAGAGGGACAACGCAGGCTCAAAGACACAAGGAATTGTGGCTTAAAGTGAAAGGAAAACAGAAATGGATCCATTCTTTCAAAGTAGATGCCCACTTGCTCAGGTTTAAGATCTTTTGGGGTAAAGAGCATGGCTCAGGTTTAAGACCTTTTAGAGTAAAGAGCATGGCTGAGTTTTTCCTCAGTCTTCTCTTCCTCTGCAGAAACCATTTAATCTCTCCTCTCTAATCTGACTCCACCATTATGCTTAGCTCCTGATCATGGGTGTCATTGACAAACATGCTTGCCTTCTCTTCAGAGAATTTAAACTATTAGGGATGATCAAGGGAGTATACATGAATAACCTGGGTGCTTTTTAAAGCTGTATAGACCCTGGAACATCCAACAACTTTCACATATACTTCTAATAAGCACGTCCCTTTATATCCAGGCCTAATTGATTATCTCAGACTAAAGCCTAGAAGTGACAACTTGAATTGCCAATAAGAATATGAAAAGATAATCAACAGCACTAATCTCAAGGAAATACAAATTAAAGCCACAATGAGTTATCATCCCACACCTGTTAGAATGTCTATTATAAAAAAAATTCAAGCATTAACAAAAATTGGTGAGGACTTGGAGAAAATGAAACTCTTGTACACTGTTGGTGGAAATGTAAACTTGTACACCCATTATAAAAAACTGTATAGAACTTCCTCAAAAAGTTAAAAATAGAATTACCATGTGATCCGCCAATCCCACTTCTGCATATATATCCAAAGGAAGTTCTGTGTGGCATCTGCTATGAAGAAATGGTGCCCTTCTTCCTCACTCTAAGATTTCTGAAATGAAATGAAATCACTATCTCAGAGATATCTGCACTTCTATGTTCATTGGAGCATTATTCACAATAGTTTAGACATAAAAACAATCTAAATGAATAAAAAAATTAGACACACACATGCACACAACAAAATATTATCCATCCATAAAAAAGAAAACAATCCTGTCATTTGCAGCAACATTGAAACCTGGAGAGCATTATGCTAAGTAAAATAAGTCAGAGAAAGATAAATACTGTATGTCACTTATACGTAGAATTTAAAATTTTTTTAAGGTCAAACTCATAGAAATATGGAGAATAGTGGTTGCTAGGAGCAGGAGGGTGAAGAAAATGAGGTGATGTTAGTCAAGGGGTACAAATTTTCACTTATAAGATGAATAAGTTCTGAGAGTCTAATATGCATCATAGTGACTAGACTTAATACTACTGGGCTATATACTTGAAATTTGCTAAGACAGTATATATTAAGCATCTTCACAATAAAAAGGTAACTTTGTAAAGTGATAAATGTGTTAATTAAAAATCCCTACAATTACTGATATTTTGAGTACCTCAGTAGCTTTGTATTGCTCTAGGCCCTTTCCTATAGTTATCATTTCACAATGCATATGTACAACAAATCATCATACTGTATGCTTTAAATATATTACAGTTTTATTTGTCAATTATACCTTCATTCAGCTGGAAAAAAACATTTCCTGAATACCTAATATAATGTATTAGATTCTAGGAATACAAACATTAATAACAAATGTTGAATGGCTCTGCCAAGTCATGAAAATAGTCAGGAAATTTAATAATTACAGCACTGCATGGTGATAGCTGTTATAATTTCAACATCACTGTTGTACACTGCTCAAGGTGCCATGGGAGAATCTGTGGGAGGAAGAGGAGTAAACAATCTCAGGTAATCAGCCAAGAGCTGAAGAACCTCTTCACCTTTTATTGCATGGCTAATTCCTACACTACCTCCAGATGTCAACTCAAATAGCACCTTATTAATGAGACCCCCTCTTATCATGTTCTCTACCCCTTCCTTATGTTATTTTTCCTCATACATAGCACTGATCATCATCTGACATACTATATATTTTGCTTGTTTGTCTTATTTTCTCTCACTCCTAAAGTATAAGCCCCATGAGGGCAGGGATTTCTGTTTATATGCCGCCTATGGTCACTGTACCAGAAACAGTGCCAAATATATAGAAGGTATTAAAAAATTTTGTTGATTGAATGAATGAATGAAACCCACAAAGGCTAGAGAGTACCAAGAGAAGACAACAACATACATGAATTAACACCACATTTTTGGAAGGTTGGAAGTGGATGGATGTGGGATAACTGACTTAAAAATGGAAGAGAGCTCTCTATTAAGGGAGACCCCAATAAGAACCAATTATATCCACACCACAAAACCCCAGAGAAACTTAGTGGTTCGAGCCTTCAGATTTTGTGAAAAGTTGATTGAGAAATGACTCTGGAAACAAGCACATTTATTGAAAGTCTCTGCATGAAAGAGGCACACTCCTGCACTCTGGACAGTCAGATGAGTGCTCATCCTCCAGTTTTATTCCCAAGAAATATAATCACAGTGATACCAGACTACAGAACACTAGGCATAGAGTGTGGTATGGAGGCAACATGCTAAAAAAGAAAGTTTTAAGTAAGGGCCTACATATAATGCAGAGAGGAGGCAAGAGAATTAAAAATGTTAAATCAAGCCACAATCAGAGATTGCAACGTGCTGATCAGCCCTGCAGCCAGGCCAGGACACCTGCAGAACAAAGGAAGATTTCTACTGGGGTTGCTAAGAACTCATTCCCCACACTTGTGGAAGGGGAAACAGAAACAACAGAGTCCTTAGGTGGCTGGCCTACACCAAATAAAATCATTTATTCCTATAGCTAAAACCATGGGGAACTTATGGATTAAAGTCTAGGAACTGTCAGCAGGCCTTTGACTCTACATTTTCTTACCTTTTCATGCTACATACTCTTCCCCTTCCTCACTGTACATCCATATCAAAGGGAAGAGGTTAACAAAATCTTTTCAACTATAACCCAGAGGAACTAAAGAATAATATATAAACTGAATTCCCCTAACACTCAGGATCCCTCTCACTGTCCTTCTCACTATCTTTCTCTTGTTACTCTTTACTCTGTCTCTCTCAGTCCTCATCTCCTCTCGGTCCCTCTTACTCTCTGCCTCTGAGAGAAGACAACACTCTATCTGTTGAGTGTTACCCCTTTTCTAATAAACTTTCCTTTTGACTCTAACTTTGACATGTATATTAAATTCTTTCTACACTCTCCGCCAAAGGACCCTCTCCTTCTCTCTGTGCAGGGCTTGGTCCCCCCCCACCCCCACACACCCCAACGACTCAGGGAAATTTGGTTTCTCCTGAATCACACAAAAGTGGGATCTCTAAGCAACTCTTATTGACTCAGAATTCTGACAGCCAGGTTTATGTGACAAGCAGAAGACTGAAGTATCCCACAATACTAACTGGCCCTAGAGGAGAAAAATCCTTACAGTTACTGATATTTTGGATCCCCTAATATCTTTGTATTGCTCTAGGACCTTTCCTATTAATTCTGTAATGAAACCAAATACAAAAAATTCTGATCAGTTTGTTAGTGTGCTGTTTTTAGTCTTAAATATGAGTAAACAGACATGAATCGCATTCAGAAAAACCTCTAACATAAAAGACAGAAAAAAAAAACACTGAAAAAGGAATAAAAGAAATAGAGACAAAGAAGGGGATAAAAGAAAAAAATGTATATATATGGAGAGAGAGTCATCAGAGAAATAAGAGAAGGCATTGCATCAATGAAACTAAAAGATAATAAATGTGAAAAATGAACAAATTAACAGAAGAGTTTTTAGAGATGTGTTTTCTAGATATGATAGAATAAAAATTTAAAGTTAATAGAGTGGTAGAGGATAAAGTTGAAGAGTTCTCTCTAAAAGTATGCCTAGAAAATGATGAGATGGGTAAAAAAAGGAGAAAAAAGATAAGATGAATAAAAACCAGCTAATAGGTGTAAAAGTAAGAGTAAACTCAGAAAATGTAGAAAAAAAAGTTATCAAAGAAAAAATATAGTCTGATGAATAGGAGGATAACAAAAGCACATTATTTTTAAATGAAAAATTACTAAGGGTAGAGGAGATCTTAAATGCTTCCAGAGAAAAAGTAGGTCACATCAAGGACTAGAAATAAGAATGGCATCGGCCTTCTTGACAATGGCACCAGAAGCAAGAAGACAGTGGAGAAATCCCTTTAACATTCGAAAGAAAATAATTTTCAGTCCAGTATTCTATACCCAGCTGATAATTAATTGCATGTAAATGTAAGAAAGAAACAAAATTATTCAGGGAATCACCAGGATGATGTTGAAAAGAAGTCCCTGAACCTCAACATGTGCAGGGCTAGAGAGCAGTTTTTGTCCAGATTGAAGAAGGAAGACAGAAAATTCAAAGGAGAAGAAAACTAGGTCCAAATGAGAACATGTGTGTATGTTGCAGGTGCTAAGTGGTTCCTGATAAAGTATCTGAATTTATTTTGAAGGGAATTTACAATTTTGGCAGTTTAGAAAGAATTCATGATAAAGACATAAAATTGAACAAACTATGAAGATGAGTCATTGACTTCAGAATAAAAAATTAAAATGCATAAGAAAAAAATATAAATATAATACACTACTTGGCTTAACTGTGAGGTTTACTTACATAGTAATGGCAATATAAAACACCAAACTAATTTAGCCAAATACTGTGAAATAACTGTCCTAGGAAAATGGGAGGAGGGAACCACGTGCATTTGGGAGATGTGGGGCTCTCACAATGCACAAAAGAGGAGTATGAGAAAACTAAATTTTCATATTCTAGTGAAGAAAATCAATAGATAATGGAGTAGCTAAAACTGAAAACTAGATATAAAACATATTACCAGAAGAGGCTAAAAGATGTTGCATCTGGTGAATAAGATGGAAGTGGGAAGACATGGGGAAGAAGACTACTCTTTTTATCATCCTTGTAGCACCGGGAATTTTAATCCATAGTAATATCTTCATTTGATAATAATAAATATTAAATTAAAACATAAGGAGCTCTACCAGATGCTGAGTAAAGTACCTTCCCACTAGTTCATCCTAAGGATCTATATAAAAAATTGCAAACATGACCTACGATAAGATATATTAGGATTTTAGAAGTAGAATAAATTACTTGCAGCTAAGAGAATTGGGTAAGGGCCCAATGAGGGGAAAGTGCTTGGGCTGGCCCTGTTAGAAAGAATCAGTTTTTAATTAGTGGGAATACAAAAGTGAAATTCCAGGCCAACAGAATGGAATAGTCAATTTCATGACTATTGATACATATTGTCAATATTTCATCTATCCCCTAGGATTCTCGATTGCTTCTCCGCACAGAAAGCTAACCTTTATCACTCAGCCACTTAAGTGCTAAGTCTTCTCTACATGTTACCTCATATAACCGTACAAAAAAAAATGCTGCATGGCAAATGTATTAATCACACTTCAAAATTGAGGAAAGAAACTGAGAGAGGCTAAGTCACTTACTTGCTCAGAGATATCCAGCTAGTAGGTGGTGGAGATATAATTTAAATTCAACTGGTTTCTGCTCCAACATTCTTTCTCTTTTTATCACTCCTCCCTGCCTCCTTGGAATGTTTAGACATAACTTACATACTTGATATACCAGTATACAGAAACCATTTGTAGGAGTACAGATAAACAAAGAAACCCTAGAGAGGGAAGCCCTGTGCTCTCCCAACCCCACACATTTCTAGTTCCTTCTTACCATATTCTTCCTTACACTTCTCACATAGCTCAGCCACTAACACTAATGGCTAAACTTTCTACCAGAGAGGAAGCAATAATTTTGAATTGTTCAGGATTCTTACTGAAAATCACAGAATCAACTTTAGTTAGTTTTTTTTTTAATTTTATTTTAATTTTTGGCACCATGTACACCATGAGGATTAATAAACATATACAAAGTGTGTTATTAAAGAATATTAAGCTCTCTGACCACTAGGAAGGCTGAAGGAGCAAAGTCAAGTCTAAACTCATAGGAAGAAACCACCACCATACTTCCCCTCCCTCACCCAAGTGCACACACTTTGAACAGGAAGCAAAGTTCTTCTGAATGAGCCAGCTCAGTGCTTCTGCCACCATGTTCAAATGAAGCTGACTTCACTCATCATGAAATCTGCAATACTGATGCCACTTCCTCATCAGGAATTCAGCCCTGCAATTGCTGCTTTCACCCAAAACCCGGATACCCCTGAATTCTGCTGTATCGTAAGCCCCCGGTGGAGTCCGGTTCTCACATTGATGAGTTTCAAATTAAGCTTCATGTGAAAGCATATGACAGGGCAAGCCTATTCCTTATGTGTTCATCTGAGCTGCAAGGGAAATTGAGTGTTTGATTTATGATTTGGTGAGGTGGAACTGTTACATGTGAATTATTTGAAAGATGTTATACAGCCATGACTATTAGTTGTCTATTATATACCCATTCAAAAGAGATAAGGAGTCAAGAATTACTCCCAGATGAATGGAGCACTGGAGGAGGAGTGCATTGGGATAAGTGAAAAGAGTGTGGCTTTAGTGCCAGAAGCATTGAGTTAGAGGTACCTATGGTATATGTAAATGGAGATATTTAATTAAATATATGAGCCTGGAGCTTACACAAGAAGTCAGAACTCCAGATAATAACATGGATGGCATTAGAATACAGATGACAATCGATGGTGTAGAACAGGATGAGATCATTAGGACAGAGCATACTGAGTGAGAAGAGGGTGGGCCTTGGAGCCACATGGAGCTTGGGCAGTAAATGTTTGAGCAGAAAAGGAAAAGTCAGCAAGGGAGACTTATAAAGAAAGGCAAGAGCAGAAGGGAAAAGATACAAGAGCTGGTGGGTCCTGGAAGGCAAGACAGAGAGTTTCAAGGAAGATGGGGTTTGGGCCTAACAAATAATGCTAGGAAATGGCCATTAGATAATTATATATTTCTTCCAAATTTCACCCCTCATTCCATGACTTTTAGTCTGGTTTGCTCTGTTTATGTTGGATCACAATATACTGAAACAGAAAGTAGGTAAAAAGACAACATGGTTGAGCTAATAAAAGCCTGAGAACGGATCCTTATCTAGCTTCCAAACATATACTTTTGCCCACATTCTCAGTGCCTCTTTCTCTTTCCACTACATGAACATGAGCCCTTCATGATGTGTGGTCATCTTTCTGTTCTCCTGGCCATTTTATCTTAAGCATCCTGTTGTCAGGCCTTTCCTCACATCCTCCAGCTTGTTCCAACACACTAAACTCCAGGATACCTTGAGCATACCTGGTTCTCCACTTCATCCTCCTCCTCCATTTGGTCAATTTCTATTCACCTCCAGTTTTCTTTTTATATTTCACTTTGTTCAAAATTATTTTGAAATTCTTCCAGTCTCAGTCTAGGCTCAGTGATCCCACTGCTCATTTCCATCATACCCAGAACTACCCATATAGCAATATTGTGCACAGGAGTATGTACATAGCTTGGCACTACACTGCACAAAGTTAAAATCCCCTCTGCACCAAGCTATGTGATCTTGGGCAAGTCTCTTATCCTATTGAAGGTTGATAGTTCCTAATCCCTACAGGTGGTGTGAATATTAAAATGGGTTATATATTTAAAGCACTAAGCAAAGTAACTGAAAGATAGAAAGCACTCAGGAAATACTGTCCACTATTATTAATGTCAACTTATCCTATTGTTTTATGAGGCCTAATGTCTTGTCTGCCCTATCAATTGAAACATAAACTCTGTAGTGGCAGAAATTGACTCTATCTTGTTTAAAAATCAAAGAAAAGAATCAACACAGGGACTGGAATATAGTAAAATTTCAATGCATTTTGTTAAATATGTGATTCTCATGTATTATATGTACAAATTAATTTCAAACCCAAATGACCAAGACTCTCCACTACCCTACCACCTGAAATTTCAAGGCGTGTTTTCAAATTTTTATGCTAAACATTTCTAGCCAGATGTATAATAAAAAACTCAAATTCAACATATTCTAAGTGATTATCTTAGGTATCTAAATGCCTTCTCATACTGACTCTTCTTTTACTGTAAATAGAACCAGTTTTCTCAATAAACTAGGCCCCAAACCTTACAGTCATCTCTAAATCTTCCCTCTTCCTTGACCCCTATATCTTGTCAATGTCATACATATTGACAATACTAGTGGCAGGGCTGAGTCAGGAATGATAGTAGGGATTATAACAATCAGCTGAGGTTGCTAAAAAAAAACTGATCAACATCCCTGACACTAAGCTAACCTTTATATATCAATGGGAAGCCTATCTGAAGGAACCATCCTTGTGCTGAACTGCAGAAGAGTAACCGAAAATAAGAACAGGGAATCAGAATGGTGAGTTTGGTATTTATAGCCCAGCTAATGAATTTATAATGATGATAATCTAGTATACCATTGTTTTTTCTATTTTTTTCTGCCTTTATTGAAATATAATAGACAGTTGCTCATATTTACATTGTCAAATCAATGAGGTTTTTTTTTTCAATTATAGTTGGCATACAATAATACATTAGTTTCAGTTGTACAGCATAGTAATTAGATATCTACACAGCTCACAAAGTGATCTCTCCACCAAAAATGGTAACTCCACTTGTTTAATGCGGAGTTGTCACAACCTTTATTCTATAGAGATTGCAGTATCTATGAAGCACAATAAAGTAGCGCACAATAAAACAAGATATGTATAGATATAAAAAAGTATAAAATATAATCCTTAGACGTATCCTCACTGTCTCTGTATTAGGAACAATCTGTAAGATAGCATAAATCAAGGCAACCATCTCAAGGTTTTCTTCTCTGGATGCCCTTTTATTTCTAAAATAACTTATAAGGCTGCAATATAAAGGAGATGCTAACAAACAGTGTGTGTGTATATGTGTGTGTATTCATCAGAATGACAATAATTGCCAAAGCAAAAGAAGTGGCTTTGTCTTTCTCCATTAAAAAGGTCCTCTTTAAGAGGTAGACATTTCAGCTGGTGTCACCTATAAAAATTTGTCATAAAAGGGACTTCAAAAATCCAAAGAATAGAAACATGATGAAATAAGAGATATCCCTGGATTTCTCCTTTTGAAACAACAATAAGCTGAACATCTAAAACTCAACAAAAAACACCCAATCTGCATACCAGCATGTCTGAACATGGGATTTGCACGTAAGAGCTAGCACAGGTCAGAACCCAGGGTGTCGGGCAGTAGACAGGGAGAAACAAAGAAGTTGCCTTTCACAGTTGGAGCTCCCAGTAGAAGGAGGAGGAGGGGTAGAAGGTGCAGCGACTTCCCTGAACAGCCCTGCCTGGGAGTGTTGTGAGTTCCACGCTGCCTGTGGCAGTGCCCAGTCATCAGGGCAGAAGGCAGAAAAATGGGGATGGCAGAAAAACGAGGATGGCAGAGAAACAACACTTGATTTTTACCAGTTGTGGTTCCAAACTGAGGCTGACCACAGCTGCTATCCCCCAATTCAGAGGGCCCCTCCCTGCATACCCTCCGAGACTGAATGCCAGGGCACCCCAGTAGAATCTGAGCAAACACTACTGAAACTATCGCTAACTGACGGGGACTGAAATATAGGGTAGCGAGCGTGATTAAACATCTAGAAGGAAAAAAGACATTATCAAGATTTAATATAAAGCAGAGATCCAAGAGACTTAGACGCCACCTAATAGAAACCAAAAGAAAGACACTTTCTTTGCAAAAGGCTAGAGACCATTATATAATAAGTCTTTCTGGAAAAAAAAATTAGAATACACTTCCATTAATGCCCAGGCAGAGAAATAGTCCATTAAACACCATGAACCACCAACGTGACAAGACATCTCAAAAAGAAAAAGAAAAATCTCCAGAAAATAAGCTTACAGACATAGAAATATGTGACTTAAATGACTGAGAATTCAAGATGATATATCTGAACTCAATGAGATCCAAAATGAACAATTTCAGGAATTAAAAAAACAACTAGATGAGCAGAGCAATGAGATTGAAATCCTCAAAAAGAAGCAAATAGACCTTATAGAGATAAAGAATACACTGCAAGAGTTGAAAATCGAAATAGCAACCTTGGGAAATAGAGTTGGCAAAATGGAGGAAAGGATCAGTGATATTGAAGACAGAAATCTAGAAATAAATCAGAAGGATGAAGAGAGAAATCAAAGAATTAAAAATAATGAAAGAGAAATACAAGAACTAGCTAATACCATCAGGAGAGGAAACATAAGAATAATGGACATTACCAAGGGGAGGGAAAGGAGCAGGGATTAAAAACCATCTTCAGACAAATAGTTGATGAGAATTTCCCAAAACTAAGAAATGAGATGGAGCTTGAAATTCAAGAAGTCAACAGCCAATTATCTCAACCCAAAAAGGACTTCTCCAAGACACACTGTATTAAAATTATCAAAAATCAACGACAAAGACAGAATTCTCAGGGCAGCCAGGGAAAAGAAGATGGTAACTTATAAAGGAAAACCCATTAGATTATTGTCAGACTTCTCGGCACAGACCTTACAAGACAGAAAGGAGTGGAAACAAATATTCAAAACAAGTGAAAGGAACTACCAGGCAATATTAATGTATCTGGCTAAGCTCTCCTTTAGATATGAAGGAGAAATTAAGACTTTTCCAGACATACAAAAATTGAGGGAATTCTCCACTTATGAGGCCACTTATCAGGAAATACTGAAAGGGATCAGCTCACATGAAACAAAATAATAAAAAAAAAAATACATACTTAGGAGCAAGGTGACTATCAGGCAGATAGAAGCAGAGGAGTGCAACCCTTACTAACAACAGGGCATTATAAGCTTAAACATTAAGAAGAGAATTGCTATAGCAATACAGTAATGAACATTCAGCATACATAGGGACAAATTGAGACAACAATGACTGAAAAGGGGAGGATTCAAAGATCCAAAATTGCAAAGGGGAATGGAGATAAGGCACATGCAGAAGAAAAGGGACAACTGTATATCATCTATATCTATATCTATCTATATCTATATCTATATTGATATAGATAGATATAGATATACATATATATAAATATCCTTTACATATTCATAATGGTAACCACATGTCAAAAATTCAGAACGGAAGTATATAACAAAACAATAAGGACCAGAGGAAAAACCCACAAAAGCCAACCAAAATAAAGGAAACAGATACACAAGGACAAAGAAACAATGGAAACACCAAGCTACCAGAAAGCAAAAGATTAAATGGCTATAAGAAGACCTCATATTTTAATAATCACCCTAAATATAAATGGACTGAACTCACCAATAAAAAGGCACAGAGCTGCAGATTAGATTAAAAAAAAAAAACCCAACCATATGCTGCCTTCAGAAGACACATCTCATTTCCAAAGACAAATATAGACTCAAAGTTAAAAGGTGGAAAATGGTATGTCAAGCAAATGGCATTCAGAGGAAAGCAAGAGTAGCAGTACTAATACAGGGTGAAATAGACTTCAAAATAAAAAGTGTAAAGAAAGATACTGAGAAACACTTCATAATGATAAAGGGAATCAAGAAGACATAACACTTATTAATATCTATGCTCCCAATCAGGAAGTCCCAAAATATATAAAGCAAGTACAAACAAAACAAAAGAGAAAAACAGACCAAAATACTATCGTAGTAGAGGACTAAATATCCCACTGTCAGATATAGATAAATCATATGAACATAAAATCAATAAGGAAATATCATTAAATGATACATTAGACCAAATGGACATAATGGACATTTACAGAACATTTCATCCCAATAAAAGCTTCTTATACATTGTTCTCTAATGCACATAGAACATTCTCAAAGATTGACATGTACTGGGACACAGAGAGAGCCTGAAAAAATATAAGAGGGTTGAAATCATACCAACCATACTATCTGATCATAATGCTTTGAAACTAGAGATCAACTATAAAAAGAAAGGAGAAAGAACCACAAATATATGGAGATTAAACAACATATTACTGAAGAAACTGGGTCAGAAAAGAAATAAAAAGAGAGATCAAGAGATATATAGAAACAAATGATAATGATAGTAAAACATCAAAATTTTTAGGACACAGCAAAAGCGGCATTAAGAGGAAAGTTCATATCATTACAGATGATATGAAAACAAGAATGAGCCCAAATAAACAACCTAACACTTCGTCTTAAAAAACTAGAAAAAGAACAAATGAAGCCGAAAGTCAGCAGAGGAAAGAGATAATCAAAATTAGAGCAGAACTGAAATTGAAAACAAACAAACAAAAAAAAAAAAAAACAAATAGAAAATAAATGCAATGAAGAGCTAATTCTTTGAGAAGGTCGATAAAATTGACAACCTCCTGTCTAGACTCACTAAAGGAAAAAGAGAAAAGACACAAATAAACATATTCAGGGATGAAAGAGGAAAAATTATGACAGACAATGCATAAATACAAAGGATCATACAGGAATACTATGAAAGTATGTAACACCAAATTTAATAACCTAGAAGAAATGAACCAGTACTTAGAAAAATACAATGTTCCTAGAATGAATCAAGAACTGGAAAATCTAAATAGACTGATCAGCAGTATGGAAATAGAAACAATCGTCAAAAATCTACCAAAAAGTAAAAGCCTAGGACCAAATGGCTTCACCAGTGAATACTACCAAACATTCAGAGAAGATTTAATACCTATTCTCGTCAAACTTTTCCAAAAAATCGAAGAGGAGGCAATATTTCGCAACTTATTTTATGAGGCCAATATCACCCTGATACCAAAACCTGGTAAAGATAACACAAGAAAAGAAAACTACAGACCAATATCTCCCATGAACACAGATGCAAAAATACTGAATATGATACTAGGGAACCAAATACAGCAACATATTAAAAAGATTATACATCACGATCAGGTGGGCTTCATCCCAGAGGCACAGGATTGTTCAACATATGCAAATCAATTAATGTGATACACACCATAAACAATTTAAAAAATAAGGATCATATAATCGTATCAATAGATGCAGAAAAAGCCTTTGACAAGAGACAGCATCCATTTATGATCAAAACACTTAACAAAATCGGTATAGAAGGAAAAAACCCTTAATATAATAAAGGTCATATATGATAAGCCCTCAGCCAACATTATACTTAATGGTGAAAAACTTCCCTCTAAGATCAGGAACAAGGCAAGGCTGTCCACTATCACTACTCTTATTCAATATAACGTATGAGGTCCTAGCAAGTGCAATCAGGCAGTAGAAAAATATAAAAGGAATTCAAATAGGAAACGAAGAATTCAAACTGTCATTATTTGCAGATGACATGATTCTCTATATAGAAAACCCTAAAGACTCCACAATAACACTACTAGAAACAATAAGCAAATACAGTAAAGTTTCTGGATACAAAATCAATGTTCTAAAACCCATAAAGTTCCTGTACTCTAATAACGAAGTGTCAGAAAAAGAAGTGGAAAAAATAATTCATTTTGCAATTACACCAAAAATAATAAAATACCTAGGAATAAATCTAAAACAACATGTAAATTACCTATATAATGACAACTACAAGACCTTGTTAAATGAAATTGAAGAAAATATAAAGAAATGAAAAAATATTCTATGTTCTTGATTGGAAGAATCAACATAGTTAAAATGACCTTATACCTAAAGTGTTATACAGATTTAATGCAATCCTCATCAAAATCTGATAATCATTTTTTTAAAGAAATAAATTGAAAAATCATCAGATTTGTATGGAAGCACAAAGGATACCGAATCGCCAAAGCCATCCTAAGAATAAAAAATGAGGCTGAAGGCATCACTCTGCCCAATTTCAAATTATACTACAAAGTGACAGTAATCAAAATGGCATGGTATTGGCAGCAAAACAGACACGTGGACCAGTGGAACAGAATAGAGAGACTAGAAGTAAACCATATTTACATAGGTAAATAATTTTAGACAAAAAAGCCAAAAACATACAGTGGAGAAACCAAAGCCTTTTCAGTAACAGTGTTGGGAAAACTGGAAAGCCACCTGCAAAAACATGAAACTAGAGAGTTGTCTATTACCACACACCAAAATTAACTCAAAATGGATTAAGTACCTGAATATAAGACCTAAAACAATAAAATGTATAAAAGAAAATATAGGAACTAAACTCAGGGACCTTGGACTTAAAGAGGAATTTATGAATTTGACCTTGAAGGCAAGGGAAATAAAAGCAAAAATAAATGAATGGAACTGCATCAAACTAAAAAGCTTCTGCTTAGCAAAAGAAACTGTCAGGAAGGTAAAGAGACAGCTATCCAAATGGAAAAATATATTTGCAAGTAACACCTCCGATAAAGGCTTAACAGCCAAAATATACTAAGAACTCATACAACTCAATAACAACAACAACAAAAAATGATCTAATCAAAAAATGGGCTGAAGACTTGAACAGACTCTTCTCCCTAGAGGACATACAAATGTCCAAAAAATATATAAAAAGATGCTCAACATCACTAGCTATTAGGGAAATGCAAATCAAAACCACAGTGAGATATCATCTCACACCTGTTAGAATAGCTATAATCAACAGGACAACTAATAACAAATGCTGGAGATATAGCGGACAAAAAGGAACACTCACACACCGCTGGTAGGATTGCAAATTGGTACAGTCACTATGGAAAACAGTATGGAGGTTCCTCGAAAAACTAAGAATTGATCTACCATATGATCCAGCAATCCCTCTACTGGGTATTTACCCCAAAGACTCGAATACTCATATCTGAAAAGATATTTGCACACCAATATTCATAGCAGCATTATTCATGGTTGTCAGGGTATAGAAGCAACTGAAGTGCCCTATGATAGATGATTGGCTAAAGAAGCTGTGGTACATATATACAATGGAATATTATTTAGCCATAAGAAGAGATGAAATACTGCCATTTGCTACAACATGGATGGACTTTGAAATAATTATATTAAATGAAATAAGCCAGACAGAAAAAGTTAAAAATCACATGATATCATTTTTATTTGAGATATAAACCTAAAAGCAACAAATGAACAGGACAAACAAACAGAGACTCATGGACATGGACTCATGGACATGCTACCAGAGGGTAGCATGGGGTGGGGGGGAGGTATATGGAAGAAAAACTTTAAATCATTTCTTTAATTAAAATAAATAAATAAACAAACAAATAAATAAATAATTTTTAAAGAAATAATAAAAACCGAAAGAATGATAAGAGAATGGCACCCCGAAGTCATGAATTGTTACAGAGGCAGAGGAAGCAAAGAGGATGATTTTTTCAAACATATATACACCCTAAATATAGCCTTATTTTCAGTGTTCAAAGGTGAGATAATTAAAATAAAATCTTTAGTCCAGTCTGGATCCTAGAGTAAATTAAAGATTCTTGAAAACAAGAGCAAATTATTATAATCTAGCAAACCACTTCCTGGTATTTATTTACCTTAGGAAATAAAGATATGAACCCAGATTTAAATAAATGGGTTTATCTTTATACAATTGTAGCAGAAAGTTATGAAAGTATTATCTTTACATGCAAAACTAAGGGTCTAGCCTCCAGCATGGTATTAAAAAATATATATGACACAAGACATTGTTCACCATGTTGCATTATCTGAAAACAGTAAATTACTACATGATATATACAAGAAGTCCCGAATTTCATTAATATATATGCACCAGGAGGTTGTGACAGCATAACAGTTTTTGCCTTAACTAGGCAAAAGTTAAACCTTACAAAATATGTCCCAATACTACATAGATGAGAAACTGGCTCTCATTCTCTGCCCAGCCCCACATTATCAGACTGAAGCAGACTAAAGTTTTAATCTTCTGTGCAAGGGTGAGAGCATGGTGAAAAGTGAAGAGAGGGAAGGGTCACTGTGGGTGCCAGGCCTGGCTGGTCCAAGGTCTGGTTGTGATCCAGGGTCTGGCTGTTATACAAGGCCTGGTTGATCCAAGGCCTGAATGATCCAAGGCCCAAGGTCTGGCTGGTCCAAGGTCTGGCTGTGATCCAGGCTCCCAGCTAGAAATATGACCCTGATTTAGAATGTTATATTAGTGTAGTAGTGCATGCATCTGCTTTTAACATATATAAATATTACCCAGTTTGTTGTATCACATGTGTCGCTGAATGCCACTATTGTTCTCTGACATGTAAAAATATCCCATGTGGTCCCCTGGGAGGGGGAAAATAAACTAGCAGAGGTGTGCTCCCCACAATAAAGTTGATGCCTGACATTTTATTCTCATGTCAACCTCTCATGCGTTCTTTCAACTGGGCGTCTCACCACCTAAGCCTTCCCTTCTCGATTAGCTCGGCACTGACAGTCACAGACAGCTCAGGTCAGAAAGCTGAGAAAGAGAGAATAAATTCTCATGTCTCAGTATTTTCCAGGCCCAACCTAAGGATAGGAATGATTATGTTATTCATGTCCAGATTGAGAAATTTAGGTATAAAGAGGACAGGTTATTTGCCTGAGGTTACAATGATATACAATGATATAAGTAGAGAGGTCAGAATTTAATCCCAAGTAATTTTCTATGAATTCTAAAATATTAACCAAATTTAAATCTATTTCTGAATAAATGAAATAATGGAAAGACATTAACACACACAAATACACACACATGTACACAAATCTATGAATTTACAAATGGAAAAATATTAATAATGGAATATATAATTCCATGAGGTCTAGCGTATTATTTCAAATCCCATCTTTGGTTATATAATATTAAAAGGCACCTGGATTTCCTGAAGATCAGTGGAGTGACATAACCAGATATGCCATATTAGACTCTGGGAGGAAAACTGGATTTAATATTTCCTATAGATTACCTAGAGAAAATATGTTGATTTATAGAATTTTTAAAAGGCGTAGCTCTAGAATTCAGCTTGAAAGGACAATCTGGAGAAAGGTACCAAAAGATTTTGTTCAAGCTTCTCAGATAAAAGCATAGAAAACACTTATCAGATTTGTCAAAAACACAAAGATGGAAAGGAAAGCTTATGTATATTGGTTAGCACAATAGATATCTCAAATAGCCTAAAAGGACTAGAAAAAAGTAAGCACCAAAAACTTACAAAATTAATTTTTATAAATTGATCTTGTGGAACATAGAAGCCATCAAATGTGTAAGTATTATTTGACAGGGAGAACTATAATAATTTTCCTTTTCCATATGAAATAAAAAACAATATGCATAAATCGGTTGCAAGTAGACTGTAAACTTTTAAAAGAACACATTTAACAATAGCTTTATGATAGTGGTGTAGTAAAGGATACAATGAAAATTATGAAAGAAAAGGTTAATAAGTTACATTAAGATTGAGACTATCTGTTGATTAAAAAATATCAGAGAAAGTGGAAAGAACAAACCAAAAAACTGAGAAGAGATATGTACAGACCACAGAACTGACAAAGAATTAGAATCTAGAATGCACAAAGAAGTTCTATAAATCTATAAGAAAAAGACTAATGACTCAATAGATAAATGAGCAAAAGACAAGCAACACTTTACACATAAAGAAACACAACTGGCAAACTAATATATAAAAAGTTGCTTAAAGTCATAAGCGGTAATCAAAGAAATAAAAATGTAAACCACTGTGAGATGTCATTTCACAATCACCAGAGAAGAAAATATTAAAGTATGATGAATCCAAATATTGGTGAGAATGTGGATAAATGATAAATCTTACTCACTGTTGGTAGAAATATAAGGAAGTACAACTTGATAGGAACATATTGTGACATCATCTATTAATTTTGAAGATATACATATCCTGTAACACAGCACTCCTCATTTTAGGGAAACTTTTTAGTAGCATCATTTGTTTAAGAATAAAGAAGAAAGAGGGGAGGTAAATGGGATAAAAGGGATCAAATATGTGGTGACAGAAAGAAATCTAACTATGGGAGGTAAACACTATATATATATATATATGCCTTACTGTTAAAATATACAGCTGACATATTGGATTTCGTTAACCAATATCACCATCAAAAATAAATAAATAAAGTTGCAAAAAATAAAAAAGAAAAGAAAAAAGAAAAAAGTGACCAACTATAAAATGAATGAATTGTGGTGTAATTTTGTTGTAGAATATTATATAACTAAAAATAAACTACAGTTATAACAACTACATGAATGAATCTCAGGAAGTTGCAGAAAATATGCATAATACGATTCCATTTATTTAAAATATAAAATATAAATATATGCACACATATATAGTTTACTGATACAAAACTTAAAAGCAGAGGGATAAAAATTCACAAAATATAGGATAGTTACTTCAGAGTAGTAGGAATTGGATGGGACTAAAGGAGGTATTACAGGGGGTTTCAAAATGATAAGATTCTAGAGATAAAGATGGAAGACTAGGTAAAAGCACAGTTCATTTCCTCCCAGGTTGGCACTGAAATTACAACCAAATTATAAAATAATCAATGTTAAGAATCACCTGAAGTCCAGCTGATGGTAACACCTAAGTCTGATAATATAAAGAAACCACATCAAAGCTGGTAGGAGGGGCAAAGTCGAGAATTGGGCTGGGCCCACACCCGCTGGTAGTAGAGGAACATTGGGAGGGAGAGCAAAGCTGCAGAAGCTCTCCTGAAGGAGAGGGGCATCCTGGTCTGTCAGGGCCGAGTGGAACTTGTTGGCTACACCAAGTGTCAGAGGTATTGCTGATCAAAAAGGGAAGGTTCAATGGTAAGATGCCCAGTTGGAAGAATGCACAAGAGGCAGACATGAGAATGAAACAGCAGGCACCAACTTTATTGTGCAGAGGACACTTCTGTTTCTAGAAGTGCAGTTCTATTGCGGGGAATATGGTACTGCATGCACTTCTTCTGCTCCCTTTTCTTGTGCTCCCCTTCTGCTCTCTAGGGGACTGCATGGCTCCTTACATAGCAGAGTACAATCATGGCCTTCAGCCACACATGTGTGATGCAATAAGCTGAAGTATGTGTACATATTTTCTAAATCTGGGGTCCTATTCCTAGCCGTGGACCTGGATCACAGCCAGACTTTGGACCAGCCAGACCTTGGGCCAGTTATGTCTTGGATCACAGCCAGATCTTAGGCTAGCCAGGCCTCACACCCACATGGTCTCATTTGGGAGGCTCCTCAGCACAGGGTCCCAGCCCAGGGAAGATGAGATTACAATAACTCTGACTATAAAAACTGTTAAGGGTGGAAAATTTTCAGGTGAGCCAACTTCTGCTTCTGTAATCTGCTTGCTTGTTCTAGGCTTTATAAGCTGACTCTTTTGGGAGCTCGGGACTGATCTCCTCTAACCCTGCATGGTAGAGAGTCAGTCACCAGCCAGCTAATAAAGGCTCACAATTCATCTCAATTGGCTCCGTGGGTCTTAGATTCGATCGAACCACAACAAAACCAGAGGGGATTCTGGTTGTCTGTGTGAGACAGAAAGAGACTGAAACCCTACATGTCCCTTTGAAGGAACCACACACATGCTTTCTGACCTGTGTACACTCACCCAGGACACCAGTGGTGGTTCAGGGGCTCCCACAGGATTCATACCAAGAAAGTCTGCATTACCTGTTGCCAGAATGAGGGCTTGGAGGGGCAGGCAGCCGCCTTTGTGCCTCAGTCCAGCCCCTCTACCGGACAATCTACAGAACAACAGCTTGACTGCAGACCCCTCCCACAGAGCCATTAGGAAGCACTGTCCTGAGGGGATCAGCCTGCCCCAAACAACCTGCAGATTGCCTGGGGATTTTGTTGCTGGATAGTTACCAAGCCCTGCTCAGATTCAGAGCCAAACATTCTCAGTGGGCGGCCAGCGCTGTGAGCCCTATTTCTGAGATAGGGCAAGCAGATCACTGCTTCCAACATGAACTTTGGTGGATCTCAGGGATCTGTGGACCAGTCCTAGACAGCAGCTGATCTTGCTGTGATCTGGGACTTCTGCAGGAATGCATGAAGGGTTATCAAAGATACAGCAAGACTGAGGCTGAATTGATCTGCTATTATCTCTCTGAGACATCACCACACCCTACCCACAAATTGCCCCAGGCAGCCCATTGACAGTGCACTGGGTCACAGCCCTGACTTTCCACCATCTGATCTCCCAATCCACACAGGCAACAAACTTTGGCTAGCACAGGGTGAGCACTGCCAGGAAATCAGTGGCAGGCAGACCTCTGCTAACTGCCAGAGTTGCAATATTGTGTCCGGAGAGTGCAGGGGTCTGTGGGATTGTCCCACAGCCACCCAGATGGCAGCTGGTCTCACTGTGATCTGTGACTAGAGTGGGAATGCCCAGGCACAGAAGTTGCAGCAAAACTGAGTCTGCATTGGCCTGATGGCCCTTGTCTCCCTGATTTCCACCTCATCTAAGCCACAAAGTGCCTGCAGCCCACTGACAAGCAGCCTCCCCTGCCCTGTTTCTGGGGTTGTGCAGTCTGCTCATGCCACAGGTCTTGGCTAATGCAGTGAATGCATTTTTGGGAAAATAGTTGTGAGCAGACCACTGCTGTCTATACGAGCTGCAATATCTCCTGAGGAGATTGTAGGGGTTGTATTGGCTTGATAGCCCTTGACTTCTTTAGCTCCTGCCCCATCCAATGCACAAAGTGCCTGCTGCACATTGATAGGCAGTGGCCCTTGCCCTGGGGTGGCACATTCAGGCCCAAGGTGGGCAGCAGCTGACATTGCTACAAGTGGAACCTTGTACAGGGAGCCACAGAGACAGCGTGGGCATGTAAACTGACAATGCAGTGGCAGGGGGAAATCTACTCTATAGACCCAAGAGACTCCCAGGGCCCCTGAACCACCCAACATGCATATCACCTAGAAGCTCATCCAGTTTCAGAGACTTACAGACAACTGATAGGCAGTGTCAGGCCTTGAGGAGCACTGGTCTCTCTGCTAAACTTCCCTAGGTCAGGAAGAGGGGTTAACTGACTGCTACCTGTAAGCATTGTCCCTTCCACTTACCTATAGATCCAGCATAGGCAAGAACCATCTGCGGATTGCTTTGTAGTTCCCACTGGGTAGCCCTGAGCAATCAAAAGCAGTGACTGACCTTTGCCTATAGGGGAGCCCCTCCTAAGGGGCCATAAAACCAATGCAATGGAGGCTAGCACCAGACCACAATGGAGCAACTCCTGACTAGTCCCATTAGTGGTACACACAAAAGGTGATTGCAACAAGTACACAAGACTGCTAGGGCAAATCCCACTCAGTGAAGTCAGGCCCCACAGAGCAACTCTTATCCTGTGGGTGCAGCCAATTCCCACAATTAACACTCAGCCTGAGTGTTAATCCTAGCCACTAATGTACTAACAACAATAAAGGCTTGGTGAGAACAGAATATCACACACAACCCATTCAAAGATCACATAAGAGCCCCTGTCATTGGGGATCAGGGACAGTGTGCCACTGCACCACATAGGATGCTTTTCACATTAGGCAATCTGACCAAAGCTGAGAGATGAAACAAACATTCCTGACACATAGAAACACACACACAGAGGCTAATAAAATAAGAAAATAAAGAAACATGCCACAAATGAAACAACAGGAGAAAACTCCAGAAAGTAAACGAAATGAAATGGAAGCAAGCAACCTACCAGAGACAGAGTTCAAAATAATGGTTATAAGGATGCTCAACAAACTTATGGGGAGATTTGATGTGCACAAGGAGAGCCTCGAAAGCATATAACAGGACATAGAAACCATAAAAAGAACCAGACAGAAATGAGGAATACAATAACTGAAATGAAGAATTTACCAGAAGGATTTGACAGTAGATTGGACAAAGCAGAAGACAGAATCAGCGAATTGGAAGACAAGGTAGCAGAATACATCCAATCAGAATAACAAAAAGAAAAAAAAAATTAAAAATGAAGATAGTTTAAGAGACCTCTAGAACAACATGAAGTGTAGCAATATCCAGATCATAGGAGTTCCTGAAGGGGATGAGAGAGAGCAAGGGGTTGAAAATCATTTGATGAAATAATGACAGAAAACTTCCCTAACCTGGCAAAAGAATTAGACATAAAAGTTTAGGAAGCATGAAGAGTCCCAAGCAAGAGGAATTCAAACAGACCCACACCAAGACACATCATCATTAAAATGCCAATAGTCAAAGACAAAGAGAGAATTTTAAAAGCAGCAAGAGAAAGGCAGCTAGTTACTTACAAGGGTACTCTCATAAGAATGTCTGCTGATTTTTTAGTGGAAACTTTGCAAGCCAGAAGGGACTGGTGAGAAATATTCAAAGTTATGAAAAACAAGAATCTATAACCACTAATACTCTACCCAGCAAAGCTTTCAATTAAAATGGAAGGCGAGATAAAGAGCTTCCCAGATGGGAAAAAGCTAAAGGAATTCACCGACAAGCCAGTATTACAAGAAATGTTAAAGAGATTTCTGTAAAAAGAGAAGGGGTAAAAAAGAAAGTAGAAATAACAAATATGAATAATAAAATGGCAGTAACTATGTACCTATGAGTAATCACTTTAAATGTAAATGGATTAAATGCTCCAATCAAAAGATACAATGTAGCCGAATGGATAAGAAAACAAGACCCATGTATATGCTGTCTACAAGAGACCCACTTCAGATCAAATGACACAAACTAAAAGTAAAGGGATGGAAAAAGATATTTCATGCAAATGAAAATGAATAAAAAGCGTAATATCGATACTTATATCAGATAAAATAGACTTTAAAACAAAAGCTATACTAAGGGATAAAAAGGGGCATTACATAATGATAAAGAAATCGATAAATCAAGAAGATATAACCCTAGTAAACATATACGCACCGAACAGTGCACCTACATACATAAAGAAATTATTGAAAGACATAAAAGGAGAGGTCAATAGTAATACACTCATAGTAGGAGATTTTAGCACCCCATTAACACCAATGGACAGATCTTCCAGGCAAAGATTCAACAAGGAAACAATGGGCCTAAAAGACACACTAGAACAGATAGATTTAATAGATATTTTGAGATCATTTTACCACAAAGCAGCAAAATATACATTTTTCTCGAGTGCACATGGAACATTTTCTAAGATAGATCACATGTTAGGACACAAAATAGTTTCAATAAATTTAAGAAGATTGAAATCATATCAACCCTCTTCTCTGATCACAATGGTATGCAAATAGAAATCAACTATAAGAAAAAAAAAACTGAAAAATACACAAAACATATGGAGGCTAAATAACATGCTACTAAACAATGAATGGGTTATTAATGAGATCAAGGAAGAAATCAAAAGATACCTACAGACAGAAAACATAATGAATCAAAATTTATGGGACACAGAGAAAGCAGCCCTAGGAGAAAAATTCATAGCAATACAGGCCTACCTCAAGAAATAAGAAAAAGCTCAAATAAACAATCTAAACTTACACTTAAAAGACCTAGAAAAAGAACCACAAACAAAGCCCAAAGTGAAAGAAGGAAGGATATAATAAAGACTAGAGCAGAAATAAATGAAATAGAGTCTAGAAAAACAATTCAAAAAGTTAATAAAACCAAGAGCTAGTTCTTTGAAAGGATAAACAAAATTGACAGACCATTAGCCAGATTCATCCAGGAAAAAAGAAAGAAGACTCAAATCAATAAAATCAGAAATGAATGAGGAGAAATAACTACGGGCTCCACAGAAATACAAAGAATCATAAGAAAATACTATGAGTAATTATATGTCAATGAATTAGACAATCTGGAAGAAATGGACACATTCCTAGAAACAATCTCCTAAGACTGAGTCAAGAAGAAACAGAAAATATGAACCGACTGATTGCCACCAATGAAATAGATTCGGTAATCAAATTCCCACAAAACAAAAGTCCTGGACCAGATGGCTTCTTTGACATATTTTACCAAACATTCAAAAAAGAATTATCACCTATTCTTCTCAAACTATTCCAGAAAATTAAAGAGAGGGAAGGCTCCCTAACTCCTTTTATGAGGCTACTGTGGCAGCATGACCTTGCCTAACCATTTCCTGCTTGAACGAATTAGTTCCTGACTGCACCCCGCTTCCCAGGACTCTCCAGCTGATGTGGTAGTCTGAAAATCTGCTGAAACAAATAAGCCACTTTCCTTATAGTTTGGCAGCTAATAAATGTTCTTATTTTCTCCTTCCTGATACGGAATGTCTATAGCTGTGTAGGAATGTGAAAGTATAAGATTGTATAAAACTGCCTGCTATGTTACAATCGGGGCTCAGCCTTTGAATAAGAATCCGCTGAGCTGGTGCTGGCATCAATAAACACTGCTTCCTGCTTATTGCCTAAGTGCCCTGCCTCTCTGTTTGAGAATCCCACAACATTTTTGGGGGCTCGGCCGAGATGTGAAGATGGCAGTTTTTTCGCCCCCCTCGTCTTCAAGACCTAACCCCGACGACGCTGGGAGAAGCAGACTTTACCTGAATCACCAACAGACCTATTGTCTGTAGGGGAAGACAATTCTTCCATCGGACTGTGGCGGAGGCTCTGAGAGTACAATGGAACCTGGAGAGGTACAGGAACCAGCCCAGGAGCACCGCCCAACTGAGTGGTAAGGACCCTGGTCCCAGGAACAGCCTACCCACTACAGGACAGAAGGGGAATCTGATCAACTTCCGAGGTCACTTGAATATTCTACATGTGACTGTGACCTCTCAGGTACATAGGGCGGAAGGTGGAGTGTGTTTGGTGTGTGATCGCGTGTGACTGAGATGTGTTCTGACTATGAAGTGAGAGTGAGCCCCTATCCGTGGTTCTGTGGTGAACCTCATATGGCTTAGGGTGGTGTCACTGGATCTTTGTGAGGAGCCTACTTCAGTGATCTGAGTCAGGGGTTTATAACGACCCACCAATTACTATGAGGCATGAAAGATCCCCACGAGGGGAGTGGCTAGAGACAGGCGAAGAGAATCTCTGAGTGTGTGTATGACATCGACCACAGGTGGAAGGATGGTGGTGGACAATAGAGTAAACAGACACCTTTAGGTTGTATGCTTAAGAATTTCAAAAAGGGTTATTTTGGAGACTATGGAGTTAAACTCACCCCACAGAAACTCCGCACCTTTTATGAGGTTGTCTGGCCCTCTTTTGGTGTTAGATAGCCAGTAGAGGGGGCTCTTGATAGGGAAGTCATTGCAAAGGTCTCTCAAGTCAACCTGGCCACCCAGACCAGTTCCCTTATAACAATTCTTGGGAGGCAATAGTTCACACCTGACCTCCTTAGTTGAGAGTCTGCCTAGAGGAAAATTATAGGGTCCTCCTAGCCTAAGCCTTGACACCCTCCCAAGGTCAGTTGAAAGAAATGAAGCCCATGTTGCCAGCAGACCCAGAAAAATTCTCACTGCCTATGCACACCCATTTATCCTCCTCTTCTGAGGGCTTCCGAACAGCTGGCTTCTTTTTCCAAGCCCTTCAACTTCTCTTGGGATCCCATCCACACCAGCCTCCATTGACACACCACCACCTCCGATCTTGACCCCCTATGGCCCCACTGGAGCCCAGCCCAAGGTGTCTCCAGTCAGGGGGGAAGCACTGCAGTTGCCTTTGTGGGAAACCCGAGGCCCCATCTATTATGATCTGGACGATCAGATTCAGAGAGGCTGGCATACCTTCATTTACCAACCTTTCTCCACTAGTGATCTCCTAAACTGGAAGAATCATACTCCCTCCTTCACTGAGAAGTTTCAGGCCATGATTATCCTCCTCCAATTGATCATCCAGATTCACAAATCCACTTGGGCTGATTGCCAACAACTCCTCCTGACTGTCTTCCACACTGAAGAGCACCAACACATCACCCAGGCCGACTGAAATGGCTAGAGGAACATGCCCTGGAAGGCACCTTGAGTGTGCAAACCTATGCCAAGAATCAGTTTCCTGAGGAGAAATGAATTAATGATATTGAAGAGAGAAATCTGGAAATGACACAGATGGAAGAAGAAAGAATTAAGAGTAAAAAAAAAAATGAAAGTTCTCTACAAAAACTATCTGACAGCATCAGAAGGAATAATATAAGAATAACGGTATACGAGAAGAAGAAGTGATAGATAAGGTAACAGAAAGCCTATTCAGTCAATGAGAACTTCCCAAACCTATGGAAAGAACTGGATCCTTGAATATAAGAAACAAAGAGGATATCTAATTATCTCAATCCAAAAAGTGCTTCTCCAAGACATATTATATTAAAACTGTCAAAAATTAATAACAAAGAATTCTCAGGGCAGGAAGGAAAATAAGATGGCAACATATAAAGGAATGCCCATTATAATATCATCATATTTTTCAGCAGAAAACTTACAAGCTAAGAGAAAGCAGAATCAAACTATTGAAAGAAATTATCAGCCAAAAATAATATATCCAACAAAGTTCTCCTTTAGATATGAAGAAGAAATAAAGACATTTTCAGACATAAAGAAGCTGAGGGAATTTTCCACCATGAGGAAATACATTACAGGAAATAATGAAGAAGTTATTCTACCTGAAACAAAAAGACAAAAAAAAAAAAAAAAAAAAAACGAGTAAGATGACTAACAGACAGAAACAGGCAATTGAAACCCTTATTAAAAACAATTATAAACCTAAATATTACATAATGGTTAAAGAAGATAAAAAACATTTTTAAAAAAAGAAGACAATAGCTACTGCAACTCAGAAGTGAACTCCAACAAAAACAGAAAAAAGGAGAGAGTAAAGGTTTGAATTTGCAAAAAAGAATGAAGATAAAATACACACAGAAGAAAAAGGAATCATGCTTATATGAAACTTTCTTTTACATAAATTTAGTGGTGACTACACACAAAATATCCAGAACTGAGACATGTAACATAAAAAGAAGTAACAGAAAAAAAATTATAGAATTCCACCAAACTAAAATAAAAGACAAAAACACAAGGGGAAAGAAATAATAGAGACACCTAGCTACCAGAAAACACAAGATAAAATGGCTGTAGGAAAACCCCATATATCAATAATCACCCAAAATGTAAATGGACTTGAACTCACCAATAAAAAGGCACAGAGTAGCAGATTGGATCAAAAACAAAACCCAACCACATGCTGCCTTCAAGAGACACATCTCAGATGAAAGGACAAATATAGACTCAAAGTGAATGGACAGAAAATGATAATCCAAGTAAATGGCATCCAAAGAAAATATGGGAGTACCCATATTGACATCTGAAAAAATAGACCTCAGGATAAAAAAAGGTAATGAGAAACAAAGATGGACATTTCATAATACTAAAGGGGCCAATACATCAAGAAGACATAACACTTATTAATAGCTATGCTTCCATTTAGGAAGCACCAAAATGTATAAGCAACTACTAACAGAACTAATGGGAGAAACTGATAAAAACACAATTATAGTAGGGGACCTAAATACCCCACTATCAGCTATGGATAAGTCACCCAAACAGAAAATCAATAAGAAAATATCAATCTTAATTGAAACATTAGACCAATTAAACATAATCAACATTTATAGAGCCTTTTATCCCCAAACAGTAGCCTATACATTCTTCTCTAGTGCACATGGAACATTCTCAAGAATAGACCATATGTTGTGATGCAAAACTAACCTCCAAAATTTTGAGAAGATTGAAATCGTAGCAAGCATATTCTGACCACAGTGCTTTGAAACTGAAAATCAACTGCAAAAAAAAAGTGGAAAAGCCCATAAATACATGGAGATTAAACAACATGCTACTAAAGAATGACTGAGTCAAAGAAGAAATAAACAGAGAGATCAAATGATATAGAAACAAATGAGAATGAAAATACAACATATCAAAACTTTTAGGGTACAGCAAAAGTAGTAATAAGAGGAAAGTTCATATCATTACAGGCCTATCACCCCAAGAAACAAGAAAAAATCCCAAATAAAAAACCTAACATGCATTTAAAAAAACTAGAAAATAAGAACAAATGAAGTCCAAAGTCAGCAGAAGAAAGGAAATTAAAAAATTTAAGCAGAATTAAGTGAAATTGGAAAAAAAAGACAATAGAAATAAATTAATGCAACAAAGACCTATTTCATTGAAAAGATCAATAAAATTGACAAACCCTTGGCTAGACTCACTAAGTAAACACACACACACACACACACACACACACACACACACAATCAGAAATGAAAGAGAAGTAACTACAGATATCACCAAAATATAAAGGATCATACAAGAATACTGTGAAAGATTATTTGCCACCAAATTAAATAACCTAGAAAAACTGGACAAGTTCTTAGAAATATACAACCTTCCTAGACTGAATCAAGAAAAACTGGAAAATCTAAATAGACTGATCATCAGTAAAGAAATTGAAACACTCATCAAAAACCTCAAAGAAAGTAAAAGTCCAGGACCAGATGGCTTCACCAGTGGATTATACCAAACATTCAAAGATGATTTAATACCTATTCTTCTCAAACTCTTCCAAAAAATGAAAGAAGAGGCAATACTTCCTAAATCATTTTATGGGGCCAATGTTACCATGATACCAAAACCTGGTAAAGATCACACACACACACACACACACACACACACACACACACACACACGCAAACTATGGACCAATATCTCTGATGAATACAGATGCAAAAATCTTAAATGAAATACTAGCAAATCAAATACAACAATACATTAAAAAGATTATATATCACAGTCAAGTGGGGTTAATTCCAAGGGCATGAGATGATTCTACACATGCAAATCAATCAATGTGCTACACCATATAAAATAAAGGAAAAAAGTATATGGTCATAACAATAAATGTAAAAAAAAAAAGCATTTGACAAGATACAGCATCCATTTATGATTAAAACACTTAATAAAAGAGGTATAGAAAGAAAGTACCTCAACATAATGAAAACTATACATGACAAATCCTCAGCTAACATCATATTTAATGATAAAAACTAAAAGCCTTCCCCCTCAGGAACAGCACAATGCTGTCCGCTATCACCATTATTATTCCATATTGTGTTGGAAGGTCTAGTTAGAGCAGTCTGGCAAGAGAAAGAAATAAAAGGTATCCAAATTGGGAATGAGGAAGTCAAATAGTCACTTTTTGTAGATGACACAATTCTCTGTATAGAAAATGCTAAAGACTCCACTAAAAAACTATTAGAAACAATAAATAAATACAGTAAAATTTTGGGATACAAAAACAATATACAAAAATTCATAGCATTCCTATATACTAACAATAGATTTTCAGAAAAAGAAATTAAAAAACAATTATTTTCACAATTGCAACTAAAAGAATAAAATACCTAGGAATAAACAAAGCATGTGAAGGACCTATACACTGAAAGCTATAAGACATTATTAAAGAAATTGAAGAAGACACAGAGAAACAAAAAGATAATCTGTGTTTATGAATTGGCAGAATCAACATAGTTAAAATGGCCTTATTTCCCAAAGCAATATACAGATTTAATGTAATCTACAAAAAAAAAAAAATCCCAATGGTGTTTTTTAAATAAATAAAACAAAAAAATCATCATGTTTGTATGGAATCACAAAAGACCCCAAATAGCCAAAGCTATGCTGAGAAAAAAGAACAAAGCTGGAGGTATCACACTGTCTGACTTCAAATTATACTACAAAGTAACAATAATCAAAACAGCATAATGTCGGCAAAAAAAAAAAAAAATTCACAGACCAACGGAAAAGAATTGAGAGTTCAGAAATAAACCCATATATATATAAGGGCAAATAATTTTTGACAAAGGAGCCAAAACCATACAATGGAGAAAGGAAAGCTCTTTAACAAATGGTATTGGGAAAATTGAAAAACCACATGCAAAAGAATGAAACTAGAATGCTATCTGTCACCAAACACCAAAATTAACTCAAAATGGATCATTCAGGTCATTAAATATAAGACTGGAAACAATAAATTGCATAGAAGAAAACATAGGTACTAAACTCATGAACCTTGGTGTTAGAGAGGATTTTATGAATTTGATCTCAAAAGCAAGGGAAGAAAAGCAGAAATAATGAAACTTATTAATGAAATAAAAGAAACTTATCAGCAAGAAAAAGAGAAAATCATCCAAATGGGAGAACATATTTGCAAACAACACCTCTGATAAGGGCCTATTATCCAAAATATACAAAGAACTCATACAACTCAATAACGACAACAACAACAACAACAAAACAATTCAGTTAAAAAATGAGCAGAAGACCTGAACAGACTCTTCTCTCAAGAAGACATACAAACAGCCAACAAAAATATGAAAAGATTCGCAAATTCACTAGCTGTTAGGGAAGTGCAAATCAAAACCACAGTGAGATACTACCTCATACCTCTTAGAATGGCTATCAACAGAATGAGTACTAACAAGTGTTGGAGAGGTTGTAGGGAAAAAAGGAACCCTCAAATACTGCTGGTGGAAATCTAAATTGGTATAGCCTCTATGTAAAACAGTATGGAGGTCCTCAAAAAACTAAGAATAGAATTACCATATGACTCAGCAATCCCTCTTCTGGGTATCTATCCAAAAAATTTAAAAACATTAATCCATAAAGATGTAGGCACCCAATGTGATAGATGATTGGAAAAGAAGCTATCATACATATCTACAATGGAATATTAATCAGCCATTAGATGAAAGAAATACTTCCATTTGTGACAACATGGATGGACTTTGAGATAATTACGCTAAGTGAAATAAATCAGACAGAAAAAGTTGAGAACCATATGATTTCACACATGTGTGGGTTATAAAACTAAAAGCAACAAGTGAACAAGACAGAGATTCATGGAAATGGAAAACAGTTTAGTAGTTACCATAGTTAAATGGAGAAAGTTAGATAAAAGTAAAGGCGGTCAAATATTTGGTGACAGAAGGAAATTTAACTTTGGATGGTGAACATACAATGCAATATACATATGATGTATTATTGAATTGTATATTTGATACCTATATATTTTTATTTACCAATGTCACCCCAATAAATTTAATAAAATAATAAAAATAATAAATCATTAAATTTGAATGAAATAAAAATAGAAGAGCTATTTTAAAAATAAAAAAAAATCAAGTGTTCTCAATGAAGTTCTTTTACAATTCTTTACAAAGGTTTATATTATTTTTCCAAAATTGCAGATTTTGTTCTGTTTTTTTGTTTTGCATGTCTAATTTATTTTCAGCCTGTTATTCTTGTAGGCTGCTTATGCTAGCAAAAAAGGTAAAGCAACTTGAATAACAAAAAATTTTTTCTTATTTCTTTCATTAAGCTCAGTTTTTCTTTTTATTGACGTTACAAAAGCATTTTAAATCACTACTGAAAAATCAGAAAAAAAAAAATAGCCAAACAGTAGTAGAAATTAAAATAGCAACAGTCATAATCCTACCATCCAGAGATACAAGGTACTTATGTGAAAATTCTTTCAATCATTTTTGTTGTTAGTTATGCAATAATATAATTATGGAAAGCGGTATTTTGTTATACCTGTTTTATCATCAATCATAATTTATTCAGTCGATCTAAATCAAAGAGTAGAAAACTCTGAATCTGCCCTCTGTCTCTTTTTTTCTGTAACTTAATGCTTTGTAAAATTTAATTGTTTCTCCAAGTCAAGAAGAAAAGCTAGAGCTCAGATGGACCACTGTTTTCATTATAAATGTTAATTCCAATCATTTAGTGTTTTTGAGCTAGTTGGTGAGAATGCTGCTGAGCTGTGAATTCTCAATCTGTGCCAAGGGTTCAGGAAGATAGAGGTGAGTGGGGTAAGAGCACTCACACTATCCCAGACAACAGGGCATCTTTATTTGCATGATAACTCCCTCTGTTATATCTATTTCCCCAGGTAAGTGCTCTAGAACACTCTCTACTATATTCTGCACCTGTTTTTGTTTTCCCCTTTTATGGCCTATGTTGTAAAGTATCTAATTTACTCTGTATGATGAAAGTGTATGTAATTTGAGATCTTTATGGTACCACACTTGCCTTGATGTGAAAATACCTACCCTGAAAATATCATAATGGATGCCTGGAAATCTGTAGTGACTAGAAGCATTTACAATTTTAATAACTTAATTGGCAATATCATAAGTTGTATATGATCGAGAATTTCCTAAGTGGGATATAAAAACATTGAAAAGGAAAACATCACAGCCTCGGTTCATACCTTATATTGATGACTAAGGATGTACATTTTCAAGTCAGGGCTATTTTAGTGATAGGAGGGGATCAAATTGAGATGAAATTGCAGAATATTGAATTGGATTAGGGTCTCATATATGAAATCTCAGTAAAATGCAGGACATCAATCACATCACAATTGTCCATTTTTATAAACTATCCTCTGTTACCATAAACCATAAATTGTAATTTATCTTGGTAGAGTATGTCTGGGCTCTAAGAAGTCTATTAAAGGGAAGGGTGCTGGTTTCTGATACAACATAAACTTTCTTCGAAATCTAATGTACAACTCTGATGCTACCCATCTACACTGTTACTGCATGCTGAAAAGATCCTCCTTTAGTTATTCAAGCCTTCTCATTTGAGCTTCAAAAGAGAGGTAACTAAGTACAGTGGAAAGGTCAGGGACTTTAAAATTTTTACATATATTCAAATCCTGGTTCTTCCATTCACTAGCTATTGGCCTTGGGCATGTTAGTCAGCCTCTCTGAGCCTTATCTGTAAAGTTATAATGGCCACCTTGCAGGAATTCTGTGAAGAGAAATGGGATAACATGCAGTACATCTAGTCCAATGGCTAGTTCATATTGTGAGCTTAATAAATGTTGATTGTATTGTGTATACCAAAGGAATAATAAGCTTAATTTAATAAATAAATTGCCATTTATTTTTACTTCAAAAATTTTATGGATTTTGATGCTAACTATATACAGTCTCCTTTTTCCAACTTTAAGAAACATTTTTAAAATTACTGCTTTGTAAGGCAGCAATACTTCCTAAGGCTCCAAACTTTTCATAATTCTTGTGGCCTATAGTCTCTTCCATGAAGTGTAATAACAGCGAGAACACAAACAGTACTTTCAGGCAGACACACCATAGTGACAGAGTGCTATCCATTAAAGAGTCATAGCAGAAACCAGCCAAGAATGTGTGTGACTATTCGTTGGTGTTATATATAATCTGGGCTGCTTCAAACCCCAGAGGTGACTTTCATATCCTGAAGGAAACGTGAGGGAACTGCATTGATCTTTAGTGATAAAAGAACAAACAACTCCATTACCACCCCTCCCCCGAAAAAAAAAAAAAACAAAAAACAAAATCAAACAAACAAAACTTCCTTCATTCTTAAATCAATCTCGTTTGTGATCTGGGTGATTTCCTAGACATTGAATTGCTATGGAACTGAGGGAACTCCAAGACACAGAAAATCTGGAATTGCTAAAAAGACTCCTCTTTCACCCTCAAGAGCATGAATCCTTGCAGGATACAGAAAAGTCTGAATTCTCTCCCAAATCTCAGGCCTACCACTAAGTCCTTTAACTATGTTATCCCTGACATCTGGCACTGCTTAATGGGCACTGTGCCAGTATTTTAGATTCTTAAACACCCATCCTAATAAAGTTCTTAATGCTTTATACAGCCTTTTACATACATACTTTATGTAATTTTAATAACCAAATGAAGTAATGATTCCCAAAACTTCTTAAATGTGAAAATAAATGCTTCTAATTCCTAAGGGAATTATTTTCCACCCAACCATGGTTACATCATCTCACATTTTATTCATGCTAGTCCCCTCACCTCCCAGACTGCAACACAGAAACGCTGTCTTCAGGAAACTCTCATCTAACATGTATGCATGTGCACACACACACACACACACACACAATTCCACATTAAACCTGTTTAGAGTTATGATAAGTATAGAGAGACAGCACAAATGATTTTACAAGAGGCAATACAAATGAGAATGAATTTTGGAACCAGGATGCCTGGGTTTAAATCTTCGTTTCCCTACTTGGCTGAGTAATAGTGGATGAACTACTTCTTCTATGTTTCAATTTCCTTACCTGTAAAGTGAAGATAATAGTAATAATCAAGGATCACATAAAACACTTAGATTAGTGCTCATTATATGGCACAAACTCCAAGTGGCAGTTGACATTCCTAAACTGGCAAATAAATTTTCTAACTCAAAAAACGCAGGCCCTACAACCACTCAGCCACAAAAGAGAAATAAAAGAGATATCCCTCTATTCTGAAATCGTGTTTCCTTCCTAGAAGGGATCTCCTTCATTTTTCTTATTCTGTAGATATTTAACTTATAAAAATATATTTTAAAAATCTATAGTATAGTTCAGAGCCAAGGGAAAATAGCATTTTCTATTACAAATTTCGCTACCTTAAGTCTAGCAGTTTTGCTAGCTCACATTTGAAGACCCTTCACACATACAATAATAATAATGTAATTCTCTTAAACTTATAAGCATAGATATCCAAGTCATTCTGAATCAGAATTTTTCTAACTGATATTCTCTTTCTGCTTTAAAGATTCTGTCTTTAACCTTTGGCTTTTTAATTATGGTATGTCTTGGCGTGGTTCTCTTTGGGTTCATCTTGTTTTGGACGCTGTGCTTCCTGAGCTTGTACGTCTATTTTCTCGACCAGGTTAGGGAAGTTTTCCATCATTATTTCTTCAAATGTGTTCTCAATCCTTTGCTTTTTCTCTTCTCCTTCTGGTGCTGCTACGATGCAAACATTGGTTTGTTTTCTGTTGTCCAAGAGGCTCCTTAAACTATCCTCATCTTTTAATTTCTTTGTTGTTGTTGTTGCTGTTCTGATAGGGTGTTTTCTGCTACCTTATCTTCTAAATCGCTGATTCAGTCCTCTACTTCATCTAATCTATTGTTGACTCCCTCTAATGTATTTTCCATTTCATTTATTGTATTTTCCATTTCTGACTGGCTTTTTAAAAGTGTTTTCTATCTTCATTTTTATGTTTCCTATCTCTTTGTTAAAACTCTCATTGAGATCACTGAGCAGCCTCATGACCAGTATTTTGAACTGTGTACCTGGTAGATTGCTTCTTTCCATTTTGTTTCGTTCTTTTTCTGAAACTTTGTTCTGTTCTTTCATTTGGGACATGTTTCTTTTAGCTGCCTCCCTGTGTTTGTTTCTATGTGTCAGGTAGATTTGCTATGTCTCCCAGTCTTGATAGAGTGGATCTATGTAGTAGGTGTCCTGTGGGGCCCAGTGGCTCAGTCTTTCCAGTCACAAGAGCTGGGTGCTCCAGGTGTGCCCCTTGTATTTGTTGTGTATGTCCTCCTGTTATAATTGAGCCTTGGTTGCTGTTTGCACATTAAAGGGAAAGATTGACCCGCAGGATGATTGGTTATGAGAACTGGCCATGACTACAGTGGAAGACTGTTGTGTGGGGGCTGACCCTATGGAGTAGGATTTGCTTTAGCAGGACTCTGGTGCCGGCCCAGTCTGACCTTTGGGTATGTCATTTATGGAGTTGGTTGGGTGGTGCTCTGGTGCAGTCTGAAGCTGTTTCTGGGGACTCCTAGAAGGGACTCTGTTGTAGGCCAAGGTCAGCAGTTTCTTGTGCCTTGCTTAGGGACACATGGTATGAGCTACAAAGATCTGCAGATGGCTGCCCGTAGTGTCAAGTTTGAGATTGCTTTGCAAGTGGTACAGCGCATGCCCAGGACAGATGCCACTTGTTTGGGGTATGTGAACCTTTGAGAGAATTTAGGGAAGTCTGCAACATGAGACAAGGCAGGCCATTTGTGAGGGAAAACCACTAGAAGAAGCTTGGGTGGGCCCAAAATTTGGGGGGATGGTGGTCTCAGGGAATCACCAGGGCAAAGAGAATGGTGTTATACAAATTAATGGAGACTCAGATATGGCATCCACTTGTGTCTCCACACTGGGTAAGAGGAGGGCTCAACAAAGGAACAATGAATTCTGCCAGCACTTCTGTCTGGGAGAAAGCTGCCCCTCCAGACCTTACCCTGAATCCAGATAATTAGGTTCTTCCCTATGTGTCTCTGGAGACTTTTGAGCTGCTATCCCAGTGCTGAAGCTCAGAGTAAGGACAATATAGTCAATAATGTGATAGAAAAGTTTACACGGTGGCAGATGGTTATTAGACTGAGTGGGTGGTCACACTGTAAACTATATAAATGTCAAATCACTATATTGTACACCTGAAACTAATATATTATATACCAACTATACTTAAATAAAAATAATTTTTAAAACAAAATTAAAAAATTAATTTTACTTATTTGCTTTATTCTACAATAGACATACAGTAATTTCAAAATTACATCAATAATAAAACTATTCAGTGAAGTTTAAGAGTCCCTTGAATTCTTTTTGCCCTTAGAAAACATGCCACCAAAGGATGTACCATCAGAGTCCTGTATACAAAAGACACTTCAAAAAAATTATTTTTATTCTGTAGCTACATGTTACTATCTATTAGATATGCAATAAAGTAAATTAATTTTTAGTTGAGAAGAAAAGATTATGCAATTTGTCTTATGCAAGGGTCCCAGGGCAGCTTGCTCTGTCACCTCTCCCAAACTTTCTGATAGCCTATGTCATTATCACAGCTATTGTGGTCTTTTGCTCCTAAATTAAACTGCTCTCTTCTGCCACAGAACTGTATTTGGTGTCCTTACACCAATTTAAAAGAAAATTCTTCTTCGTAATAACTCTTAAACCAGATCCAGAAGTTTAACTTAACTTGTGTAAGACTGCCAGTGGGATGAGGATATGATTTCAGGGAAGATGGAAAGAATTAATGGAGAGATGATGAAGAGAAAGAGCTGCAGCTCAAGAGAAAAAGCTCTGATTAGCTGTGACTATTAGAAGGGAAAGGCTAGTTATGGATATCTGGTGCTGTGAACATACACTAGAGAAGACTGATGGAACTTGAGTCAGAACCTTAACATATCTGAGCCCATGATCAACTGTATTCCAGTCCAAGATAAGCTCAAACATGAAGAAATGCATTTAACCCACCACAGAAAAACAACAATAGCAACAACGAATTCTTAGTTAGCAGTTGCTGTTGTAATGATTTATTTCTATTAGTGCATTTGATTTCTATGACAACTCTGTGGTAGATCCCATGATTATCTCCATTTTACTAATGAGGAAACAGGCAAAAAGATTTTTGTAACATACCTAAAGTCATGAAAACAGTAAGTGGCAGAGTCAAGATTCTAACCCAGAGAGTCTTGTCCAGAATCCAGCATGTCATTAGAAGCTCTTCTCTAAAGAGTCATGTATTCAGCTATAGAAAGTTAAAGGATTATTCAAGGCAAGTAAGATTCTCTACTGCCTGTATAAGCTGGTGATAGAAACTGTTGAGGGAGCCTTTAAACATGTCTTTTTTTTTTAAAAGAAATTCATATATTTTAATTTATAACAAAAAAAAATGTGTTTTAGGTTGCCTTGAATTGTCTCTTTATACTTTGTAAAAACCCTTGTTTCCCTAAAATTGATAGGTTTTATTATCAACTGTGTCCCCAAGGTTGGTTTTGGAGTAGGTATTTGGGGCACTTCCTCCATTATCTTCCTTGCCAGGTTTTACTCAAGAGCCCTTTTCAAATATATGTAGTGGTCTTGGAATTTGGTCACTTTTAAATACATTAATAGTATATCCCAACTGCCTTTTAAGAACTACTCTTAATTTATTTTTGCTAGTTTTTTCAATGTTACTTAAATGGAGTTACATTCTCCCACAAAACCAACTTGAGATAATTATACTATTCAATTTATCTTCCTTCAGTTTATACAGTGAAAAGAGTTCTACCTGTGGAAAAGTAAGGAGTATAGAATCCTGAGACTTCTTTTTACTAAATTTAGAAATTCAGATTTTCTATCTTTTACTAAAAAATACATTCCACCTTGTTGAACCTTTTAAAAAGTCAGCTGCTACTTTGAAAGCATTTATTCGTTTCAGTCATCTGTGGCCTTCTTTTCAAGGTTTCTATGATTTCTTGGCAATATACTCATTTCATGGGAAACATTCTTTTTAGAGAAGCGCAAAGCCTCTTCTAAAGTTCTCTTTGAAACTCCCATTCATGTTCACTAGATTTCCTAACAGTTTAAAATTTTATTTGTTTGTCGTACTTTATTTTAGAATACATACATTTTCCAAAATATACCTGGAGTGTGTGTACAGAGACATTTTGTAACTTTTATGTTAGCCTTGTTTCTTTCAGACCTACTTCTTTTTTTAATTTATTGGAGGGACATTGGTTAATAAAATTATATAGGCTTCAAGTGTATAATTCAATAATACATCATCTGTATGTTGCATTGTGTGTTCATCACCCAAATCTAAATATCCTTCCATCACCATATATTTAACCCTCCACTCCATTTATCTCCCTCCTACCCCTTTCCCTCTGGTAACCACTAAACTGTTGTCCATGTCCATGAGTCTCTGTTTGTTTGTCTTATTTGTTGCTTTCAGTTTTATATTCCACATATGAGTGAAATTATATGGTTCTTAAACCATGTTTTCAATTGCAGTTCAGCCACTTAACCCTAAAGTGACTGTTAACTTTTTCGTTTAGAAACCATAGTCTTACCCAACTCTGCTACTCAAATAGCAGGCTGTGATAACCATTTTAAGTATAAACTATACTTGATCATATTGTGAGTGGATCTGTGAGCACAATTTATATAAGTGGGAAAATTATGAGATCTCAGAGACCAGTTTACTGTGTTTCTATAAGCTCCTATTTTTAATTTTTGTTTTATTTTGTTTTCTAGGTTTTTATTTCCTTATTTTGTATTGTAAGTGTACCCTCCTTTAACACATGGGCTCTCAGTTTCTCTCCTATCTAAGTATTTAAACCTAGGATCTAGGCATACAGCTTGGTTTTAGGTAAAACAACTCTCTGATCTTCCTGTGCCAATTTTATAAACCAGGTAATGACTGTATGGTGCTTTACTGACAAATCTTACATTTCCAAGGCAGTCTGCCAAATGGAAAGTAAGAAATGAAAAAGAAACAAATTTCATGGATATAAAGTGGTAAGAAAGCACTTTTCCTCTTGGCTCTCAATTTAAAATCATGTAATTGAAACTATGCCCTTTACTGTTTATGCCTTTTAAAAATTTAGCACAATAGTTTATGCCCAGTGCCTATAGACATCTGTGTTTGGCTCTCCTCCAGCCCCTGTCTACTACCATGCAGTCAAATCAAGCAGGCAAAAAATGAATACATGCATGCATGCATGCATGAAATAACCATTATTCTTCAGTTCTATTCATTCTGTGTTGATGCCATTATTCATCTGGGGACATGATTGCAGGGAGGGAAGAAAGTATCTGGTGTGAAAGGGGAAGGGCAAGGGCTACTCCTCAGGAAAAAAGGCTAGCCAATCATAATTCATGGAAAACAGAATAGTCTGAAGAGGTTTGCTAATATCAGTAGCTGTATTAATCCGAATGATGCCAACTGCTATACCAGCAAACCAAAAAATCCCAGTATATATTTTGCTCATATTCTAGTTCAAGGTAAGTGTTCCTGGTCAGGCAGCTCTCCTCCAAGCAGTGACTCAGATGTCCAGTTTCCTTCTGGTTTTGTTCCATTTTCAAGATTTGCTTTCCAGCATTGGTATTGGTATCAATACCCAGTAAGTGGACAAGAAAAATGAGAATGGAGAAAGTGTGTTTACTTTTAAACCATTTCAGCCTGTAAGAGACACATGTAACATCCACGCATGTGCCATTAATGCCCAGTCCCATATAGATACAAGGCAGTGTGGAAAGGTGGCCCCTGGAACGGTGGGGGGCATAAATTTTCTAAGGAAAGTTAGCTGTCTATGTTACAATAACTCCAGGAAGGTTTGTCAGGATCTTGTTCTAAAAACAATTGTTTAGGAAAAAATGGTACTAAGAAAGAATTCAAGGGAAAAAAGATCACAGGCTGCCATCTCACAAAAACCCTAGATCTAAGCACAACAAACTAGGCTAAGTCACAATCATGAAGTCATTTGCAGGGACCTTCTCTTCTTCTTAACACCTTAATCCTCTCTGGTGTTCCGACATTATTTAGTGCTTTCATGGTGACCCCAAGCTCTTTGGAACCTTCCATTTAATGGCAATTCTGCTCTATTCTCTCCAGACATTGCTCGGCAACCAGAAAGAAAATCAAGAACTTAGATGTCCACAGTTGAATGAGCCTGTCTTTGATACATTTGCATTTTAATGCTTCTTATTTGCATAATTATTTTCATAATCCAGAAACTTTGGACTCCATGAAAATGATTTAATCATGTTACCATAGTCCAAGTGAGGAAGAATTTGTCATAGTTCTTAATACTTTATAAGGCCCTTTAATATCCATGTAGAAATCAAAATATCAGTATGAAATAGGAAAAACATATTATCTCCATTTTGTTGATGAAGAAACTGAGATTCAGGTAAGCTAAGACTTTCCTGCAGTCACAAGACTAGTAAGGAGCAGACTAAAGACTAAAGCCAAGATATTTATTCTTCTAATTCAGTGTTCTTACATAATTCTGGGGAAATGGGCCTTTTCTTATGATGTCCAATATTTCTAAGGTATTTAGAAGTTTCTGTCTTTAAGTTATCTTATAGCAAAAAAAAAAAAAAACAACACAAAACAACCTGTTTATCTGTTTTCCAACCTAGTATTGCATTTGATTAATTTCCTTACTTTCTCTTTGACATGTATCACCTCACAGGTCACATTACGATTTTCTTTTTTCTCCATATTGAATATTTTTTGATAGTCAATTATCCAGGGAAAAAAGTTCATATTTTGATTAAAGTTACATGGCCAATATTACTTCATTTACTTTTCAATTCACAGAAAGCTTTTCACAACGATTGCTGTCCCTCCCACTCACCATTGCAAGCTACACCCTATGGCAGTGACTCACTGACTCCCTGCCACCCACCTTTTTTTCAAATCATGAAAGCTGACTGAACAAGCACTACACCACAGCACTGGAACATGGTGAGAAAGCACATAAAGGCCTATGACCTGACACAAACTTTTAAAAGAGGACTCTAGCTGTAAACCACAAAATGGAAGTAGATTTCTTTTCAAATTGCATGCAAATCCACTCTATTACAAAGCAGGGCAACTGTGTATTTGCCACTAACCATGCTTGGGAGAAAATCTACCTCATCTACTCCATTCTTCCAGATTCTCTACTTTGTACAAGATCGTCTGTTCAGTCCTTATCCCATATCCCTGCCTCTTTCCCACATCAAAAATCACTTTAAATCATTTTCTCAAATCTCTGTCTTTCCTTTCCTTTCCTCAATTTTTTCCATAAATTCTCTTCTAATTATTCATGCTGATCCTGATATTCTTGCCATTGCTTCTTCTCAAAATTTACCATATCATGTCTCTGGAAGTGTTTTCTATGATATTTCATTGTTCTACAATTGAGGATGAGCTTATAGCATGGGAGTTGGCAAACTATGGGTCAAATTGTGTCTGTGGTCCATTTTTTGTAAGGATCTCAAGCTAAGAATGGTTTACACATTTTTAAAGGATTGTAAATCCAAAGAAAGTTTAATATTCCACAGAGTCAGAAGGGCCCACAATGCCTAACATATTTACTATCTGGCCCCCTACAGAAAAAGTTTGCCAGCCCCTGTTCTAGACTATAAAACTGTGGGCTCTTGTTTACTGCCATATTCTGTAATATTTATTATTCTTTGAGATTCTCTCCCTAGGTTTAAAGTAGAGTATATAAGATTATAGAACAACCAGCTGCAAAAAAGAATTGGAACCTAAGACCTCTAATATTTTCCCTTCTGTGGCATGACCATTATAAAAGAGTTTAGAATTTATTTTTATTTCAATTTATTGTTTTGGGGGCGTACTATTTTTGGTCAGAGAGAGCAACTCCTCAGATCATGGCCTTTACATTCCCAATATATCAGGGGTCCACTGGAGAATCAACATTCCTTTTTCTCCAGGCCAGGAAAGTAAGAAAAAAAACAGGTAAGATGGCACTGCATGTGAGGCAGTAGGAAGGCTGTGCAGGAGAAAGGTCTGAATAATTTATTCTCCTAGTGCATCCTAGGCAGTGGCAACTGGATCTTCCCCAAGCCATACTAAGATTGAGGCTGATTTTAATACTTTCCCCACATTTGAATGACACTCCTATGCTCTGCTTCTAATTCCCCTGTTATCAGGGTAAAGTGTGACTGGAGAAGTAAAGAGCCTGGGAGGTCATGACAGCAGTGTCTCCAGGGATCATGATGTTGGCATGCTGGTTGTGTTGCCAAGCCTGACTGCTTCTCTGAGACAAATATCAGAGCCAGGGTGTGAATGAGTTTGTAACAGTATATCCCAGGAAAGCATCCACTAAAAACCCTGATTGTTATGAGGAAAAACATTCTCACTGCCAGCAAAAGAGAATGAAAGCAAAGTAATAGACACCAACAATACACCAGAACAAGCTTCATAGCCAAGATCTACCTAATTGTAGGCACAGACTAGCCAAAGAAGAAGTTAAACTCACATGCATAGCCAGAGGCTGTGAGAACAGATTTAGGAGACAAATATAAAAACAGTAACAACAACACTAATTATTATAATGTCAAGAGAGAAAGACCCTTCGTCAACCCAGAACATTGCTCTTACTACAATGTAAGAAGTCTGCATAGTGATTTTCATTTTAAATAAATATTTATTAAACTTACATGGACTGTTTTTTTTATTTAGTTTCAAGTAACAGACTATTGGTTAGACATCTAAATAGTTAATAAAGTGATCCCCCTAATTGCACCCTCCTTCCCCTGACCCTCCACCTAGCCAACGTATTAATGCTAACTGCATTCCCTATGCCGTGCTCCCCATCCCCATGACCATCCATCGGCTACTAATTTGTACTTCTTTAACCCTTTATCCAATTCTCCCAGCCCCCTAAACTACCCTCCCCTCTGTCCAACACAAAATTGTCCACTATATTTGTGAGTCTGTTTTTGATTAGTTTGTTCTTTTTATTCCTTAGATTCTGCATATAAGTAAAATTACATAGTGTTTATCTTTCTCTGTCTGACTTAAATACTTTCTAGATCCATCAAAGCAATATCTTTTTCCATCCCCTTCCTTTTGATATGTAGGAGTCTTGTTTTCTTATCCTTTCAACCACTCTCTTTTGGTTGGAGCACTTAATTCTTTTCCATTTAAAGTATTTATTGATAGGAATGTAGTTGTTATCATTCTTTATTTCTGTTTTTGATACATGTTTTTTCTTCTTAAAGAAGTCCCTCCAACATTTCCTGTAATACTGGCTTGGTGGTGATAAATTCCATTAGTTTATTTTTGTATGAGGAGATCTTTATCTGTCTTTCAACTCTAAATAATATCTTTTCTGGATAAATTATTCTTGGTTGTATATCCTGGGTCTTCATCCTGTCTAATATTTTTTGCCAAGCCCTTCTATCCTGCATAGTTTCTTCTGAGAAAACCAGGCTGCTCTGTGTCCCTACTCCATCCTACTCTGCTGTTGCAGGGTGATTTCTTGGACTTCTCCCTAGTTGTATGGCGTGTTCATCTAGATCCCAGGCAATTTTCCTTGCCGCTGCTCCTTGTTTCCGTTATAACTTTGATTTAGTTGCCAGAGGGATGAACAGAGCCTCTATCATCTATGCCATTTTTTTCCCCTCTGAACTGTTACTTTTTAATCTAAAGGTCAGACAGGATAATCAGACACTGTTCAGAGTCACATGGTTATAAAGGACAAGAGAAAGAAGGACAGGGAGAAATACTGAGAGAAAGAGCACAGATGAAATTAGATAGATGTAAATCAGACTCTCAAGTCTGCCACCTAGAAGTTACCAAATTATGGGAAAGTTACTCACCAAACTGAGCCTAAAGCTGGAACAATAGCTACTCTTCAGGGATCCTATGAGGATTAGAGATTCTTTTTCTAATGTGATTGGTTCATGGCTGACCCTCTAGAAGGAAAGAGGAAGGTGTATAAGTACCAGATACTCTTACTCGAGGAAGTATTGGGGTACAGGACACCAGAATTTCAGGCAGAGTTATACTCACATTTCCATGTCCTCTGGGGAGAAAAAGTTAGAAAACTTACAGTTCTCACAATCAGTCCTGCAGTGGCTATGGGAATTTTTAGCTGCCAAAAACCATTTCAGCTCTGAGGCCAAGAATTCTGAGCACAACATTTGCAAGTCAAACCCCTCTCCTCCATTGCGTGATGGGCATTCTGGACCCTCAAAACTGTGTACCAGTAAATGTCCCCTTCCTTTTCTGCCTCTAACCTTGAATCTTCTGTTTTCTGACATTCTCGGCCTCCTGGAAGCCTCCTAAACACACTCACATGATGAGAGATATTCCTGTCTAAGAATAGGAGTTAGGGAAGTAAGAAATGAAACAAAGATAAAAATGTCTGACCAAAATTTTTCCAGCCTAGAAGTCTCTACCCATTTCCTACACTGTGGCTATCTCTTAGGGTGACTAGGTAATATCTCTGCTTCCAGGTGTGCAAAGCCTCTGGTATTATCAATAATGAAAATGCTATTTAAAATTGGTAGAATCACGTTGGAAAGCAATAAGGCATACCCTGGTGAAGGCGACTAAGAATATAACCTGTGACTCAGCAATCCTATTCCCAAGTATATAATCTGAAAACTCTTGCACTGTGAGATATGGGAATATTCCAGCAGAATTGTTTACAATAGAAAAACCTGAAAACAAAGCACATGTCCATTAAAGGTAGGATGTATTAATAATTTGTAGTATATTCATACCATGCAGCACTACGAATGGATGAACATAAATAAACCATTGTACATCTAAGAACATGGATGAACCCCCAAAATATAATAATGAGAGAACAAAAACAACATCAAAGAATATGCTTCTAGTCATACGAAAGTTAAAAATAAACAAAACTAGGTACATTACTTAGGAATAGCAACATGTGAGATAAAACCGTAAAGAAAGCTAAGGGGATGATTGGTTACCTCTGAAGACTGAAAGGGGAATGCAATTGAGGAGGTTCACCTATAAGTTTTCAAAAGAGTCTTTATGTTATGATTCTAATTATACATTTTAAACTGTTCATATACATTATATACATCCTTGGGTATAAATAATTTATTCACGATAAAAAATTAATGTAACCAGAATATGCATGGGGACCCCTTGGGCAACCTCTACATTATTATTCTACACTATTTTGAGCCCATAAGAGCACCAGTGTCAGCTTTGACTAGTAATGTAAATTTCATTGAAAGTTTTATGAAAATGTTACATATTGTGCAGCATATGGTAAAACTTAAACTTTACCTTTAATCACGATTCTTCCTTTTCTTCTACACTTTTACAGACTCTCTCTTCCTTATATATCTGTTCCCTCCAACACCTTTAAGAAGCCCCTCTATAAACTACAACAATCACTTCTTCCTACCTCATAGACCACCATCCTGGCCAGCTCTTGTCCCCAAAGCATGCTTTGGGAGCATTTATTGATACAGAATTTTGAATCTCATCAAAAAACTATTGACTACTACAAGGAAATACTTTCAGGAAAAAAAAAAAGTATAGATAAATAGGAATCCATCCATGCTAAAAAAGAGTAAAACTCCAAAGAGAACTAATAAATAAGAGAGGCATTGACTATCTTAGTAATAAGCAAAATTAGTTCCATTACCATCAGGAGCAGAATAGGTCCATTACAACAGGGAAGGGAAAACTCCTCCCATCAAAGCTCATCCTTCCCCTTGGGTTGTCGACTCCATCTTTTCTCAAAGTCTAGAGCACTTCAAGCCTTACATTATTCCTTTTCCTCTCTGAACCTCCACCTCTTCCTATCTCTTTGATTTTCTTCATGGGTAAAAAACATAATTTGTTATCTCTCATTAAGAATATAACAACAGTAATTCTTCCTTGACTCACACCTCTCCACAACTACTGATCTACTTCTCTGTTCCCTTCTTTAACCAAACTTCTTGAAAGAGCTCTTTATATATGCTATTTCTAGTTCCTGAACTCTTATTCACTCTTATCCTGACATAAACTAGCTTCTGACCTCACTATTCACTGAAATCGTTCTTGCCAAAGCACCCACCAACCTCCATGCTATGCAAGGTTCAGTAGACATTTTGCGTTTCTTATCTTACTCAACTCAGCAACAACACTCCCTCTTCTTTGAATCCCTCTTCTTTTTTGTTTCCAAAAATCACTCTCTTACTAGCTGTTTCTTCTCAGTTTTCTTTAATAGTTCCTCCTCCTTTATCTAAATTTCAAAACTTGGATATCCAAAGAGCTTGTCTGAGCCCTCTCTGCTTCTCTCTACATTCTTTCCCTAAATGGCCTCATCGATCCCACAGATCTATGTATGATCTTTATGTGGAGGCCTCTTTCATTTATATGTGAAGCCTCTGAGCTCCTCTGAGCTTAAAACTCATATCCAACTTCCCACCTGGAATCTACTCTTGGATAACTTACACATGTCTCAAATGGAACTCCTAACTTTCTCTTGAGCTTGTTTCTCCTTCTTCCAAATATCTCCAAATCAGTACATGGCAATGCATTACTCAAGTCATAGACATTCTTGATTCCTTTCCTTTCTTCATCAACTACATTCAAATCATCAACAGATCTGATCAATATCTATCTTTAAAACATAATCTCAAACCTACATTATTCTGTCTTTACTGCCATCACATTATGCCAAGACAGTTATATCTCCTTCACTCATGGTGTTGCTGCAGTGTCTTCTTACTGGTCTCCTAGGTCCTCTCATCTGAACTGCTAACTATGGAGCAACACCTCTGTATAACCTCACTCCTGTGCCTCTCCAACCTGCCCTGCTCATTCTACTCTACCCACATTTAACTCAGGGCCTCCATGCTGCCATTTCCACTGCCTGGAGTACTTATCTCATCATCAACTGAGAAAGACTTCTTGCTCATCTTAACCAAAGTAGGTATGCCTGTCATTCTCTACCTCAGTCTTTTATTTATCTCCTTCATAACAAACTCATTATAATCATTAGCCACTTCATTTTTTTTCTGCTCCCTTCCATTTTGTCAGTTTCTGAATGAAACTGACACATTCAGAATGAAAACATGCTTCAGGAGGATCAGGACTCCATGTGCCTTGTTAATCATTATTCTCCCAGATACTGGAATGGTGATTGACATAAAACAGTTGTTAGATACGGGAACAGAAACAAGGTTATGACAAATTCATCATAAATCCACAATAAAAGGGCTTCATTATAAATGAATTTATCATCTCTTATGTGTCATATATTTGTTGGGGAGATAAAAAAAAAAAGACAAGTCCATATAACATGGTGAGTGCCATGACAGAGGTACACACAAGATGTGGTAGGTGAACAAAGGTTGGGCCCCTGATCTAGATTGAGGAGGGTGGAAGGTAAGTCAAAAAAGGCTATACACAGGAGTCTGATGTTTCAGGGGATGTTTTAAGTCATCAGGTGAATAAATGAAGGAAGGGCATTCCAAGTGGAATAAAGATAAAATATAGCAATCTAGAAGACACTGACTCCCCCTGATTCTTCTCCCTCTAACTCCTCCAGCTGAATGTCTTTGAACCAACACCTCTCCTTGCTGTTGTACTTATATTCTCCTTTCCTTAACCCCAAATGAGACACAACTACCACACTTCAAAATGTTATCTCCTCTCAAACCTTTGCCTCTAGGAAGTACTGTCTTTATTTATCTCAGGCACACCTACTTAAAAGACATTCAACCCAGATTGAATCTGAGTTTAAAATGCCCAGATTTCAAGCAAAAGTAACAATGTGGAGTACATTCTCTGAGTGCAAGTTTGTTGCATTAACCAGAATGAGAAGCTCGCTTCAGAGATGGCTACTGCTGCATCACAGTGTTGCTCATTCCACAGAGAAGGCACAGATTCAACAACCCAGAACTGGAACCCACTGTCCAGGAATCTTTTAGAACCGTGTTAATCACAGAGAAATTTCCATGGCTCTACTGTTAGTTGCTCTCTCAAAACATTTATAGTTAGAAAATGAAACAAAACTGGTAAGTAGAGCGTATTAGCCAGATTCTGATTATAATCATCAGTTTCTAAGACCTGTGGATTCATAGGTATCATTTCTGAGTTACATTAGTTAAGAAGAACTTTAATACAATGTTTCTTTCTATTCTAAAAACAAGAAATTCTGCTTTAAAACACAAAAGTTAAAATCAGAAGGACCTTTTAGAAATTTTGTTCACCCCTTCATTTTATATTAATAAGACTGATGATAACTATATTAAAACCATTTATGTAATCCATGTGTTTGTGATGGTTAATTTTGTGTGCCAACTTGACTGGGTCATGGGGGTGTCCAGATACTTGGTCAAACATTTCTGAGGGTATTTCTGGGTGAGATTAGCATTTGAATATGTAGACTGAGTAAAACAGATTGCCCCTTCCAATGTGGAGGGCCCCATCTAATCTATTAAAGGACTGAATAGAATAAAAAACTGAGTGAGAAAGAATTCTTTCTGTGTCTTCAAGCTGGAACATCAGTCTTCTTGAGCCTTCAAATTTGCACTTGGACAGGAACTTACATTGTCGACTCTCCTGATTCTCAGACAGTAGGACTCAAACTGGATCTATAACATCAGCTCTCCAAGGATGAACTTCTCAGCCTTCATAATTGTGGGAGCCAATTCCTCAAAATCAATCTCTCTCTCTCCCTCCCTCTCTCTCTCTTTCTCCATACACATGCGCATATACCTATTGGTTCTTTTCTTGGAAAATCTTAACTAACACAATGTTGAATGTCATCCCAAAGGAACCACAACACCCTGCCTCAACAGCTGTCTCCATCTGTTAACAGCCCTAGAGGTACATTTCAAACACCACACCATTAACAGCATTCTCCATACAGGTCTTGCCATTTTCCTGTGTGGTGCTGTGTCCACATGGGTGGGCTGTCCAGAAGCCTTCCTTCTCTTTTCTTTGAATTTTCCATCTCCATTAACCTTCTCTTTGTGTCTACGATAGCCACATACATTTATTCATGTGAAATAATGCAATCAAATATTCTATAATCTAAGATTAACCTTGTATCATTACAGCTAGTTCACTAAATTGCTCCCAGTGTTTCTCTTTTGTGACCCAGCCATTAGCCTCCTTTCTGATCTCACTTCCATACATATCTAGTTTTACTTCTATGGCCTGTAGAAAACCACCACTTGCTGGTATCTTAAACCTCTTCTGTTCCTGTCTTTCCTTCACATCCATGCTTCCTCCCCATAGGCTGTAACTTAAGTCACACTTCAACTGTCAGCTTTCTTCATGTTTGTACCCAGGTTGCTACTAGAGAAAAATAACACAACACTAAATTAATGATAACAAACTATAACTGTGTTCTCCATGTCACTCCACAAACGTACTATGTTTCCTACCCAGCTGACTCCAAATGGCAATAATAATTACTTCAATATTTCTTCACCTCAGATATTTGATCCCACTCAACTGAGCACATTCCCAGACAATGATTTATATTCCTACTTCATAGAAGATATGGAATCCATTAGACAGAAACTCCCTCAACTTTCTACCTGTACTGGATTGAACAGTGACCCCAACTGGGCATGTCTAGATCCTAACCCTCAGCCTGAGAATGTGAGCTTATTTGGAAAAAGTATCATTGCAGATATAATTAAGTAAAGGTTCTCAAGATGAGATACTCTTGGATTTAGGGTAAGCCCTAAATCTAAAGACAGGTATCCTTATTAGAGAAAGGCAGAGAGAGATGTGAGAGACAGAGAAGCCAGCCACATGAAGACAGGCAGAGATTGGAGGTATGCAGCTCCTTTGAAAGGAGTGAGACTTTGATGCCTTAATTTGGGACTTCTGGCTTCCAAAACTGTGAAAGAATAAACTTCTGTTGTTTTTTTAGCCACCCAGCTTGCGATAATTTGTTGTGGCAACCCTAGGAAACTAAAAACACTATCCAAGCTCACACTTACCTGCATCCACACCTGCCCTGTTCCCCTGTTCTTCAGTTATAATAGCAAGGGTGGGTGCCTCCTATTTAAGTCTCCAGTTAGGCTGGGAATCCCACAATAAGGCCTTGTGATTATGGTACAAGTCTTAAGTCAGATGCCCCAGCTCCAACACTTACTGTCTGGCCTTGGTTACTGATAGTACCTGTCTGTGCCTCAATGTTTTCATCTCAAAAAATGGGATGACAATAATAGTACCTCTCTCAGAGAGATTGTGTAAGAGTTAAATGAGATAATGCTTAGAGTAGTTACTGCACAAAGAAAAGCAAAATAAATAAACCCTGCCCAGAGTTACCTGGCAGGAGCTGCCAAGCAATCCGTAGATGACCACCACCTGTGCTGGGCTTGATGGTGTCTCAAGAGGATAAACTGTAAACCAAGGCTGACTTCTACTAGTCCTGGACTTGGGGCTACTCAGAAAGAGTTATGGGGCACACCGAAGCCAAATGCTGCTTGTCTGGGTTTTGTGAACCTTTTGAGAGATTTTAGGAAAGTCCATAGCATAAGCCAAGACAGGCTGTTTGTATAGAAAAGCCACTGGAAGTGTCTTTGGTGGACCTGCAAGTTGGATGAAGCAGGATCTCAGGAAATCACCAGAACAGGGTGACCAGTGTTAGCCAGGTTGATGAAGACTCAGATATGAGTCTGCACATTGGAATGGGGCAGGACTAAATGAAGGAACAATGGATTCTGACAGCATTTCTGTCTGGGAGAAAGCTTCCCCTCTAGCCCTCATCCTGAAGCCAGACAATTCAGTTCCTCCTTATATGTCCCTGGCATCTTTCAAGTTGCTGCCCCAACAGTGGAGCTCAGAGCGAGAGAGTCCATCAGCGAATAAGTCTGTGTGCAGGCCCTTTAAGAGAAATGCCTAGGATTCTAGCAGCCCTCTGTCTCACTCAGCCACAATCTCCGCTGGTTTTCACAGCTAAAAGTTGTGGGAACTTCTCTTTCTGGCACTGAAACCTGAGCTGGGAAGCCTGCCTGGGACCCCTTGCTACTCTAGGGAATATCTCTCCTGATTTTTAACAACCACACATGGGTGTGGGACCAGCCCCCACTACCTGATGTGAAGTGGCTTCTTCTGTATATCCTTAGTTGTAGGACTTCTGTTCAGCTAGACTTCTGGTGATTCTCAATAATTATTGCCTGCAGTTTATTTAATTTTGATGTGATCATGAGAAGAGGCAAGCACAGCATTTACTTACTTCGCTATCTTGACCTGAAGTCTAGCCTTCTATTTATTTATGGAATAATTCCCATGAGCATTTAAACATTCTCATCATTTTTCAGCACCGAGCTGATTAAGAAGGGAAGGTTTCGGTGGTGAGACACTCAGTTGAAAGAATGCACAAGGGGCTGACATGAGAATGAAATGGCAGGCAACAACTTTATTGAGAGGAGAACGCTTCTGTTGTGGGGAGCACAGTTCTATTGCAGGGAGCGCGCTTCTGCTTCTCCTCTTCTGGCTCTCCTTCTTGTGCTCCCCTTCTCCTCTCCAGGGGACCGCATGGGCTCCACACATATCAAAGTATAAGAGTGGCATTCAGCCACACAGGTGTGACACAATAAGCTGAAGTATGTTTACATATTTTAGGCGCAGGTGCCCTATTACACTAATGTAACATTCTAAATCCAGGGTCCTATTCTTAGCTGCAAGCCTGGATCACAGCCAGAGCCGGGACCAGCCAGGCCTGGGACCCACACCATTCTCTTTCTAAAAACAAAACAAAACAATATCACTCCCTTAATCAGACCTCTCCCTCCAGCTCTCACTCCACCCCTAAAGTCCATTTCACAACAAATATTTTAACTTTATGCACTCACTGCCTCTACTTCCTCACCCCTACTGACCGAAATCAACTTTGTCACTCCACTAGAACTGCACTTGACAAGGTCACATACTACTAAGTTCAAAAAAAAAACATCAGGCTTTATCAGCAACATTTGGCACTGTTGTACATGCTCTGCTCCAGTTGGAAAAGCTTCTTTTCATTTGCTCTGCATGCAGCCCTTATGGGTTTCTTCCAGCCTTTCTGACTGGTCTCATTTGCTGGCTTCTACTTCCTCTAATGAATCCTTAAATGATAGATTCTTCAGGGCACCTTGTTAGCCATTCTTTTCTCACTCTACATTATATAAGATATCAACCACTCCCAAAACATCAATTTACTCTCAACAGACTGATCATTCCTAATTTGTATTTCTGGCCCAGATTTCTCTTCAGAGTTTCTCCCTCATATACATAATTGCTCACTAGACATATCCACCTATATGCTTTAGACATTCCAAATTCAACATGTCTAAAGGGAAAACACTCATCTTCCCTGGCCATTTTAGAATCCACTTTCCCAATACTCTATCTCATTAAATGGTACCCCCATTCACTCATTTGCTCAAGCCGGAAAACCGGAAGTCATCCTGGACTCTTTTCTTCACCTCTTGTAACCAATTTCTACCAAGTCTTCTCCATTCAATATCTTATATATCTTTCAGATTCTGTCATTTCTCTGCTTCTCCACTGCCCTAAAATAAGCCAGTGCCACATCATACATACCTCTAGATTAATGTCTAATCTGACTTTCCTCCAGCTCCTCTCCTAATTTCAGCTAGAATAATCTTTCCAAAATACAAATCTGACCATGGCCACCACTATCTCTCTTGGCCACACATACACATTTGAAATATTTCATGAGCTGGTATTTACTCATAGAATAAAATGCGAACTCCTTAAAAAGGTTTTTCAGCCCCTCTTCTGTCCCATAGCCTGCCTGGCATCTTTTGATCCTCCCCTTCCTTCATGGCTTAGTAACACTTCTTCCAAGAGAGCTTGCATGACTTTCCAGTTTCCAGCTATTCCACAATATTCTCTGTACTTCCCCCAAAAGAGAATTCACCGGAACTTGTTGGGATGACTTAATTAATGTTTTTTTTCCACACTGTATAGCAAGCTCTCTGTAAGGACCACATCATGCCATTCTTATTCCCTTATATATCTCAATGCTCTCAAAGCTCTTGATTCACAGTAGGCACTTAATGAAGACTGGTTAAGTAAATGAACCAATGCTGCTTTTCATATGAATGACTTAGTACTTCATACTAGCATTTCTCTAAATTCCCTACGAATCGTAACTGAATTTGCATATGTAAAGTGAGCATAATTAACAAGTTATTGACTGAATTAAAGGAGAGAAGGCAATTACAGTAATTTTATTATTCCTGAACGCTTCTATAGAATAAGTTAAATTGAAGAAAAGTAATTATTTAATGAAAACCCAGAAACTGGCAGCAGTTTAGTATGACCTCGAAGAAAAAGCTTTAATGAACAATATACTCAGGTTAAGATAGACTATAACAAAGATCATTTATAGCAGCTTAGTTTCCTGAAGGGTCATGTTAAAAACTATAAGGAAATATATATTTTAGTTAAAAAACCTAAAGGAGAAGATTTGGAGGCAGAAAGAGTGTGGACAACAAAATCCAAATTTGAGGGATTATAAATAATACATCTTTTAATCTGAACAAAGCTGGTCGCTGTATCATCTTTAATTTCTACACCTTTAACTAATAACCTATTTATCATTCATGCATTTCAGATAAGTCTGACTTTATTTCTCTTCTCTCATGTGTGGATCATGGATGAGGTTTACAGACAACAAATATATTGAAATGGGATAGGTGTGGTCTTTCACCAAAATAAAAAAAAAACACATTTTAATGTTCCCACTTTGATATACAAATAAAGTAAAAGAGTATCTAAAAATCGAGACTCATAAATCATGGGGGGAATGTTGTATGCAAGAACACTGACTTCAGACAGAATAACCTTTTAGATTTTTGCACTGGAAAAACCTGGCTGGTGATGTTAAGCATGCTTTCCAGCAGGTGGCGCCCTAAACCAATTAATGTGAAACACAAGTGAAAATGTACTCTTAGAGATACTATTTTAAGAAAATCATCTCCCTTTCGAGACATATATATATTTTATATATATGTATATATATAATATATATATAATATATATATATACACACACATACACACACACACACACACACACACACATATATACACACACACACATATATATATATACATATATATATATATATTTTTTTCAGAAGATTGTGGAATCCAGGCCCTCTGTAAAACACACATGCATGTGCATAGACACATTCTTCCACTAGGAAATAGAGCAACAATAACACTATTATGTGGTTTTATGTTACTATTATGAAGGTGAACATTAATAAGTCAGATACATTATATATATTTATATTTATATATAGATATAGAGATAGAGATAGAGAGATACAGATATAGATATATAGATAGATTTATAGAGATATAGTTTTTTTCTCAGAGCTAATCCATCTCTTCCAAATGAGTCTTTAACATCATCTAGTAAACAGTCCACATTTCTCTATTTTATCATTCTCTCCCACAACAGCTAATCCAACTTTCTATGCTTTCTTCAAACATCCAACCTCCTCTTTTTCCCAGTTATTCTCTTAAGATAACATGACTACTTAATTTTAAAAAGAGAGAAGGAAGAAGAGGAGGAGGAGGAAGAGAAGCTACCTCCATCATCAGGGGAAATTTTCATCTTTCAGATGATGTTAAACGTGTAAATACACATCTGCATACATCTCACCATCTCAACTGCTTTACCTCCTATGGCAATAGAAGAGCACCTGTGCAGTTTCTTGTCCATGGCCATGCCACCCTAAATAAGCCTGATCCCATCTGATCTCAGAAGCTAAGTAGGGTCAGGCCTGGTTAGTACTTGGATGAGAGACCACATAGGAAGACCACGTGCCATAGGCGCAAAAAATAAAAAATAAGTAATTATAAGCGGACAAGGTCCTTGCAATCTGTGAGGTCAATCTGCAAAGGCTGCCTCACCTAAAAAAAAAAAGAGTTAATTCCTACACCAATGTCCTTATCCTATTCCCCTCTCACTTTCTCAGAAAACTTGTCTATCATTTATGCTTATTTTTTCTCCTTCTCTTTCTCTCTTGAATATTCAAACTCTCCTTCTCAATAGCTTTCAAATTAGCTTGTCTCTCCTACTAAGAAGCGTATAAAATGGGTAGAGGTATAGACACAAGGTTGGTCAAATGTTAGTGCTGAAACTGAGTAATGGGTATATATCGCTATTCTGTCCAACTTCATTTATGTTTGAAATTTTCCAAAATTAAAATGTTTTAAAATAAGAAAAAAACAAAAAAAGAAGGCTTTCTTATTTGCCTCCTATACCTTCCAGCTTACCACCCTCTCCTCACCCCTTCTCAACCAAACTTCTAAGAGTTGCCTATTTGTAATATCTTCCACATCCTCACCTTCCATTCTCTCTGCAGTCCACTTCAGTCTTGTTTCTTGCCCTAATACTCCATAGAAACTGAAACATCTGCCACCACTTATTTCCATGTCACTTAATCTAGGGCAATTGTTAGTTATAATAGTTCTTGACTTCTCAGAAGTATGCCGTGCCCAACTAAGTCCCTTCTTGAACTTTCCCTTCACATAGCTTTGGAAGTAATAATATTCTGGTTTCCCTCCTACCTCCTGACCACTGCTTTTCTAACTTCTTCTCTACTCTACTATCACATATTGAAGTTCCTTTCAGCTCACTTTTAAGTGTTTCTTCTCACTCTACATTTTCTTCTAGGCCATCTCATTTATATTATAGCTTCAAATTTCACCAATGTACAGATGACTCACCAAATCAAACCATCAGTTCAGACCCTGACCCAGCTTTCAACTCTACACGTGCTTGACATCTCTTGGATATCACAAAAGCACCTCAAATTCGAAGCTAAAAACTCACCATTTTCTACTCTAAACCTTTTCTTCTTCCAGTGTTTCCTATTTTGGTCAATGGTATGCAAGTCAGATATATTGGCATCATCTTTGTCAGCTCTTTCCTCTTTCGGCCATTTCTAATTCATCACCAAATCCTGCACATCTAAGCTCACAAATATCTCTAGAACTCATCTTCTTCTCTCTATCTCCACCGTTATCATCAGCAACACCATCATCATTTCCCTAATCCAAGCTAACATCAGTTCTCACAACTATTGGAAGTAACTGCTAATTCAGCTCCAGAATCTACCCCGGCATCCTTCCTCTGTTCTTGGAACTGTAGCTGGAATAATCTTTCTAAAATGCAAATCTAATCATGTTATTCTCTGGTCTAAAACCCTTCTGTGGTTATCCCTTGTCTTTTGGATAAGGACAAAACCCCCTACAGTTACTACAAGGCTCTATGGGGTCAGCTTCCTGCCTCTCTCTCCAACTTCATTTCTTGCCACCTCTACCTTACTCTCTGTAGTCAAACCACACTTGCTCTTCAATCCTTTGTTCTCCCTCCCAACACAAGACCTTTGTGCTCTCTGTTCCTGTCTGGAAAGCTCATTCTTTCATTCTTTACCTTGTTATTTCCTATTGATCTCTCAGACTCAAGTCAAGAGACACTTCCTGTAGAAAGCTTCTCTAAAGAGGTCATCTCCCTGACATAAAACTCTCTTTGCTCCATTGATCTCTCCTTCATTCGTAGTTACAATTTTACATATATTTGTGTAATAATTTCTGTTTCTTTTTGTTCATTATTGTATCCTAGTACCTATAGTAGGTATTAAATAAATATTTGTTGAATGAATAAATGAATTCATGTTTATTCCCTGTCAGGTTTTTATCTACTTAACCTGTCTCTAGACTATCTCTTCTTCATCTCTGAGTGGATATTCAGAAATTACAAATTCATTTTTAATATTAATCTATTTCTGTACTTTTAATAGATTCTGTACTTTTATGCCAGGCACCCCTATGTGGGGCAGGCTAGACATCATTTTTACTATAAGATTTGGAGCCAGATAATTTTTATACTTAAAAAATGCAGGTACAATAAAGCAGAACCCAAAATTTGTACTAGAATGTAGAATAAGATATAAAACTTCAAAATAATGTTGTACTTGGCAAAAGTCGCTTTAGGCTCTGTTTCTTGACACCTGGGAGTAAGCAATCACTCCCCTTCTATTAGGAGCACAATGAAGTATGAAAAATTAAAAAGCACCATTAGAAGTCTGTACATAATTAGAAAAGAAAAAAAGTTTCACATTCCTTCAAAATTAACGTAATTGGTTCTAAATTGTCTGCTATTTTGAATGGCACCATTTCCCACCTCTGAAGTGGCCTGTAGATGTAGCAAAAGGAAGAAAAGATTATTAGGGGTTGTTGGTGATTCTCAGAGATGACCCTCTAAGACTTAGGACTGAGCTGGGTCCGTGGCAGGGAAGACCGTGAAAGGGCCTGGGACAGGAACACAGCAGCCAAGCTCTGGTCTCCTCTCTCCTCTCAATCCCCCAAGAATTTGTCTTTAGTCTCATCACACCTCTAGAGACACCTACTTGTCCTCTCTAGAGAGACATGCTTGCCCTCATCCCTGGCTTTAAAGCCCTGCATTACTCCCTGCAGAAAAGGCTTCAAATGACTCTCTCCACAGAGCCTTTGAAACCTTGTTCCCAGGGCTCGACTATAGATTGCTGCAAGGTTTCTATGTTCATAGCTCCAGAGAGAAATTCAGGGCTCCCACCATGACCACAGGGGAGAGAAAGTTCTCTTGGAGTGTAGCTACTACTGAAGATATATTATGCATTTTTACTTCCCCTAGCACTGCTCTTTGCCCAAGGATTTTCAAGGAACAGAAACATGAGGTACATGGCTAAGTCCCCAAACCCATGATCTACAAGGAACTTGCTGATGTGTGCAATCCAAAGACTGTTTGAAAAAACTGTCTGTAAATAGAGGAAGCTAGTATTGTTTTTGCATCTACCATGTATGTAATTATCCAGACACTTTTACATTTACCCTTATTTAATTCTAGGTATTATTATATTGACTCATTTTCTACATGAGACCTAGTGTGTGCCCAGTTGTACAAGTAAGTAGCCAGGCCTCAGATGCAGACACAGGTCCATGTCATCTTATGCAGTTGCTTCTTCCACTACACTCATGTTTTCAACTTCTCTTATCATAATACTTACTCCATGTCTCACTATTAATTCCCTCAACAGAACAATTACAGAACATTATGATTCCAGAAGCAAAAGATCCATGTTCCAAGGAGGACACAGAGAAGTTAAAGATATTCTATTCCATTATACTTTATAGGAACTACTAAGAACTAAAACAGTGTTTGAGAAAGTAAGTTCCATTTGCTACAGTTTTTAAATACAAACAAAATAAACATTTTCACTAGTAGGTAACAACCACTGTAATGATGATAAATAAAAATAACTAGTTCCCAGACATAACATGCCAGGCCAGTCCTTCAGAGATGATAAATCACTCTGTAGATGGGCATTGCTATAAAACCCTCCATTTCTGGTGGTACCACCACCACTTGGGAACCACAGTACCACTTTCAGCTGCTTCTAAAAAGCTTTGTGTCAAGCAGATCTGAAAACCTGCTCCCATACCAACACAATCTATTTTCTACCAATAGCTAAAATTAGCCTTTATACACATAAATCACATTCCTTCACTCTTCTGCACAAACTCACCAATGGTTTTCATTAACACATTGGTAAGCCTGACTGAAAAGTCTTATGTCATCACTTGCCAGTGGGTCTGGAATTGCTCCTAGGGAGTGGATTGAAAATTTAGTGAGGTAGTTTTTGTTTTCACAATGGCTGGGGACCACTATTAGCTGAAGACAGGAAGGGTAGCTGGGATCTATGTGTCCTGTAAAGTGCAGGTGCATCTTAAATGAAGAAGACTTGTCCCATGTTTTGTATCTCTTTTGAATGACACACTAAAAACCTAGCTGTTGACATTTGAGCCTAGAACCAAACTCATTTTTACATATAACTATAGAGAGTTTTCTGCATGGTTTAAAACTTCCTTAAATATCCAGGAATGGAAAATACTGTGTATTTTGCAAGAAGATTTCATTTGTTTTGATCATAAATTTATAAAGAAGTGTTCAGCAGTTTAGAAAATCACAACACTGATGGTGAATGGTATGCTTCATGATATTTGTAAGCAATGCAACATGCTAGATTTGGTATAAATATAAATATAAATAAATGTAAATATAAAATCAGTTGCATTGAAAATCAGTCTTCATATAGGTTTAAGACTGCTAGTGTGGCAATTACATATTAAATATATATTTACTATAAGTTTATTTCCTTTTATTTTCTCATATTACAACTAAGATATATTGATTTCTTTTAATTATGTGGGTAAAAAGTTTATATTATCTATGAATTCAATTGCAGGATAGTAAAGGAGAAGTGAGAAAATACTGAACTTATTATACAAGGCACATTTGGATGTGATAGGGTTGAGAATATTGACCTAAATGACATGCCCATATTAATCTCTGAACCTAACTCTCCCATCACTCCTACTGTTCCAACCATGCTGACCTTTGTGCTTTCCCTCAAAGCTATCAAGTTTGTGCCCACCTTAGAGCTTTTGTTCTTGTCTTTCTGTTTGGAATACCCATCTCCTAGATCTCATTGATCTCCTTTGCTTCATTCATTCTTCACTCAAATGTTATCTCCTGTGAAAGGTCTTCTGTAATCAGCATGCTTCACACCATTCTACCTCTTAACATCAGTTAAGTTCCTCTAGCAAATACACTAATTCCCTATATGTAATATAGGGAATATATAGTATATATAATACACTATTTATACTGTTCTTCCCTATATACACATACCTATGTTAATTTAAAATTTGGCACAGTCAGAAATTAACAATAATAACTAATAAGATAGAACAATTATAAAAATATATATTATAATAAAAGTTATGTGGATGGATTTGGGACCCTTATTAAGTAAAATAATGATTACCTGAACACATGCACTGTGATACCATGATAGTTGATCTGATAACTGAGACACTACTAAAGTGTCTAATGGTAGAGTACTATATAAAGTGTGGATATACTGGACAAAGGGATGATTCATATCCCATACAGGACGAAATGGGAGGGTGTGAGATTTCATCATGCTACTCAGAATGGCATGCAATTTAAAACTTATGAATTGTTTATTTCTGGATTTTTCCATTTAACATTTTCAGACCATGGTTAACCACAGGAAACTGAAACCGAGGAAAGTGAGATAGTGGATAGGGGGGCCTACAGTATCTCTACCTACAGTTCTATCATAAAATTATTTATCTATCTATTTTTTTTATCTCTGCCATGGGAATAAGCACTCTGTGACAGAGGTGGGCACTGCTACTTTGGATCTCAGTACCTTGAACATGAAAAGTGGCACAAAATGGGTGCTTGATGAATATTTGTAAAGTAAATGAATTAGTACATGAAGACACTGCCTGTGTTTGTGGTCCCTAGGAGCTACGTCTTTTTCTCTTTTCTATCTACATAATTTATAGCCAATCTAAGTCAGTATCAATTCTTTCAAATATATTTATCAAATTCCTACCATATTTCAGACACTGAGAATACAATAATAAATATGATACAACCTGCTGGCATACTTTGTGATTATGATCAGCTCCAAACCTGTGAAGAATTTGAGTTTATCAATAAAGTAACTTTATAAAAAACAACAACAACAACAGCAGCAATTTCTACTTTACATTCTATGTTTTAAATACAGTAATTATGATATTTATAAATTAAGAGTTATCTCTCATGTATTAAGCAAGCTGTCATCGCAAACAGAGGAATTTTTACCAATGTGGAAAATCCTGCCCCCAGTCCTCTGATATTCTTCTTCAAGCCCCCAAAACAGCATCTTTAGAGACTGAAGGGGATGAGGGCTGGGTGCAGTTTGAGTAGGTAGAAGCTTCTAGTTCCCTTAAGAAGTGTAGCCAGCAGGAACCTCGACCTACCTGCTGAGATAAAGCCCCCAGCTAAGGTACAGAGGGACAATCTGCCTTCTGAAGAACTCCATGAGCTAGAAAAATTCTAACCTATCATCTTTCATAGGGTAGCACAAGTCAGTATCAGCCCCAGCTCAGTGCAAACAGTCACCCTGGATGTTCTAGGCAGTGGCTGATCATTCAGACCCTTTAATTCCCCACTTTGTGGCCAAGAACCTTTCCCATATGCTGTGGAGACAGACAAAAGCAACTAGAACACTAACATAGCCTATATAGCTGTACAAAGCTATACATTGGAGTTTCTCATTCATTTTCACATTTGGAGGATGGATAATATAATCTTGTTTTTACACATAAGCAAATTAAAGTTCAGAATGTTTAGCAACTTGGCAAAGCTGCAACTTAAAGCAAAGTCTTCTGATTCCTAGTAAGAAAATAAACATAACTGGCAAAAATCAGGTATGAGAGATTATCTTTGAGTTTTAATTCTCACTGATATATAACTTCACCTAAAGAGCTGGCTACACTGCACCCTGATCGAACATTTGACAAATATCAGTTTGATATCTACTTAGGAACACATTCCCTCTCAGTTTCCAACCCTGACTCCTGGCTCCCACAATTTCAAGAAGCTTTTATTCCTAGAAAACTTCTAAAATTGAATGAAACTTAATGGGGACCATAATGAACCTAGACCTTTGCCCCAATCATTAACAGTGATTGAGGAACACTCTCCCTACTTATTACTGATGAGTTGCCAAGTTGCAATAGAATGATTCAGGGGGAACTAAAAAGATGAGGTATTCTAAATATAACTGAAAAATTTGACAAGCCCCTTCCCTAAACTACTCCCCTCCCCCACAATCCCCACACCAAATTTTCTTTTCAGGCTAATGCTTAAAGTGAAAATATCTAGGATAGGCTGAGCTAACAATTAAAAACAGGCTCCAGAAGGGTTTGTGCAGCAATTTCTGATCCACAGCAGTATTCTCCAAAAGGCATGTCCATGGGGCTGTAAAGGGTAGTTAATATCTGAATTGGCATTCCACCAAGTTAACTTAGAAGGGGAAAGCTATGTGGGCTCTTACTGTGAGAAATTAAGTCCTTTAAAGTACTTAACTACCTCAAAAGAATTTTATGAGTTTCAATTTGCTACAAACATGAACATGTCCTAAAGGCAAAAAACATCAGTCTCCCTCCAGAGTCCTCCAGTCTGCCCTAACAACTCCTAACTCTTGGCATGGTGAAGTTATGGTTAAATCGCATGTGGATTTTCCCCCTTCACCCCACCCTAGCTTCCTCCTCAGAGCCCAATGCACAGCGGGCTGTGTCATCTGGTCACCTGTCCAGAACTCAAATGGGAAATATGCCAACTCTCTAGCAGTGGGAGGAGAGGTGAGTCTTCTCAGGTTTCATAGGTTCACTGGAGGTGGAGGTCAGTTCCTGGCTTGGGTGGCACCCTCTAGCTAATAGGCTGGAAGCTGCAATATGCAAGGAAGAAAGAGACAGATCAGCCCAAAATAGAAATCTAAGCTGCCTCCCAATCTTGCTGAAGGTTGAGAAAGGAAAAGAGAACAGAAGTGAATGTGGGATGAGAGAGATGGCTTGTTGGAAACTGGGAATTATGAAAATAACATTTAGATACAACCTTCAAAGCTCACCCTGCAAACAGGAAGGGCTGAAAACTTTTCACAGTAAAGAGCATTTAAGTATAAAGCCTTTGTGTTTCTGGGGACAAGTTCATCTGCCTCTGGTAATTAGTGTGCTGCTGTGTAGTTTGTTTCACTGAGACAAAGAGCAATGATTACATCTCACCTTGTAGATGAAGAAGTGAGTGATGAGCTTTAGCACAAAAGGCCCTGGGAATGCAAACATGTAGCTGACAAAGACAGCACAAGAAATTATCCTCTGCATGACCCCACCTACTTCCTGACCTATGTAGGTCAAGGTGGTTGTTACCTTAGGGAACAACTGGACATTTTCTCATTGCCATGTGGGACAATCTGCCTTTCTGTGTTTTAAGAAGTAAAAGAAGCTAACCATAGTAAACCTAGAACCAGTGCCTGGCATCCCAGTCGCTACGTTCGGTGATTCATCTGTGAAGCAAAGGATGCAAAGGATGTGTCATTCAGGCTGAGTACAGAGATGCAGCAAACATCTGAGAATTTATCAACAATGAAAATTCATAAGGGAGGAATAGAGAAAGAATGAAGAGAGAGGGAAGGGAAAATGAGAGGAGAGCCAGGATTCCCAGGGAAAAGGGCTTCCTTTCTCTGTTCCCAGAGCCTCCAGGGAGGGATAAATATAGTAATGAACCTAGCATGACACCATACAAAATAAGAGAAGAACTTGCCAGGTGATCATCTCTGCCGGGACTCGAACCCGGAACCTCTGGATTAGAAGTCCAGCGCGCTCGTCCATTGCGCCACAGAGACCTCACCACACACACAGCATCAGCACCAGAACTGAAAAAGCACATACCTTCTGCATCACGGAGCCATCTCAGCATCCTGCTCTCTCAGCAGTGGGGGGACAGGGACAGCTGGAAAATCTGGAGTGGAGATCCACCAGCCAGTTCCATCAAAGCTTTCCTCAAGGCTGTGGGTTTTGGGGGTCCTCAGAGAATTGGAGGAATGTGATGATGGTCACTTTCCAAGCCCTATAATTTCTGATGGAATAAGACAGAGCTGGAGACTTTGCTCTCCTTCCCTCTCTATCCCTAAGGGAGGATATGGGGAAAGCCTCTCTATTCTCATGCTAACTAAGCAAAGCACACACCCTGTCCAGCAGAGCAATGAGGAGCCATCTCTATCTCCACCCCCTCTCCCTCACTGTGGCTTCATCCTAGCCTAGCTATTCTCAGACAAAGCTAAGAGATTCAGGAAAACCCTCATTCTCTGAGACAAAGGAGCTGCTTCCATAAAGAAACGTGTGACTAGCAGCAGAGACTGGCAGGGAAACTGGGGTCCAGGAGACTGGTCCAGTTCTCAGCTTTGAGAGCCATATCCATCAAGCTTAGGGAAAATGTACCGGGAGTCACATGTTTCTTCACCGTCTTCACTAAAATTAAGGATGGAGGAAAAGACGGAACAGTAGTGTCTGTGTGTGTGCACGCGCGTGCATGTGTGCGTGCGTGCGTGTGCATGCGCGCACGCGCTGGGGGGAGAGAGGAAGACGATGAGAGTGGCAGCTAATAAAATACAGATGGTTCTCACACAGCCCTCTATTAATACCTGCTTCTCCTCCCCCCCCCCCCACTTTCCTAGCTCCAACTCTCTGCCGTTCTTCCTCCCAGGGCTGCCTAATTTAAAGAATGAGGATTTCTCAATTGTCGGGGCTTATTAGAGACATCCTAGGAAAAATCAAAGTGACCATCCCTCCAAACTGACCATATAAGGCCTCCATACCAGCCTAGATCCAAGATAACAGTTTCTATTTTTAAAAGCCTCCTAGAGAAGACAACTCCACAATCACTGTTGCTTATAGTTTCCACTGTGCCAGTTTTTCTAAATGCCTAATATAAGTGCTTCTTACCTCACCTTCAGCTTATTTTTGGCCTATTTGATTTCCAGATATATCAGGGGACAATTGGCCTCTATGTTCCAATGACAATGTATTAATTTGAAAACTTCGATTAAGTTTCACCATAGCACTCCTACTAAAAAAGGTTATTAATAAAAGCAGAAAGCTGGCTCAGACTTCCTCCTCCTCCCTCACAGTGTGTGCTTCTATGACCTACAGATCTGGACACTGCCAATTGACTCCAATCAGAACTTGAGATAGTTCTTTCTAACCTATGGAACTAGGACAGCCAAGTGAAGAATATGACAATATGAGTGCTTGGATTGAAAGATCTTTAAGGGCCCTTCTAACTCTAGAAGTATAATCACAGTATCTCACACTTCCCTACCCATATAGCCTCAAAAATGAGATCTGAAAGAGCATGGGACCAAAGTGATTCAGTCAGGTTAGGATGCAAGGAGAAGACTCAACACCTAGGGAAAAGCAGCCACTCTAACAAAACTTGCCTTCCATCTAGGACCTAGAAGTTGGAGTTCAAAACAGTGAAACCAATGGCATACATAATAAACCTACAGCTAGGAAGCACAAAATAGGCCTTTCTTAACACATCTACCATAGACAACTCCAAGAAACTGACACACTGAAGTCAGTACTAGCCAGAGATTATATTACTTTGAGTTGCTAGTAACAAGGTGCTAGTTAAAGAACTAGTCAGGAGGTTCATGTAACTGCAAAGGGAAGCTCAACCCCACAGGTTAGCCATGAACCACTGAGATGCAATTCAGGTTCTCAGGACACTTCCCACCAGGCTCAGTCAATGTTCTCTCAGATGCAGGCACATACCCTTTATTCTTCATAAAGATATTGTCCTCTAACCAGGAAATCTATCAGACCAAATTTTGCCCAAAGCTTCACTGCCTATTAAGAGATCTTGTGCCCTGCACAAACGGAATTAAGAGGCCAGCTCTCCAACTCCCTCCAGCAGCTTCATTCATTGTTTGCAATGTTCCTACTTGGTATGGGGATACAATGAGAGATAAATAGTGACATGGTCCCACCCTCAAGGATCCTGTAGGCAAATTCCAATGTAGTAACTACTCTGAAAGACGACATCAATTTTATTGCCCATCAAATAAGGTGTCAATTTTAAAAGTTAACATCAAGACCAGAAGTCTAGAAGTAGAAAGATTCAACTTCAATAGCAAGCTGTGCAGCTTACTTTCTTCAATACCCTGAGAAAATTATTTGACTTCTTAATCTTCTATTTCCACATTATAAACTGGGGGCAATAATAAATGCTATTCATAAAGATTAGCTGAGATTTCATGGGGCAAGGTGTTGTCCTCTTCCTTCCTCTGTTCCATGAGTTATAATTCTTGACTCTATTGCTGGGTTGCCACCTTCTTCTTAAATACCCTTCCATTTTCTTTCCCTCACTCACCCCTTCAACAGCAATCTCTCCATTGTATCAAAAAACACCCCACCTCAACAAGTCTTTGCAGGACTGCTTATAATAATAACCTATATCAACAAAAATACTCTGAACTTTGTCCAACGGCTTTTCTCAAATAGGAGATATCTCTCTGACATCTCTTGTTTCACTTTATCATTCATAAATCAGACAAAGTTTCTTAATAAGTATAAATGACATCTCTAAACTAGGTTTTCAATTTAAAAATAAGAAGGGAAGCAATCAAAGAAAGTTTTAAAGGGGCAGGAAAGATGAGGTCACGCCATTCAAAATCACTGAATACAGTACATCTTTTTCTTCTATTAAACCATATATGCCATTTGTGTTTATGTAAACCCTTAAGAAGATGAGTACATTCCCCTTCTAAAAAGTTTTTGTACTAATTCTCCCTAATCTGTGACTCAACCATTACTCACACTTCTGAATGTTACTTTTTGACGCCACAGACAAACTGATGAGGCATATTCATTATTTCATTCATAAAGCCTTGCTGGGATACATATGATAAATGCCAAAAAATATTCTCCTACTGGAACCCATATTCAACTATGGTCCTACTCACATCTTCCCTAAAGGTACCAACTAGTCCATGTTTTGTTTTGTTTTTTAATTTTTTTTTTTTAAATTTTTCAGTGACAGTGGACATACAATATTATGTTAATTTCAGGTGTACAAGCTAGTGATTAGGCATTTATATAACTTACAAAGTGATCACCTCAGTAAGTATAGCACCCACCGGACACCATACATAGTAATTACAATATTATTAACTATATTAAACTAGTCCATGTTTTAAATGCAAAGGGATATTAGATGGAGTAAGACAGTAAACTCATTTGGATAACATAGTTTTTACATGTTATACCTTATCTTCCAGTCTATACAACGTCCCAAACCTTATTAATTAACATCTGTTGTAGGGAAATCCTCTAGAAATGGTTTCCATTTACCATTCTTTCACATCCGTAAGTACTGTTAGCTCCTTCTTAGTATTTTACTCCTGGGAGTCAGCCCACCTCATTCCTTCTCTCAGCACCTCCAAGGAAGGTTGAAAGGGTGCTTTGTGAAGTCAGGGTTATGGTGTTCAGCCCACTCTGTAGAACTAATAAATGTTCAGCTCCTAACTCCCCACCCCCTTAAAGAAAGGCAATGTGCACATATCTGTAAGGCAAAAACGCCATCACTTCTTTTCCAGACATTTTGTCCTTGTGGGGTCTTGCCCTGCGCTCATTTGTTTATTCCTCTCTGACATTTTTCTAACCCATCATAATAAAGCATTTATGTTTCTAAAGCCTTCTGTTTCCTTCCATCCTCAGATAATGAACCTGACTGAAGATAATGTATTCCTTCTCCATCCCATTTCCTATACTCTAAGAGGAAAGAAGTGGGATTACCCAGGTAATAATTGAGTCAGAGAATTAAGCCAATGGAGGACAAATACAAGGCAAATTTTGCTTTAATCATCACATCTTACTTTCAGAAACCATTCTAGGTCTAATTCAGCACAATTGATTATATAGGCCTCTCAAACCTTTCCACAAAGTAAACCTACAACCAATCTCTCTCAAAATGGGCTAGACCTTCAGTGACTAGTAATGGTCACAAAAGAATCCAGACAGAGGTCAACCCCCTAAGGGAGTCTGAGGAATGATGAAGCATCTGGAGATAGAATCTCCCTTTCCTGTTTGCCTCTAGCTCAGCCTTCTCTAGAAAACTGGAGAATTCTAGTGTGTCTCTCCAAGGATATGAGTTCTTTCTCTGGTCAAGAAGAATGAAGAAGCTAGCAGTTTTTAACAAAAGGAGAGACACTGGGCGATCACATTCTACCATATCTTTCTGAGAATTTAGTGCGAAAACATTCTCCCTGCTTTACCCCCATTTCCCAGCAAATGTGTTAATTCCTGGTGCTACCTCTCTAGTTCAATGTCCTTTCTCCTCTTTAGAATCTCTTTGCCTCTGTTTCTAACTTTGAGCTATCACTTTCTTGTGTATTCAGTTCTAGCTTCCCAGTCCTGTCTTTTTACTGTTTCTTCTTGTCATAGTCAGTAATTTCTCCTTCTTTCTCAGATTCATCATCCTTAGTCTTTTCCTGATTTAAAATGTCCCTTCCTCCTCTGTCCACACCTCTCCTCATTCATGTCCATTTCACAGGTACATTCTGTAGTAGGCATTCCCTAATCCTTTTTCATCTAGTCCATAACCTCTGTAATGCTCAATTTCTTGGCCATACCCCTCCCGTTTTTATCTAGGATCCATCTATTTCAAACATTATTGTCCAGACTCACTGTTTCTGGTCTCCTGTAGATTAAGCCCACTGCTCCTCTCTGTCTCTCTCCCCCTTAACCATTTTCCAGGCCTCCAAGCCCCTCTACCTTTGCCCTCAATCATTATACTCTGTCACTTGGCTCTAGAATCTTGGTATTTTCATCCCTTCATCATCAGATCCTCTTTTTCTTCCCTTCAGATTTCATTCTCCATACCACTTTACTTCTTCCACAATCTTTTTAGTCCAGCTCTTTCCTCCTTAAATATTCAGTCTATAGTATTGGTTCTTCTGAATCTTCTTCCACTCAGTCCATACAATTTCAGATTCCAGAGCATTGTCCAGAATAACTTGCTGGTCCTTCCCGTCTATGTCATGTTCACCTCCAGACATCCTGAGATCTTTCTGACACTATAATACATATATGTCTGTTTTACTTTTTTACCTGGACTCTATGCACTTTTGGATTTAAAACCAGGAGGCTCCAAATAGGGCCCTTCCAATCTCCATGGCATTGAGTTACCATAGGGATGGGCTAGCAACCAGGTTCCTTAATCTTCACAGACACCACAGAGCCTCTGGTCTTTAAAGGGGTAGATACTCTAGCCTCAAGGCCAAAGAATTAGAAGATGGGTCCTTAAGGATTCTATGATCATAAGCCAAGGGATTCAAGAACACTGATTTTGTCAAATACTAGGAGAAAACAGGACTTTCTGTATCTTTCCCTACCTTGGCTCCCCTTCTAATTCAGCCTAGAAGAAGCCTTGAGGTGAACATAGTAAATTAAACTCTGCAATGGCCAGAGAAGACAGGTGCCTATCTTTTACAATGCATCAGTTTAAACAAAAAGTATGACCATGAAAGGTTTAATCCCAGGGGTTAAACCTGTCGTTACATAGGAACCTCTGTTTTACACATCATAGCAGGGTCTATGCACAGATTATCCTACACAATAGTTGGTTGTTGTCTATACAGGACTGGCCTTTCTAAATTTGACCTAAAGAACATTCAGTCTCCACACTAAGACAGAGTCAGAACCAAAAAGAAGCATTTTACCTTGAATAAACCAGTTAATCTCCTTCAGGCTCAGATTCTCCTCCTTTAAAAGGTGGTAGCTGAATTCCCAAAGTCCTTCCTCATCTATGATTCTAAAAAACAGTATTAACAGTAGTGATAATAATGATAAAAATATTTTGAATTCTTTATCTCATTTTATCATCAGAACTATCCTAAATTGTAGAAAGAGTGATCATCATTTTTCTCCTTTTATAAAAGAAAAACTTTGACCAAAAACATTAAAGTGGCTTGTATGAAGTCACTCATCTTAGACGTGGTCAAGCTGAGGAGAGCCACAGGCACAATGTTCTGACCTCTGTCACCAATCCAAGCAGGCATCCATAGAAGGTTTCTGCTGAGAGGTACAGGTGGACCCATTAGAATTTGTCCCAGAAGTGAGATTTTGAGAGCTTCCCCTACAAGTCTCTTCTCTGCCTTTGCAAAGCATAAGAAACTGATGTCCAGATAAACAGAATAACTTGTTCAAGATCAGCCAGCTTGTCATTCACAAAGCGAGTACTAAATCCCAGGTTTTCTGACTCCTACCTTCAGGGCTCTTTTTATTCCATCACAGTGCCAACAAATCACTCTCGAATCCCAAATATAGTCTCTATGCACAGTGTGGGAAGAGAAGGGAGGGGAAGAGCTAAATGCTTAGTATTTAGTTGATAAATGAAAATCAAAAAGATCGAATAACCTCTTCCTGGAATACTGAATGCTCAAAATGGAAAAAAAATTAAAATTTTAAGTCTCATATTTAACCTTATACATCAGTTGAATTTTTACCATGTACTCTACTTGTACAAGTTTTTTAAAAAAAAAAAAGTTTTAAGATTAAATCAATAATGCTAAATGGGTGAATGTTCGCACTCTTCTGTATTTCTGTAGTCTATAATTTTTGTCAATGCTCTCTATCTATAATTATTTAGATTAGTAAACTCGTGCCCATAGAGGTTAAATAACTTATCCAATATTACAAAAATATACTAACTGTTATGGTCCAATTGGAAAACTACAGACTTTAAAGTCAAGATTGACCAAGGTTTGAATCCCAGCTCTGCTATTTACCATGTGATAATGCACTGAAGGGTGCCTAAATGAACCTCTCTGAGACTCAAGATTGTTCACTTGATTTAAAAACTTGACAACAGTAATAATGTCTACCTTGTAAGGTCTTTATAAAGAATAAATGAGATAAAGGATGAGAAAATCCTTAGTGGACAAGTGCCTGGCATCTCTATTTTTACAGAAAGTAGGTTATACTCAAGCTCTTTCCCCTTACCCCTCACCCATTCCTCAACTGACTTCAACTTAGCTAATGCTAAAATATTCTCACTAAAGTCACTAATGGCTTTCTAATCATCAAACCCAAGAGTCTCATTTCATCTTTCTGTAGCATTTCACACTAGCGACACTCCTTCCTGAAAATGTTCACTCCTCTGGTTTCTGTGACGCACATTTCTCTCTTCAAACTTGTCTCTTATTTCTTGGCCCCTCCTTTTCAGTCTCCTTCACCGGCCACTCTTTTTCCTTCTTAAATATCAGTGTTCCAAAGAGCTTCATTTATCAGACTGCTAGTCAGAATGTTAGCAGCATTTTTATATTTTTAAATAGAAAAGAAATGATAGGACAAGACAGGATAGGAAAGGCTAGGATAGGGTAGGACAAGATGGAATAAAAAGAATATAACAAAAGACATCATTCTTTAATAAAAGCATGAAATGTTTGTTTCAGTTACATATACATGTATTTGTGTAAACATGTGTTCTTTGTCTTAATAAAAATTAATTGATTTCTTCTATAGATCAAAACACTGCTTGGCTTTCCTAATTTCTCCCTGAATGATTTTAAACAGCACCATAGCACACACTACCAACTATGAGTTGAAAACTCTCATGTCTGTACCTTAAAACCGGACATCTCACTTGAAAGTTAGTTTGGTATATTCAGCTGCCTTGAAATCACCATCTCTATAAGACTTGCAAGCATCTCAATTGTAAAATGTACAAATCTGAACCTATACTTCCACAAAATTTATGATAAAATCATAAATTTTCTTTTTTATTTCCATAATGTTCTGCTCTTCATAATCCACTAATTTAGTTAATAGCGGCAAATCCAACTGACTCATTTATTAAGTTATTGATTATGCAAACCCGGAAACATATACTATGTACCAAGAAATGTGTTAGGCATTTGAGACACAAGGATACAAAGACATCATATCTGTCCTCAGTAAAATCAGTCAGAAACAGAAAATAAAGAGAATCATAAAATAAAGTTGCCCAACTATACAGATACATCCAACATGCTATAATAACAAAGAATATGGGCAAATTAACCAAGTCGGAGGGGTCTAAGAAAAGTCTTCTAGAACTACAGACCTAAATAAGGTTTAAAGTAAGAACAGTTGTTAACCTGAGCAAAATAAAGAAAAAAAAAGGTTGGGGCGAGAGGGTGTGCATGTGGGTGTGCGTGTGTGTGTGTGCATGTGTGCATGTGTGTACACTGGGGAAACAGAGGAAGAAAGGCACTGTAAGAGGAGGGAATGGAAAGTGAGGGAGAAATTTGAGAGCTTGTAAAGAGGCAGACTTGATAGAACTTTGTAGTTGAGTAAATTTGCAGGACAAAAGATGAGGAAAGGAACCTTGACAGGCTCCATGTTTCCAGCTTAAGTGACTGAATGACAAATTCTTTCTCCCTAGTACTGTTTTAATCAAATTAATCCTTTGTAGCCAGAGATATTTGAATATTTTAATAACCCCCTCACTTGTCTACCTGCAACCACTCCTGTTATCCTCCTACTCATCTGCCACACCACCAGCAGAATAATTTTGATTTTTCTTTAAGGCAAAACCTCTCAACGTTTCTTCATTGTCCATAGAAGAGCCTAAAGGTCATCTATGATCTGATTCCTGTCTGTCTTTTCAACTTCATTTACTATTATCTCCCACTCTCATCCACAACTGTTCTGGTTCCATACTAACATGTCTTGGTATTAGAATATTTCCTCTTTCTGGAATGCTCTTCTCTTCTCTTCACTCTCACTGTATGGAATACTACAACTCCTCCTTGAAGATTCAGCTTGACTACCTCATTTCCTATAACATCTTCCATGACATCCACCACAGCCCTAAGTAGATTGGATCTCACTCATTTTCACAGTATTACTGCACTATGTGCACCTGGCTATTGGAGCACCGAGCACACTATACTGCAAAAAATTTTGTGAATGTCTATTTCCTACCAGACAGTGAGCAATTTAAGTTCCTTCTCTCCCTTAAGCCTAAAGATGGTTCCATGATGCCAAAATTATTTTTTATAATGGAAATATTAGGTGGAAATTCTTAAAATGAGACCTGAGAACATAAGACTTTTTATTCTGCTCTATCTTAAAGTGGTAGTTAAAATAATCACATTTCTCCAAAGCTCCAGTTTTTATATCCAGTCTACTGAATATTTCCTTTTAGGTGGTTTTCCATAAGCTTAAACTCAACATAATTTAAACAAAACTAATCTTCTTCCATTCCAAAATACTATAGCCACACAGTTTCTCCTGACTCCACTATTTCTTTCCATGGTTCACCAGTTTCCAAGTCAATCACTCAAACCCCCAAGCTGAGAGCCACCTCTGCCTTTCCCTTCTCTCTGGCTTCCTATAGCCAACACCAAATGTAGTACTTCCTTTCCATTCCCAATGCCACTCTGCTAGCTCAGGACTCTGACTTTACCCCTGGATTTCCATAATCACCTTCTAACAGACATCCTTAGATAAGCTTTTAAAAAATACTTCACTCACTCTACACATAAGCATATGATCACTGTAAAACTATTAAGTATATAATATAAACCATTATAGCCAACCCCATTTATGCCTTAAATCTCACTCCTGCCCTAGGATTAATAATTTCCCAAATTTAATACGTTTCTGAATAAAAAGATACTATCAAGTGCCTACTATGTATCAGGCACTATTCAAAGCACTTTAAATAGATTAATTTATTTAAGCCTCATCAGGCAACTGAGGGGATATATACTATTATTATCTTCATTTTTCATATGAAGACAATAAAATACTGAGAGGTTAAGCATCTTGCCCAAGGTCACACATTAAGTAGTGATTCATTTACTTAAACACACATGTACATGTGTATGAAATGTAACATATGCAAATGTTTTAGGCTTTTTTTTTCCTATTTTACACAAAAGGAATAATAGTATGTGTATTTTCCTTTGTATTTTCCCTTAACAATACATCTTGGTTATCCTTCCATATTGGTAATATAAATTTACTTCATTCTTTTTAACTGTTATGTGTTATTATAAAGTATAAATATAGCATAATTTATTAAACTAATTCACTGCTCATGGATATTTAGGTTTCCATTTCTCACTACTAGAAACAATGACATAATTCAACTCTATATGTTGATAGCACAGATTTGTGGAAATAGCACTGGTGTATTTTCACTTTTAATTTTGATACAACCTGCCAAAATATCTCCAAAAAGGTTTCACAGATTTATTCTTACTAACAATAAATAAAGGACCTTATTCCCCCAAACACTTGCCAACATCAAATTACCCATTATTTTAATTTTTAACAATCTAGGGTCTCTTAGCTGCTTTAACTTGTATTTCTCAAAATATAAATGCAGTTGATCATTTTTTCAGATGTTTATTGAATAATTGTATTTTTTATGAGAATTCCTATTCATATCCTTTGTCCAATTTTCTCAATTGTTTGTCTTTTTATGTGTATTTATTGGATATTTTGCAAATTATCAATTATTAACAAGTACCTTGTTATATGTGCTGTAAATAAAAATTTCTCAATCTTTAACTTACTTTTAAACTTTGTCTATGGTGTCTACAATTATATCAATTTTTAAATATATTTTTCAATTACAGTGACTAGACACCTATATAACCTAGAAAGTGATCACCCCAACAAATCCAGTATCCATCTGATAACATACATAATTATTACAATACCACTGAGAATATTCCTCACACTATATTCTATATCCTCGTGACTATTTTGTAACTATCAATTTGCAGTTATTAATCCCCTCCCCACTTCACCCATCTCAAACCCCCTCCCATCTGACAACCATCAAAATGTTATCCATATCTTTAAGTTTGCTTCTGTTTTGTTTGTTTGTTTTGTTCTTTAGATTCCACTTGTAAATAAAATCATCTGGCATTTGTTCTACATCTGACTTACTCCATTCAGCTCAATACCCTCTAGGTCCATCCATGTTGTTGTAGATGGCAAGATTTTATTCTTTTTTATAACTAATATCCTATTGTGTGTGTGTGTGTGTGTGTGTGTGTGTGTGTGTGTGTGTGTGTGTGTATCACTTCTTCTTTATCCATTCACCCATTGATGGACAACCAGGTTGCCTCCATATCTTGGCTGCTGTAAAAAAAAATGCTGCAATGAACATATAGATACACATGTCCCTTCAAAGTAGTGTTTTAGGTTTCTTTAGATAAATACCTAGAGATGAGATTACTGGATCCTTCTTTGTCTCTTCTTATAGCTTTTGTTTTAAAGTCTATTTTGGCTGGTATTAGTATTGCTACCCAGATTTTTTTTGTTTGTTTTCATTTTTATAAAATGTCTTTTCCCATCACTTTACTTATAGTCTGTATGTGTCTTTCAATCTGAGCCGGGTGCTCCAGGGATGTTCCTTGTGTGAGTTGTGTGTGCTCTTCTGTCGTAGTTGAGCCTTTGTTGTTTTCTGCATATCAATGGCAGGTATTGACCTTCAGGCTGATTGGTTATGAGGACTGGCAGTGACTACAATGAAGGAGCTATTGTGTAGGGGCTTACCCTACAAAGCAGGATTCACTTTAGTGGGGCCCTGGTGCCTACCCAGTCTACCCTTTGAGTATGTAGTTTGTGGAGGTGATTGGGTGGTGCTCTGGTGTTGTCTGAAGCTGGCCATTGGATAGGTTGGTTCTGGGGCTTCTTGGGAGAAGCTCTGTTGCAGGCCAAGGTCAGCTTCTGCCTGTGCCCTGATTGGACCCACTTGGTATGAGCTAGAAAGTGATCTGAAGATGATTGTCACTTGTGCTGGGCTTGGAGGTGCCTGGGAGAGACTAAGCTGCAAACCAAGGCCAGCTGTCCCTATTATCGGGCTTACGGCTGCTTAACAAGTGGTATGGCACACACCAAAGCCAGATGCTACTTGTTTGAGTTTTGTGAGCCTTTGAGAGATTTTTAGGAAAGTTTGCAGTATGAGCCAAGACAGGCTATTTGTATGGAAAAGCTATTGGAAGTGGCTTGAGTAGGTCTAAAAATTGGGTGGAGTAGGGTCTCAAGGAATCACCAGGGCAGAGCACATGGTGTTAGCTAAGTTGATGGAGACTCAGATATGGTGGCCACCTGCATCTACACACTGGGTGAGGGGAGAACTCAACAAAGAAACAATAGATTCTACCAGTACTTCTGTCTGGGAGAAAGCTACCCCTCCAGCCCTCGCCCTGAATCCGGACAATTCAGTTCCTCTCCGTATGTTCCTGGCACCTTTCAAGCTGCTGCTCCAGTGCTGGAACTCAGAGTGGGTGAGTCTGTCAACATAAATCCATGTGCAGGCTCTCGAAGAGGAGGACTTGAAGCATAGCCACCTCCATCTCACTCAGCCACAATCTCTGTCCCTAACACTGGAACACCAGGCCAGGGAGCCTAGTGTGGGGCTGGGACCCTTCGCTTCTCAGGGGCATCTCTGCCCCTCGAAGTCTTGACATGGCTTCTTCTGTATAGTCCTAATTATAAGACTGCTGTTCAGCTACACTTCAGGTGATTCTCAGTTATGGGTGTTCTGTAGTTTAGTTGTAATTATGATGTGGTTGTGAGAGAAGGCAAGCACAGCATTTACCTCCTCCATGATCTTGACCATAACCCTAAGGTATAAATCTGCTCAATTACATCAATTTTAAAAATGCCTTCAGTAAAACTTGTTAGTCCTTTCCTTTATGGATTCTGGGTTTAGTATCTTGCTTAGGAAGGTCTTGCCTACTCCAAGATTAAATGTATTTTTCAATAGTTTAAAATTTTTTTCTTTTAGTTGTGTTTTGTTTATAAAATTTTGCACTTCAATCCAACTGAAATTTACTTTTATATATATTTGGAGGGAAGGCTCAATCGATTCCACTCCAACTGGCAAACAGCCCTTAGTCCTGATTAGAAGTGTAGTATATGATGAAGGCAGCACTGTTCTTCAAATACTAAGTTCTCACATTGATTTGTGACTATGAAACTATATGTATATTCCAGTGCTATATATTATATCAATAATTGCTATAATTTTAAAGTAACTTAGGATAGCTGGAAAACTTCTTCCACTCCAAACCTCATGTGTTTTAAAAGAAAATCATGGCTATTCTTGGCTTTATTTTCTAAGGGAATGTTAGAATTGACTAGTCACATTCCATAAAATAAAATACTGGGATTTAGCATAGGACTGCATTAAATTTACAAATCAGGAAGGAGAAAGAATTAACATATTTACCACACTGAATCTGATGATTAATCTTTAAATACCAATTCAATCATATAACCTTCTGCTATGAAAATTTTTCCACTGAAATTGGGATAAAGATAAAACTCTTCAGTGTCTGGTTTTCAAGTTCTGCCCTCTCAAATTTGGTTTAAAGCCACCTCAACAACTTTATTTCCCTTTATTTTCATCCACAAATATTTTCCAAAAAAACTAGTGTACTTACCATATCCTAAGTAATCTTTCATTCCCCTTGCTAGACATGCTATGCAATTAGGAGAGGAATAAAGCAGATATAGCCTTTGTCCGCACATCTTCACTTTGAAGCACTGATAATCTGGGTCTATCCAAAGTCCGCCATTACACTTTGTCAAGACAAAAATAGATATATTTTTTCTTTATTAACATAAAGAGATTTGATTTTGAGGGCAAAAAAAAAGAAGGAATTTCTATGGTTAAATAATCTACAGCAAAATATTGCTCTTTCAGCATTTATAGGACAGAGAACTTGGTGTTGAACAGGGCAATAGATAATGAGATTTGAAACTTGGAGATCTTACTGGTATCCAAACCCTCAACATGCAAAAATATGTTTCCTACAGAATATTTGACAAATGAGGTAAATATTAAAAATAAATGAAGAAAGGTTCGAAGAATTGAGATAATATTATCTGAGAACAGAATGCTGAAATCACAAAGAAATACCACTTCACACCTATTAGAATGGCCATTATCAATAAGACAAGAAATAACAAGTGTTGGTGAGAATGTGGAGAAAAGAGAACACCTGTACACTGTTGATGGGATTGTAAATTAGTGCATCCACTATGGAACAGTATGGAGGTTCTTCAAAAAATTAAGACTAGAATTACCACATGAACCAGCATCCCCTTCTGGGTACCTACCCAAAAAAACTTAAAAATATTTACTCATAAAGCTATGTGTACTCCTATGTTTACTGCAATCTTATTCATGGTAGCCAAGACATTGAAACAACCTAAGTATCTTTCAATGGACAATTGGATTAAGATGTGGTACGTATATACAGTAGAATGTTACTCAGCCATATGAAAGAATGGAATACTATAATTTGCGACAATATGAATGCTAAGCAAAATAAGTCAGATGGAAAAGGGCAATAACTATATGATTTTACTCATATGTGGGATATAAAACAAAAAGCAACACATGAACAAACAAACAAACAAAAAAACAAACTCATAGCTACAGACAAAAGAAGGGTGGTTACCAGAGGGGATAGAGGTTGTGGGATGGTGAAATGGGTAAAGAGGGTCAAACATATGACGACAGAAAGAAATTAGACTTTGGGTGGTGAGTACACAATAGCATATACAGATGTCATATTATGAAATTATATGCCAGAAATTTATATAATATTATTACCCAATGTTACTCCAATAAATTTAATTAAAAATGAAAAACAGAACCATACAGCAAAAGTAATTAATTAATTAATTAAATTTAAAAAAAGTTTTATGTACAGGTTCATAACTCAGGTGAGTTGAGAACTAGTTTGTCCAAGAAGCTGGGAAGAGATTGCATTACAGCAAAGCAACCACACTGAGGAAGCAGAGGATCAGCAATGGCAAGGGGAGAGGGTGGCCACGTGAGGGTAGCAGAGAGCAGGCTAAACAGAAGAGCTCATGGTAAGCGTGAATAAGTTATTGGAACTAAAATCTAAATCCAAGCAGTACTTTATATTCAGACAATGGGCACAGAGCAAGATTCTATGGCACACACAGGTAGAGGAGATAAACATCTCTCACACATCTGCTCCAAAGTGAAGGGGGCACTAAGGTGCATTGAGTTCTTAATTAGGAGTTTTGCATAAATGTCCTCATTTAATCCTCACAACAAGCCTACCAGATAAACAATGAGAATGTCTAATGTTTAGCAAACAAAAAAATTGACCTCAAATTAAGGAAGTGACATAGTTGGTATTCAAGTCCAGGTGAGTCCAACTTCAAAATCCATGCTTTCTCACTGTCCTGCTCTGTCTCTTCAATGAGTCAGGAATGGCTCCTTACAGCTGGACCCAGAACCAGTTTATCTTTCTTAGAGCAGAACACACAGTCATTCCTGGATCTTCACAATCCACACCAATGGTAACCTACCTTCACATAAATGTAGTAAGAATACCCTTAATGTATCTGCCTCCATTTCTGACTTAGGCATAGAAGAAACAGCAGCAATGGTAGGCCTGACAGTTATGTGCATGTGGGTACAGTAGTCACAGGTAAACCTTGGGATTAGAAACTCTGGTGGCAAATGTCATCAGGTATCAGTCACCTGGCCATGGAATACCACTCTAGTAGTAGCAAGCATCTCATGTTCAACTCATAACCATCAGCCATGACTATATATAACTCACCTACCAAGACCTGTTCTGAATCCAACTATGTAAGAGAAAAGGATCAGAGAACAGATTCTGAAATAGTAAAAGAACTGACAGATGCTTAAGAATTAGGACACCTCACCTGTTATACAGGAGGTTGTGGGGCACTTTAATAATATGGAGCATTAAATTCTCTAGACAGATATTATACAGAGGCTAGTAAAGAGAAAGATGTCTTTTTTCATGAACCAGAGAGAAAAGCCTTAAATGGTAGTGAGAAGTTTACTTTGGGCCTAAGAAAAAAGTTCCTGATTATAAAATCAAAGTGTAAAATCAAAGAATGTGGACACTCTTCTCCAAATTGATAAGGAAGAATGCTCTCTTTCATGTATTCATTCAAACATTTAATAAGCACCTATCATGTGCCAAGTCTTGTTATGTGCAATATCCTTCTGGTTTCTAGCAATACAACTTGAAACAAAATTGAGGTTTCTTTTCTCATGGAGCTTATGCTTACTGGGAGAAGGAGTACAGATAACAAGCAAACAAAAGATAAATTATAAAGAAAACAGCCAACAATTGATAATTGATTGTAAGGGAATGAGAAGGCCTCTTAGAGGAGGTGACATTTAAACTGAGATGTGTAAGCAAGAGAAGCTCTGCACAGACCAGAGACAGAAGGTCCCAGTTCAGGATGACTAGCCAGTGCAAAGATTTAGTGTGAGCATGAGCCTGGTGCATTAGGGATTCAAAAGGGAGAATGTGATGGTGAGGTAAAACAGGGTCAGAGAGGCAGGCACAGGCCAGACAGCACAGCGTTTTATAAACAAGATTAGCAATCACTAGAGAGGAATAGTCAAGAAAATTATTTGTTGAAAGACTCAGTGATTTTTTATTTTAAAAGTTAACACAGTTGTGTTCTAATAAACTATTTACATGTATAGTTCTCTCAAGAGTCAGTGAGCTCTTTGTGAAGAGATAAAGGCCGTGGTGTGCTATTCCTTAGGATTGTTAGGGCCAAGAGATCATCTGGGAGCACTTGTTACCAGTAAAGCTGGTGATCTTTGTCATTATCCTTTGGAACCAGAAACTCCTGGGTATTATTTTTAGCAAGTGCCCCATGTAATTCTTATGATGAGACACAGATGGATATACTGCTTCGTGGGAATGACTAGGGACTTGGGATACACACCTAAATTAAGATCTCAGCTCTACAAGTTAGTGTGTGATTTGTAGAAGGTTATCACACTTCCTGAGCTTCATTTTCCATATCTGTAAAATAGGAATAATCCTATCTACAAGTCATAGGTCTGTGCTTGAAAACTAAATGATAGAGCATATGTAAAGTGCCAGGCACACAGTAGGCACTCCATGAATGTTGAATGTATATACGATGAATATATAAAACATATACATGAAAAACTAAATACATACAGTCACTCTTTGTGATACTTGCTGCATTGAGTCTGCAGTGTTTCTTACCACCAAGAGAGCCCAGGATCTCAAAAAGTAGAGGTGAGATCCTGGACAAGAAACCAACTTCTACCCTTTGTCTCATCCTTAGCCTTTCTTCTCTTTTCTCCCATTCAACTGGCCTAGCTTTTTTGACTCATCATCACCCCCTCCCATCCGCAACCTCTAATTTCCTCTAAAGCATAAAAAACTCACACAGATTTCCTCCCTTTCCAGTCTGCCTTGGAGATGACCCCCAGCTGATTGTCAGGGAGAGGTCTGAGTAACAGGTGGCACTGAGTGCAGACTGTTCTGACCAGGCACTGTTTGAGGTGACTGTCAGGGACTTTCCCAATGTTAGCATCGAAAGTCCTGGAAAGTGCTTCAGTCTCTGGCAAGCCAGAACAGCTGGCCATTGAACTTAACCCCTTACTTCATACAACTTCATGTTGCTGTGCACCACTGTCTACATCTGTGTGCTCCATGGCACTGGCCATACTACATATTGATGTCTGGGTCTTAAAACAGTGTTACAGGTATTATTTCCACCTTACCCATAGGATCAGACAAGACCACACTCAGTGGGTCCTATACAAAGTCATGCTACTGGATTTGTGATCCCCAGAAAGGTCAGCTTTCTGAAACAAATGATATGTATCCTCCAATCCATCTATCCACCACTGACAGTTATTGCTCTAAAATGCAGATCTGTCACTGACATTTTCTTGCTTAAAACCCTTCAATGACTTCTTGTTTGCAGAATAAAGAGCAATCTCTAGCATAAATTCCCTTCATGATCAAGCCACATTGACTATACTGTTTCCTGCTTTTGTATATGCTGTTCCCTCTTTGGTAATGACTTTCATCCTTTTTACACCTGGCCAACTCCTATTCATTTTTTAAAGCCTTCTACAGATTTAATCCCTGCCTCTTCTTTGATTCTGCAGTGCCTTATATATAACTGTACTGCAGCATTTATCACATGGTATTATAATTACATGTTTGCTTATCTTCCCTACTGGACTAGTAGTTCCTTAAAGGTAAGTTTCATGACTTATTCATCTTTTATTCTCAAGAGCCCAGCACCAGACATTGATATTTGTAGCATTTTTTAACATTCACTCCTATTTTATGGCTCTAAAAAGCAAACCAATACTATCAGTTTGGTCTTAATTATTGAGTATTTTGCATCCCTAAAAATTACCCTACCCCTGACCCTTGTATTATTCCTCACAGATAAAATAAGGCTCAAAAAATTGTGTGGGAGTTAGGGATGAAGTTAGAACATCAAATTATCATTTTACTTTGTAATTAAAAAATAAAACCTGGGATTTCTGGTAAAGATGGTGAAGTAGGTAAACACTATGCTTGCCTCTTCTCACGATCATATCAAATTACAACAAAATTACAGAACTACAGCCATCAGTGGGAGTCACCTAAAATCTAGCTGAACAGAAGTCCTACAACTAGGGACAAACGGAAGAGGACACCTTGAGACTGGCAGGAGGGACAGAGACATGGAACGAGCTGGTCCCACATTCACTTGTTGAGGTTAAAAATCAGAAAGGATATTGTGTCTGCCCCAGGAAGAAGGAGTCCTGGCCCCACACTGGGCTCCCTAGGCCATATTTTCAGTGCTGGGAAGAGAATTCTCAGAATTCCTGGCTAAAAATCAGCAGAGATTATGGCTGGGTGAGAGGGAGGGCTGCTGGAGTCCCAGACACTTCTCTTAAAGGGCCTGCAGACAGACTTGCTAAGAGACTCACTCTCTCTGAGCTCCAGTGCTGGGGCAGCTGCTTGAGGTGTGCCAGAGACATACAAGGAGGAACTGAATTGTTTGGATTCAGGGTGAGGGCCAGAGGGGCAGCTTTCCCCCAGACAGAAGTGCTGGCAGAATCCATTGTTTCTTTGTTGAGCCCTGCTCCTTCCCAGTATGCAGATGCAGGTGCCTCTATATCTGAAATTCCATCAACCTGGCTAAATCCATTCACCCAACCCTTGTGATTCCCTGAAGCCTTACTTTATCCAAGTCACTTCGGAGGCTTTTCCATACAAATGACCTGTCTTTGCTCATGTTATGAATTTTCCCAAAATCTCTCAAAGGTTCACAAAACCCATACAAGCGGCATCTGGCCTCAGCATGCCCCATATCTCTTGCTGAGCAGCCCCAAACTCAGACTAGTTAGTGGCAGCCAGCTTCATTTAGTGGCTTGGCCAATCTAGGCACCTCTAAGCCCAGTGTGGCCATCTGAGGATTGCTTGGTGGTACATGCCAGGTGGCCCTCAGAAGGGCATAGCCTTCGACTGAATTTGGCCTGTGGTGGGGTCCCTCTCAGGAGGCCTCGGGGCCAGCATGCCAGTGGTTGGCTTCAGACAGAGCTAGACACCACCCAGGTTGCATCTGAGGACAACACACCCATAGGGCTGACTGGGCAGGCACAAGAGTCCTGCTAAAGCAAATCCTGCTCCATAGAGCCAGCCCCTCACCAGCCAGTCCTCACCAATCAGCCAGAGGGTCAATCCCTCCCACTCGCTGATGTGCAAATAGCAATCAAGGATCAACTACAAGATGGCACACACAACCCATTCAAGGGACACACTGGAGCTCAAGTGATCTGGGAAAACTGCCACTGGACCCCAGAGTACACCTACTATATAAGGCCACCTTACTAAGACCAGAAGACATAGCAGCCTACCTAATATATAGAACCAAATATAGGGAGGCAGTTAAAATGAGGAGGCAAAGAAATGTGTCTCAAATGAAAAAACAGAACAAAATTCCAGAAAAAGAACTAAACAAAATGGAGACAAGTAATGTACTAGATGCAGAGTTCAAAACACTGGTTATAAGGATGCTTAATGGACATAAAGGAAGAGTAGATGAACTCAATGAGAACTTTAACAAAGAGATAAAAAACATAAAAATGGTGATAGAGAACATAAAAAAGAACCAGTCAGAAATGAAGAATACTCTAACTGAAATGAAGAATATATTGCAGCAAATCATAAGTAGATTAGATGAAGCACAGAGTCGAATCAGTGATTTAGAAGGTAAGGTGGCAGAACACACCCAATCAGAAGAGCAACAACAAAAGAATCAAAAAATGAGGATAGTTTAAGGGGGGCTCTGGGACAACAGAAAGTATACCCACATTCACATTATACGGGTACCAGAAGAAGAAGAGAAAGAGCAAGAGATTGAGAACCTATTTGAAGAAATAATGAAGGAAAACTTCCCTAATCAGAAGAGGGAAGTAAACATACAAGCCCAGGAGTCCACCGAGTCCAAAACAAGCTGAACGCAAGCAGGCTCACACCAAGACACACTATAATTAAAATGTCAAAGGTTGAAACAAAGAGAGAATCTTAAAAGCAGCAAGAGAAAAGCAGTTAGTTAACTACAAGGGAGCTCCCATTAGAATATCAGCTGATTTTTTAACAGAAACTTTGCAGGTCAGAAGGAATTGACATGAAATAGTCAAAGTGATGAAAAGCAAGGATCCAAAACTAAGATTGCTCTATCCAGCAAAGCTATCATTTAGAATCAAAGGATAAATATTTTCCCAGACAAGCAAAAGCTAATGGAGTTCATCACCACCAAACCAGTATTACAAGAAACGTTAAAGGGCCTTCTTTGAGAAGAAAAAGTAAAAGATAAAAAATATGAATAAATAACTATGTAATCATCAAAAATTACTTTAAATGTAAATGAATTAAATGCTCCAATCAAAAGATACAGGGTGAATAAATGGGTAAGAAAACAAGACCCTTACAAATCCTGCCTAAAACAGATTCACTTCAGGTCAAAAGACACACACAGACTAAAAGTAAAATGATGGGAAAAGATATTTCATAAAACTGAAAACAAACAAACAAATTTGGGTAGCAATACTAATACCAGACAAAATAGACTTTAAAACAAAGGCTATAAGAAGAGACAAAGAAGGACTCAATAATCTTACTTCTGGGTATTTGAAGAAACCCAAAACATTACTTTGAAAGGACATGTGAATTCATATGTTCTTTGCAGCATTATTAACAGTAGCCAAGATATGGCAGCAAACTGGTTGTCCATTAATGGATGAATGGATAAAGAGAAAGTGGTACAAATATACAATGGAATCTACTCAGCCATAAAAAAGAATGAAATCTTACCATTTACAACAACACAGATGGACCTAAAGGGTATTGTGCTGAGTATGGTAAGTCAGAGAAAGACGAATGCCTTATTATTTCACTTACATGTGGGATCTAAAGAACAAAATAAACAGACAAACAGAATAGAAACAAACTTATAGGTACAGATAACATTTTGATAGTTGTCAGATGGGAGGAGAATGGGGAGCTCTAAAACAGGAAAGGATTAAGAAGTACAAATCGGTAGTTACAAAATAGTCATGGGATGTAAAGTACAGTATAAAGAATATAGCCAAAAATATTATTATAACTATGTATGATGTCAGATGAATACTAGATTTATTGGGGTGATCATTTTGTAAGTTATATAAATGTCTAATCACTATGGTGTACACCTGAAACTAATATAATATTGTATGCCAACTGTATTTGAAAAATAAAAAGTTATTTTAAAAAATAAATTAAAATAAAACCTGAGAGTTTATAGATTTTTTTAATACACTGCAACAAAACAGCTAGGAAAACACACCCAATTTCAACTAGCATTGTGCATTGCATATAAAATCTTAATTAAGCTATAAATGAATGAATGAATGAATGAGTTCAGAATTTCTATTCTAGACATACGATTTTTTGTGTTCTTATATTTTGATCAGGTATAACTATAAAATAATAAAACTCTTGTTTGATTTTGTTTGTGCTAGCAAACAGACCAGAATGACATTGCCTAGAAATTTCTAGAAGTCGTTTTTGGGACCTGCCTTAAGAAGCAATCTATTAATCAACTATAAGCCACTTCTTATTACTTTAAAGACAAATCTTGTTTTTGTGTTACCTAACATAAATTTCCATTTATCCATAAGGCTTGGATCCCAAAGACACTTGGCTATTTTCAAAATTAAAACCTAACTTCAAAGGATAAAAATTTTTCGCAGTTGATGATATGTAAAAAGAGGTAGCAGACTCTAAAGTCAATTCCAAGATTTAAAAAGTGTTCTTTAAATAAGTGGATGAAAATAAGTGTATATGTGTATTAGAATTATTCACCTTATTTTGGATACATTGTATCTATTAGAACACATAGGTACTTACAGAGAATGAGATGTGGTTATATACATGTACAGGCTTTAGAAAAAATGGTTTATTTAAACTTATGTGTTTAGAAGTTATTTCAGCTTAATTTAGTAGAATTAACTGTGAATTCACTATTTTTCTGTTTCTATGCTAAACAGGAATAATGAGATTCATGAAATATCATTCCTGCTCTCAAAAAGCTCACAGAGAAGAAAAACATATAGACATACCACTGTAACACAGTGAAAGAAGTCTTACAGTGAAAATATATATTCAATGTAGTTCCAGTGTCCAGGAAGGAGTGATTATCTCTGGGTGGAAGGCTTCACAGAGGTGGTGACACCTCATCAAAGTTCAGATGGGTAAATACAAGCACAAGTTTCATTAGCTTAATGAGATGGGCAAACTAGGTACAAGAAACAGTATGTGCAAAGACACTGAGGCATGAAACAACACAGTGAGTTTGGAAAATTACAAGCCTTTTGATATTGCTGGAGCATGGAATTCAAGTAAAGGAATGCAGAGGTATTTCATTGGAGAGGCTACCGACACAAATACATGTAAGTGAAAATGTGTATTTTTGTTTGCAGATGATTATGTGTGTCTACTGTCTTTCCAAAATACATCAATCAGACTGTAACTGAGGCAACAGTGGCTCTCATATTTACTACATGGTTTTATTTTTGTCTGAATTTATTTATTTTTTTAAAGTCTCTGGTCTCCACTTATTTGTTCTATTTCCCAGTTGCTCTCTCACACCTTTTATTCATTTTCCTCTGAGCTCTAGTTCACTGTTTCTTCCCACATTGATCTGAGTCTACCTAGTCTCAAAGGTCATTCTTCTTTCTAATATCTCCTCTTCAGAACCAAGATCAAATGACCTCTCCTCTCACAAGCCTTTCCGACTAAGTCTAATGCTTAAAAATTTAGGTTTTGGAATAAGACAGATCTGCATTTGAAACCTGAGTCTCTCATTCACCATCTTTGTGCTCTTGGGCCAGTCACTTGGCTTCTCCAGTCCTTGCTATCCTTATCTGTAAAATAGGGGTAATGCATCCTGTACAGAGAGCTTGTGAGTATTAAAAAAATATAACAAATGTAAAGTGCTTAGTATAGAACCTTGGTCTTCAATATTGTTAATCAAATTCAAATTGTCCAATGATCTTCATGTCTAAGTCATATACATACATAGGTGATTTCACCTTGACTTTATCTGCCTTCTGAGGCCTTGGGAAGCAGGGCTCTTGTGCTGCACAACTCCAATGCAAATGATGCAGTATGGCCAATCTGGAAAGGAGAAAGAAGCTTTTCCTTTCAGTTAGTTTCTTTCCACACTTTGTTTTAACTTTATAAATACATTGCTTTAATGTTTTAAAGTCTCGATAGGGTTTCTAGGCAGGAAGATCTGGGCTATGTGTTGGCTTGTTAACTTTCTATTTTGTACTAATATTTATTTTTTTTTAAAAGACTAAACTAATAATATACTTTCGAGAAACAGCATATTAGAAATCATTCCAGTCAGAATTAGTTAGGATTTTAGAAAAATGTCCATCAAAAAGTATATGTTGGCAGAAAGAAGAATGAGCACTGGCTTTCCAGTCAAGCAGAAATTGAACAGTGGATTTGGAGCCAGCAGTTAAGAATTACATAATCCAGTTAAACCTTTGTTTCCTCATATTTTTAAGGCAGCTAATAATTCCAACCACATTAGGGTACTTTCAGGCACCTAAATAAGATACTGTGTATGTAGAGTACTCAGCACAAAGTCAACAAACAATGGGTTCTCAACAAATGGTACCTGTGATAATTTTCATTAACTGCAGGTTGCTGTCTTAGTTGCTGGCTTATAACAAGTTAGAATTAAGATACTGGTTAAAATTGAAGATTAAATTAGGGTTGGTATTAGGATTGGCAGTTAGGGTCTGTAATAGATTAGGGTTAGGACTAAAAAGAGAATTCAATTAAGGTTAGAATTAAAATGCAATGGTAGTTATTATTAAGGATAGGGTCAATTAAGACTGGATAATAGAAGGAAGAAACAGAATAAGGAGCACTGGTTTAGTTGGGTGGAAAATTAAACAGGAAAACATGACAACCTATATAGACTTTACTGATAAAAGTCATACAGAGAAGAAAGAATGAGGGGAAAGCAGAAGTGTCATAAGTCTTCTGAGTTCTTTTCCCCAGGTGCTGTAATCTCCCTCCTAGATGAATATGTAGTATTCACCCCACTAAAGCCAAGTTCCCTCTTCCCCCTCCACAGAAGCAGCATGGGGAAAGGAATGCCCAGGGCCCACACAGCTGAGTAGAAGCCAGTAACAGTGCCAGCTTCACATTCCACACCCCCAGCTACCCATGCTGTTGCTGAGTGGACAAGGGCATCCAGGAGCCAAAGCCAGCCCTCTCTCCACTCCCCTTCACTGCTCCCCCGCCCTCCAATTTTCACTGTAGCTACCAGTTCTTTAATCCCACCAATAGCCTACTCCGGACTTTGTGCAACTCTGGGAAACACATATTATATGTCATAGCATTTAAGAGCTGTAAGTAACCATAGAGATCAAAATCCAACATGGATACTTTTATTTTACCTATTTTAATGATAGGATTATTCCTTGGAGGTCAGTCTTTTCTTTGTAAAACTCTATTTCTAGTGAATAGGATGCCTGTAAGATGCTGGCTGTACATACACATGTACAAACTACATTAGAATGATTACAGACAAGGAGTTATTCCAATGGAGACATTCACATCTGTAGGAGAAACTATTCTTTCACTCTGAGTTAAACAGGAGTGAGGAACTCCTCACATTGTACACTGCTGGGAGTATTGAGAGTGAGTTTCTTTATTCCTCCTGCCTCTATGTGCTGCTCCTATCCAACACTGGTAATCCTTTACTACACCCCTGTCTGAACGAAGAAAGTCACTTAACTTCTCTGAGTTTCATTTTCTTCATCTGTTCAACAAGGGGTATTAATTAGGTGATCTTGAAGGTCCTTTACAACTCCAATACTCTTTTATTCCATGATTCTAAAAGCCAATGACTACTTCCTTTTCCCAGGGCCTTAAGTGCTGCCAAACTGATGCTGATGATGCAGAAAAGGGAAAGGGAGCCAAGAGGAAAAGAGCATTCCAGAGTCTCATTTGCTCTCTCTTAATACTCTCTCCAAAACAGCTCTCCTCTCCTCCCACCCTTGGTTCTCCTCTATTGCAGTTCCAGTGCAGGGTGGGGCCAGACTAGCAGAGTCATTAGAGAATTAAGGGAAGATAGGCAGAAGTGGACTACTGCAGAGAAGCAGATTGAATAGATGATTAATTAGAGGTACTTAGAACCTAATCCCACATCCTGTCATCCCCATCCCACCCACCCCACTCTCACAACCCCCTATACTAACCTGTCCTCTCTTAAACCCACTTATATTATCTATCTCTAAGATTTCTTCTGGCTCCAAAGATAATACTCTTTATCCATGAAGACCCTTTAACTGAGGTAGCCTGAACCTTCTCTTTTGAAGCCCCATTCTCATTTTGAAAACACACCTGCTCCTTGCTTTTCTCTGCATGACTAAACTCATACCAACTTGGTCTCACCTTTGTCAGAAATTCCAGTCTTCCTGTTATCTCTCCCTACCCCATCCCATAGTCCATCCTCATCTCTTTCTTATACCCAGGTCTTCACATCCCTCAAACACACTACTCCCTCCATCTTTGCCTCTCAGAGATTTTAAGATGCCAGAGAACCCAGAGGGTAGGAATGGTTTGGAGTCACCGAGATGTGTCAAGGCAGCCCTAGGTGGTCAAACACTGTCCTGCAAATAATTCTCAATAACTACCCAGACACTCAGGAAATGTTCAAAAAGCAGGCAGAGCTCTTCTCTCAGAAACCATGAATAAGCTCTAGAAATAGTGATAGGAAAAACAGTGGAGCCGCATTCTGACCATCCTGAAGGATGTCCCCAGAGAATATTCTCTCTTGGCTTCTGGTCCAGGAGTTGGAAGACATGCACCCAAATCTCTCATCTAGGGACAAAATATGATCTCATAGGATGTGAAGGCACTTGGAAAATCATATTATTCTATGTCCTTGCCAACATTTGTATTTTCTACTATAACTTGAGTAGGTCAGTTAATACTCTTTGGACCTATGTTACACCTGAATAATAAGGAGTTGGGCCAAATATTTTCTAAGAATGCTTATATATGTAAATTTTTTTTGATTCAGAAGTTCTAAAATTTAGAAATTGATTCCCAAAAGCTAAGTTTGAGCAAATTGACTCAAAAGGATTCCTTTATAAGATGTACCAAGACTCTTCCAGAGATACTCAACCACAAAGAAGAGCAACCCCAGTGACTTGAGACTCTTGAGCCAAGAGCAAGTACAAGACACCCTGACTCTCATACATACTAGAATGGGCCTCAGGGAAGAGAACTGCATTAGTCACAGATGCACTAGTCCTGAGGGTCTGTAGATCAGACCATTCATACAGGAATCTTAATCACTAAAATTTGAGAAGGTAGGACAAGATTCTCTGAAAGATTAAGAAAGAAGAAAAAGCATTTGGGGTGAGGGAAGAGGAAACTCCACTTTAGTGGGGTGAATACTATATATTCATCTGGGAGGGGGATTACAGCACCTGGGGAAAAGAACTCAGAAGACTTACGTCACTTCTGCTTTCACTCCATTCCTTCTTTTCTGTATGACTTTATTAGTAAATTCTATATAGGATTTCACGTTTTCCTGTTTAATTTTCCACCCAGCTAAACTGGTACTCCTTATTCTGTTTACTATCAGCCTGGCAGTAAACAGAAGATAGGAAAGATAAGAGGAAACTGCTGAGTTGTTTTGCAGCCCACTTGGTTGAGCAAAGGTCTGAAGTGAAATCACTGCTTTTTAGAAGGTGGGTAATTTCTGTGACAAAAGATTGAGAGAAATGTTGAGTCGTGGCCTAAGGGCTAGAAGATGCCTTTCAGAAAATTGCCTGGGGCCACAAATTGTTGCTGGAGAGAGAACTTGCAGCAATTGGGTCAGAGGAACCAAGGATGTTGGTGTTTAGAAGAATGGTCAAGGTAATTGTTACCCATTGGGGATCTGTCCCTGGGCACAGTGTTGATAAGGAGCCCCCCCCCCCCCAAGGCTCTTGGGAATCCCCAGTTGCCAAAGGGGATAGGCCAGGGCTGGAGGATCTAACTAGTGGGCACGCCCTTGTCCAGGCCTGCAGTGGCCGCTCTCGCCAACTGGCCCAGAGCCCTGCCCCACTCCCCTCCCTCCAACCTAAACCTAAGAGGGGTGCGCGCCGGGTCTCGCTGCTGAGCCAGCTCCCTCTCTCCGTTCCACACCCGAGCCTGGCTGGCCAAGCTCCCAGGGGAGGGGTTGGAAGGCACCACCACGACGCGGAGGGGGCGTGGGGAGTGGGGAATGCGACAGCCTGCCCCCCCTCGCAACCAGCCCAGCCCCCCCCCGTTACCCCCCTCCACCTCCAAGCGAATGGTTTGCTCCAAGCGCCCTATTTAATCCCGGCGACTGCAGCAGCGCCGGCTCCCTTCTGGTCCCCACGTCGGCCCCGGGCTCCCAGAAGCTCCGGGGCGCCCTTTCGGTCAGAGCCGTCGTCTACCCCCTCCCTAGCCCCGGCCCCTAGGGACGCAGGCTCTCCCGCGCCCAGCAGGGAGCCGGCCGGGAAGCGCGATGGGGGCTCCTTCCGCCCTGCCCCTGCTCCTTCTCTTCGCCTGCTGCTGGGCGCCCAGCGGGGCCAACCTCTCCCAGGACGGTGAGTGAGTGAGGGGGCGGCGCCAGGGGAGGAGGGCAGCGACCAGGGCTGGGGTTCCGAACCGCACTGGGGGCGGAGGGGCTCTCCTGGCTTTGTTTGGAACCTGGGGTTCAAGTCGCCGGCCGCTAATATCCCTGTGCCTGTCTGAGCATCTATGTCTCTGTGGGTCGTGGGTGTGCCGGGTATGCTCCTTGTACACCGTCGAGTGTGTCTGCGCGTGCACCGCGGTTGGAGTCTGTTGTAGCAGCCCGGGGTGTGGATGTGTTGATGTCCGTGTGTGTCTGGGTGTGCGCGTCTCTGTTGGTGTCTGGTTTTGCGTTCCTGTGTCAGTATCTGTGCGTATGTCTGTGTCAATGTGTGCTGGAGGTGGAGTGAGACAGTCAGGGCGTGTGTCGGGTGTTTGTGTATGTATGTCTGGAGGGTTGGGTGGCCAGTTCAATCCCCCAAACTGCTGTATGAAAATATTTCTGCTACCCCCACCATCTCCCCACCCGCAGCGGAGCTCCTAGTGCCCAGGGAAGGGGGCCTGGGTGAGGTTGTTGAGGGGGGCGTGGGCAAGGGGGTGGCTTCTCCTTGGAGCAAAACAACAACACAGGGCGGAGGGGGCCGCGGGATGGCAATATCCCTAGCGGTGGCTGAAGCTGGAAGAAACCCAGACAAGAGCAGAGGAGGTGGGTGGCAGGGCAGGCGGGGCGGAGGGGGCGGGGAAGGGGCGGGGAGAGGGGAGGGTTAGGGAAAAGAAAGGATCAAGATATTTGGGAAAGGTGATGCACGGAAAACCAAAAGCTTTCCTTGGCTAAACATTGATTTCTCCACATTTGGGGTGGAGTAGCATGCCTAGCCCCTTTGCCCCAGTGTGGAACTCAAACCTTCTTTGGTTTTTAATGGTAGAGAGATGAAGGAAGAGAGTGAGGGGAGAAAGGAGGCGGAGCCAGGAGTGAGGAGACTTGGGGAAGAGCCCCTCCTGTTCTGGACCCCACTATGTAGGTCAGCTCTGTGTGGGCACCTCAGCTTTCTTAAAGGCTGCTGATGGTTAATGGGCTGGCAGTTAAAAGGAGACCAGGAAGGGAACCAGAGCTCAGAACCTCGCATCCCAGAGGAGGGAGGGCAGGCTGTGAAGGGACTAAAGGAATGCATCTTCCAGTCTCCTCCATCCCAGTCAGAGCTGGGCTGGGATGGGGGAGGGGGAAGAAGGAAGGGAACCTCTGCTGAGCAAAGGGAAGTGGAGAGAGTGAGCAGGAGGGTGGTGGCTATGCCCGGCCAGATGCCAATGAAAAACAGAACCAGAAAGAACCGCAGGGGAGGAGAAAAGGGAGGAGGCTCCTGGGTGATGGACCCAGTGGCCAGCAGGGATGGGCACAGGGCGGGGCGGGGGTGGAGAGGGGAGGGGTTGAAACTGGGGAGGATGATGTAGAGAATTTCATCTGAAGAAAACAGACGAAGAGCCAGGGTGCTAGGTGAACGATCACTCCATCTCGCCTGACCTCCCCCAGCTCTGTCTCCATCATGATAAAGGAGCTTCCACTGGTATAGGGATACTGGGATCCCTTCCCTACAGATGGCTGGCTGACTCCTTCCACCATGTACCCATCAACACTCCCCAAAGGGAGTTCCGGTCTGAGTCACCACAGAGACAAGTGGCCCTCCTCTCCCCTATGTGGAATCCCTCTTCGCCAGGGGTCTGCACTGATGACCTAACTCACTGAGGAGGTGTAGGAAGTTCAGAGGGAGGACAGGCTAAGTGCAAGGTAAGGAGAGGAACTGGGTGTTTGTACCTCAATAATGACCCTCTACTAGGCCTTGATTTTCAAGTGTAGCCCCTGGCCCTCTCATCCTGCTAGCTTCATTAAAGACAGACAAGTGTGACCGAAACTGCACTTGCTCAACAATGGGAACTGTTGGTGCCAGGCCAGTACCTAAACAGAAAGAAGCCATCCCCAAAAGCTATGAGCTCTTTCAACTCTAGAATGTTAACACTGGAAAACAGAGTAAATCTATATGCTAGCTAATTCTTCACCAAATGCACTATTCTTTCTTGGTCCTCAACTTGGAGGCCCAGCCCCCACTCAGGCTTAAGGTTGAGAGGAAGAGAAATGCTCTATCCTCATATTTTAAAATATGCCTTAGAGCAGCTGCTTGAGAGAAAGAGTAGAAGGCACTAAGCTTTGAATGGAGAATTTCTAGAAGAGAGGTTGGGGAGTCAGGAATGGGGAGAGAGGTCCGTTAACTAGTAAGAGTCAAATTAAGCAATTTTCCTTGTAGAAAGATAGTGGATTTGTCTGGTGTGCAATGTCTCAAGATGCACTAATGTGTAATATACAACCACATATAATCTACCTGAATTAATTCTACCTTAGTTTCTGGATCTAAGAAGGCCAGCTCTAATGGTGGGAGGTAGATGTATAGATTTAATGTTGATTGATGAAGCCATTCTGACCAGGATCTTGCAGAAGAAATGCCTACCCCTGAGCTGGTCTGGGGCCCCTGGGCAGGGAGCAAGGCAGTTCATAGTTTGACCATTACATAGGTAATGTTTGCCCAAAACAGGGAGAGAGGAGGTGTGAAAGTTTAAGGACAAGATACCCTAATACACTGATGCTTGAGTGGTCAAAAGTGTGTGGTAGAGTGGCTATTTTCATTCAGAATAAGAAAAACAGATTTCATATGCTGCTGAGGTATATAGCTCCCTGGAGTACAGCATACATTTTCTTAAGCTTCATAAGACTGAACAGGGATTGAAAAGCTGGAGACAGGCAAGCAGCGATAATCTGAATCTGGTTATTCATGCTGTGGCTTGAAGCTCAGGTATGTTTTAGACATTTCAGAGTTTGCCACCTGCCCCTTCCTCTCACATTTCTCCACTAGTATTGGCAAAAGTTAGCAATTCCAAGTTTGGGGAATACGTAATGTGTCCTGTGGTTATCTCTCTGGTGAGCAGCTCGTGTTCAACATTGTGACCAGCTTTCCTTGGATTCTTCCTTCTCAAGTTATTTCCAGAATTCTGAATTGATTTAGTCTAGAGATAGATGGATAGACAGCTTCACTTTATTTTAGACCAGGTTATAGCAATTTAACCTTGTACTGCACTGCCCCACACATGGATATCTTCTCCCTTCCCAATGACCTTCTGTTCACTGCTATCCATTCTGCAGCCCCCTGGCCAGGTGCCCAGTGTACAGATCAGGGCCAGAGTGCTGGAGAAGTTCAGTAGGCATTCACTCTAGAGCTGCCCACAGATCTGCTTGGCAGACCTACTCCATCTACTTTCTGTTCCTAGTTGCAGCCGTTACTGTTCTGTTTCTGTTCCTGTTCTCTTCCTAGTTGCAGCTGTAACCCTTGGAAAGGATATGCTTTCCTTTCAGACACGTGCATTTTCTGGCACAAAGAAGTTGAGACCACGGAAGAGACACTGGTATAGCAGAGGTTAGTTAATTCCATACAGAATCAGTCTGCCTGATGTGGAGCCTAAGCTCTGGAATGTCAACTGCCAATCCAGCAATTATGCCAAAGGTTCTGTACTAAGCTTTCTCCAGAGCTAGGCAGCACTGCTGGTTTTAGTAGTTTCCTCTAGAGCAGTGGTTTCCTCACTTTTTTTTTTATGTGAAATTTCTTTCTCATATAAGTTAAACAGATAAAAGGAGAATTACTCTTGTTGAAACAAGAGAAGTAAGACCTATAGCCCTTTCACTCTTCTTCTTGGCTTTATCACACTCCTCATAATCTGTAAGGCACAACTTAGGGTTCTGCTACATACAGTTTGAAATCCTGAGCCCTAGACTGACAGTAAAGTGAGTCAGCTCCCTACCCTTAGGGGCTATCTCTGTCTCTATCTCTATCTCATTCCCCTTCCAACTGAGGAAGAAAAGAGGTCCAAATCTAATTTCAAGAGTGCCTTGTTGGAGACATTCACTATTCACTCGGAGAATGACTCATACTTCTGCAGCCATAAAATTCTACAGATGACATCTTTTTGGTGTTCTGGTCACTCTGAAATAGCAGACTAGGTAGTTGTGCCATTGTTCTGTAATTCTTTAGATTTTATTTTGGTAGTCCTCGCAGTTACTACCACCTTGCAGTCCAAATAATATGTAGAATAAGATTAAAAGTTGCTTTTCCTTAAGTTAAATGCTAGGGGAAAAAAATCCTCATAGTTATCACAAGAGAAATAAAACCCCTGGATCTGCAACAAGTGACATTCTTTGTTGTTTCCTAGTACAGAACTATATACTGTCCAACTATCTGGTCCAACTATCCCTTTTTGGTCATCTACTTCTCAGTAATGGAATTTCGCCTAAGGATAGAAATCTAGCCTCCATATTCTCCATGAAAGTAGGCTGTATAAAGGGCCAGTTCTTTATTGACTACGAAGTGAAAAATCTAGGGTATTAAAAAGTTTTTGGTTATAATATCTTTTTTCATTTTTCATATTATAAGTTAATATTTTTCTTTAACCATTTCCTATAGGCCCCTAATACTGGATGAGGTCATGTTCTAAAGCTCCATCCATCCATAAACTCTGAAATCAGCAGTAATGATCATTCCTTACAAAGTCAGAACCAGCTAATGCTCAGGGGTTTTATAACCCAAGTAAAAACCCAATTCAATCTCCTGTTATAACAAGGAGATCCATCACTAAGAGCGCTGAGAAGCCCAGCCCTCAAGAGTCTTGAACACATGAAGCTGTTGAGATTTTTACAAAATACAGGCTCAGTAAAGCTACATATTCTTCACTGAAGCAACAAGAATTATTTGCCGCTTTACCACATTTCCCTAAGCCTGGAGAAAATGACCAACTGTCCCAATTAATACAGGCCTTGAAGTCTTAAGGACAATACCTTTCTTAAGAGACATGATCCATTTCTTCTTTCCATGTATGATCAAGACTGAACTATTTACAGCAATTTTTGGTGCCTTAGAGTACTCTGATGCTAACATATCTCATACTCTATCTGATGGTAATACATTTTGGCTTGCTCATGCCCTGGTGTCTCTGAGGGGACACGGGCTCTGTGGTACTGCTTACCTCATTTGATGATAATTGTAATTTTATTCATAATTGGTTGTAACAAATTAAAACCCTCTCTACCACCATCTATACTTAGGTAATTATCATAATTACTGAGGCCCATATTGGCAAATTCAGTCTAGTGGTGGTCCTCATTTATATACTCTTGGATGTATATATGACAGGTTCAAACAGAGTACTTCAGGAGGCCTTTTAGAGCAAGTGATGGGTGTGCAACATGATCCTAACAGGAGCCCTGATGTTTGTTCTTTCAGTTTTGTTGTTGGAGAGCTGGCTTTCTTAAACCCATGATCCCACTTGCTTCTCCTGTTTTTTGTGGAACAAACTACCTGTGCTTTGAGCTCTCCATGGTGCTAGCCCCTGATGGTGACACTCCAGGCGCTTCTTGTTGCTCTCCATGGTCCTGCTCCCTCCACGTTTCATCATCTCTACTCTCCACAATGCGATCCTCAGAACAAGGTGGCAATCTCCCTCTCCCACCACAAACACACACATGATCTTAGTTATGACCCTTGACATGCTCCACTGAGAGAGTCCTCACAACCATCTAATCAACTGTAGGAGGGGGACAGAAAGGAAAATCAATTATGAGGTTGAAAAGAATTGTTTGAAATGCTCAGGAGACTAGGGCCTAAAGTGACCTCAAATGGCCTCAAAAGAACTGGATGGTTTGCCACACATATGGACTCGTATATTAAAAACAGAACTACAAATAGTCATGTTTTAGATTGAGACAGTATTGCTCATATACAATAACCATACATACACTATAACGGTGGAATGCAAAACGAGTCCTATTCAGTTTATAAGCATGCACCACTTAAAACCATCTTGAGCCTGATGACCAACTCCAGCTGTCCTGTTATAGAGCTTATTTCCCCTTTTCCTTCAATCTTATAGGTAAACACAAAGACAACACATGGTGATAGGTTGTCAGAATAGATACTAGAGGGATTCAATACATAGGAGGCATAGAAAACATGTCCCCCATCTTTATAACCATCCTGTACAGAATTAAATGGCCTTAAATATAACCACCCCATCCTAGAGTCCAAGTCTTTGGACAAATCTCAAGAGATGCATCCATAAACTGGACTCTGCTGCTCTTTTGGAGTATCTGCTAATAAGCTTATGACATCAAGTGTGACAAGTCTGAGACTAGACAGCCTATTCCTCCCATCACATAAGAACTACACAAGCTTCTCTTCCCCTAAGTGCTGATTTCCCTAAATGTCAATTTCTGCATAATAGTCCATATAATAGTTAAACACTTATGAATGACCTACAGCAGAGTCTAGCTGGGGAAGCAAGCTTCCAGAATGAATTTCTAGGACCCCTCTTCTATTCCCTCATTTGAAACAAGGAGAAACTTCGTTCTTCAAGGACAGGTAATGGAAGTGATTTATCTCCATGAGTGAACATTCCAGAAGACAGAATTAGGGTTACAGTAACAGTTGAAGTATCTCCCAACTACTCATCCCCCTGAGTCCCCTATTCCTGTGAAGAGCAGACATGTTTCAGAAAGGATTCTAGTGCAGAGATTCCAATATTTTTTTAATATGTGTGTCATTCTTCTATGTGAGCTCTTAACTCTGGGATTATTTAACCCTCTTATATCTCTTCATCTTTCCCTGACATCTCCAGGAGAATCATAAGAAAGCTAAATAATATAAATAACTAAAATGTCTTCTCTAAGGATCTATTTTTCCTTACCCCTGCAAGACCTACACTAATTGTGTATTGACTGCTAATTATAAGCACCTTTGGCTCATTTACTTCCAGTTCAGGGTGAGGAAGGTCAGACACATCAACTTGCCCTAGGGGAAAAAAAGAAAAAGAAATGAAGGCTGATATCTCGACCAGTCACCTCTAACCATTACTTAGCTCTCAACTTCCTTCACATAGTCCCAAATACTAGCAAGAAAAAATGAAGAACTAGTACTTCTAATAACAGATTTCATTGGGAATATGCAGATACTTGCTTTATATGTTTATTTTTCTTCTGTGCTCTGGTTCTTAGCTTCCAATCTGATTCTAGAATTCTAGCCGAAGCCTCAGAAAGGGTGAAAAGCTACAAAGGTGAACTGGTTTATTGAGTCTCTGACTTAAATACCTGATACTTCTTGGGAACCCAGCAAGATTCTAATAAATACATCAATGGCAAGTAACTTAAGACTTAGCATAGCCTAGGTCGCCTCTGGAGCCTGGGGCCATGTTCTTATATTATTATAAAATGAAGGCCCAGTTTTACCATCTGCTCCTAATCATTCATCCCTCAGAAAATGTAAAAACTGACAGTAGGACAATTGTACTCACTCATTCCTACTAGTTCTTACTCTAATTCTTAAAGATAAAGTCTTTCAGAACACATATTATATCTTTCCTCCCCTAATTTCTATCCTATAATCTCATATGAATATGAAAATTACCATCACTAAGCTCCTGGGCCTCACATATTTTCATTTATCCTCAACTGCTGCTTAATGCCAATTCTCTTCCAGTTTCCAAGCCTGGAGTCCAATGTCAGTAACAGATGGATTGAGCCTTAGCCCTGGGGAGGAAAGGATTTTGGCCGTTGCCTGGGGAGTTTTAGCAGAATAGAGAGCCTGGATTCTGCTTTGGGGAGAATCTCCGTGTTTAAGCCATATGGTTTTATGGAAGTAAGAGGTTCTGATTACTAATGGGCTTGTAAAAAAGGGCTGTGTATCTGGGTCATAAGAAAAGCTCTGTGTTTATATCAGAAAAAAAAAATAAAACAGACATATGAATAGTAGGAAATTATATATGAATAATAAGAAATTGTAGCGTACCATATGTTGAGGGACACATATTGAAGGAGAGAAAGAAGGTAACCAGGTCAGAATATATATGCACTTGGGGCACAAAAATGAGTTTATCCCCACATCAAAGAAGAGACACTCAGTGAAGGTTTAAGAGGAGAAAAGAAGAGGAGATCTCTGGATCTGAACAGTATTATTTGCCACTCTGGGGACTGTGATGTCTGTAGACTTGGAAAAATATGTTTGTTTCATAGAAGAGTTAAATTCCCAGGAAGGCACAAAGTAAGGCTAATTGAACACTTTTTCTCCCTCTGAAAAAATACATTTTTAAATGAAAAAAGTGAGGTGAAGAGACTGAGTCTCAGATACGATTGGGGGAAGAAGGGAATCTGGAGTAGTATGGGTGTGGAGAGCAGAGTACATCATTCTTCATGTAATTCTCCTGACCACTGCCCTGAACCTGTCATCCACACCTGATTCTGATCACCCAGTGAAGGGAAACAGTAAACACAAGTCAGCGAAATCAGAACCAGCAGAGATAAATGCTTTCTTACCTGAGTTCTAACAAATAAAATTTTTGCAGCACTGTTATCCCACCACACCAAGCCAGCAGCCTGAAATATCTAAAATGTGACATAAAAAGCAAAAGGGAAGAAGATAGGGCCTGTTGAGAGAGGGAATTCATCCATGCACTCAAATAAGAACTGAGGTTCTGGAGGGCAGGAATAATAAGGCTTTGGAACCTGGACTGAAATTTCTCAGCCTCAGGGAATCTATCCTTTATTTCTCACTGATCTCTGGGCTTCTTTCTTTTCCATTCTAAGCCCCTAATTTCCAATAGCTAAACATATTTTCCAATGAGCTAAACTGAATTCTGCTTGCATTTACTCCACACTGACTGTTATGTTTCCTTTCCAAGTACTTTCTAAGATGGGGGGTGGGGGTGGGCAGGGAATTCTTGCCTAGATCTACTACACATATGTGAAAGCAGCAAGGTTAATTTAGCCTGCATTTGGTTCAAGGGGCATCTAAGAGTTCAGATAAAGTCTGTCCTTCTGACTCTCTATTACATTAGAATGCAGATCCAAGGTCACACCTGTCCTGATTTCTGAGTGTGTGAGTATGGTGGGGAGGGAATGAGGAGATGGGGACAAATGGACACTCTTAAAATGTCATTCAAAAGAGTGATTTCATGGCAGGCTTTAGGGGCTTACCTGAGAAACAACTGATTAGTCAAACCCCTGCACAGAACCTGTTCTCTCAAAAGCTCTTACTGAACCATACTCTTTGTCCTACCAGCGTTAGTAAAAACACTGATGCTTGTCTAGAGCACACAGCTCCGTCTTAGAAGCAGAGAGCTAAGGCTAGGAAGGGGCTCTTTGAGGATAGGTTCCCCTTCATTTTTGTCACCCAATTTTGGTTCTTGCTACAATGCAGTATTGGCTACAGAAGGGCTTGTTTTTGTTGGGGGCCAGCTCCGGGCTCCCTCTCAGTGCTAATGCACCAAGAACGGTGACTCAATAGCAAATCAAAGCAACAGCTGTTCCCACCTCCTTCTCTGCCGCCCACTTCCCCATCTCTGCTCCTCGGAATCTTAACTAAGTCTCTCATGGCCCCCCTCAGCCTACTGCAAGCCCACTTCTGCCTCCAGAATTTTTCTCTCTCCAGGTCAAGAATAGGACATACTCTTCTGCTTTTTTATCTCTTCTACTCTATGTCTCCCACTTCACAATCAGGATAGCATTCCTCCAGCTCTCCAACATGCAGATGCCCCCATGTGGGCATACATAGCCTTGTTCTCATAATCACCATTTTTAACTCCTAAGGGTATGGAAGTGGCTTCTGTCCCCTAGCCTCTTTTTCTGTGAGAACTGGAATCTGCCTGTAAGTTTTCAAAGATGCCATTCTTCGCATCTGAAAGGACTACCTCTTCATCTCACTCCAACTTCTCTAACCTGTCCAGCATTCAGTAGAGTTGCTTTCCTTGAGATCTAGGGTCCTGGGGTTTCTTATTGCAATACACAGGGAGACAAGGAGCAGGGAGGGTGTATGTCACTGGAAGTGAAATCAGATTAAATGGCAACTTGACCTCTGAATTAGCTAGTACACTTAACTGCTATCAAATGGCAATGAATACAGGAGACCACATTATAACCACAGTTCTCACAAGCTGCCTGTGTGACCTTACTTAAGTTCCTAAACATCTTAGTTCTTCATCTTTAAGATGAGAGGGTTGCACTAGATGCTACTTTAGATTCTTGTCAACTCTAAAAATCTATGCTCCTAAGAATCATAGAGGGAAAATATTTGGGGAAGAATGAGATGTAACAGAAAGAGAAGAGGAATTATTGGATTTTGGTAAAAGGGGTTCAGAAAGGACATCAGTTCCATCCTTTCTGGTACAATCAAAAAGATCTTAAAAATAACCACCTCTGGCCATTAGAGGTCAGTAGAAAATGACCAAACAGGCAAATTAATTGCAGAGTTTTTAAACATATACAAAATATATGTATTCATGACATATTAAAGTTTGATTCTATTTTTAAATTTGAATATAGGGAAATATTTTAGATAACTGGATTTTTCAGTGAAAAGAGGGTTAACACCAGATAAACTTTTTGTTTTAATCCCACCCTCACACTCACGGCAAGTTAGCCATCTACCCCAAAGGTTCCCTCCTCCTCATTCAACCTGGAAAAGCTTAGCCACACACCATTTCAAGCCCAGAAAACAAAGCTTTTCATTTTCAACAACCTGCTTAGGATGGAATCAAAATGTGTCTGCCAACATGCAACAATAACCTGTTGGAGCCCACGTCAGTCCCTTCCAAACCTAAGTCTCTTGGATCATCTAGCAGTGTAAGTTCTATAAATCTTGGATCTCTTGGCCACACTTTACCAACCTATAAGGCTAATCAGCATGTTGAGAACTTCTTAGAGTGAAGCTTCTGTTCCCCATCCCTAGTTACCACTTATTTTCACTTACATCCTATAAGCCTCCTGAGAGAATGAAGCAAAGCTGAGGGTAGTGACTTTAGGCCCAAGAGGCTGCTGGGAGCCAGAAAGAAAGTAGATAAATAAGACTCCAAAAGGAAAAACCAGACAGCAACAGAAATAACAATGGAGGGAGGAAAAAAGGAGGAGCAAGATCTCACTAGTCCAGCCAGAAAGAGGGTGGAGCAGGCAGCGAGCTGAAGAGAAGGCCTGGCTCAAGGAGGCAGGCAGGCAGCTGAAGCGTGTCTGAGCTCTGAAGTTCTGAAGTGAATGAGAGCTGCAATGTATCTGAGCTTAGGAAGATCCTGTAGGAGATCCTGCTGCCTGTGAGGGGACAGAGCCCTGTTCCTGAGGAGCAACAGAAAGAAAAGAAATGGACAAACAACTCCCGAAAAGACAGATAATCCCAGATGACAGGGTAACTCCCACTTCTGTGGCCCCAGCTTTTGTTTGACTGCACTGTAATAATGGTAGTTTCAGGGAACTTGGAACTTAGGGGAGGACAGACAAAGTTAGAAAAGAATGAAGAGCAAGAAATAAGGAATATTTCAACACTCAGGCCCTAAAATCTTAGACTAAAAAATACACCATAACCTCAGAGGAAGTAGCATAATTCTTGGCAGCCCAAGAACAACTATAGAAAGTTAAGTAGAATCCTTTTTTGATCAGGGTTTTGTGCTATAAGGTCTCTCAAGTCTAGGTAAGTGACTTCTAAAATCTTGGTGTTAACACCTAAATTAGGACTCAGATGGGATTGGTCAACTTCCCTCCAAACGCAGAATCAGACATTAACTGTTAAAGAAAAATATGGCTCTGGGCATAAAGAAAAGCTCCAGGGGCTGAGTTCTAATTCTGATTTTGCCATGGCCATTCTCTCTGGTGTGCGATCCAAATACATATAAGAATTGACTATGTGTCTGAGGTCAGGGAAGAATTAGAGTGAGATCACCTGGCCAGGGGACCCAGCAATGGGTGTGGGTAAACCATTCTAAAAGTGTGTCCCTTCATATTCTGGGCTACAGCCCCGATGTGTTTTTCCCTTGGCGATAACACTCCTCCACCCACCTGTCACGGTAGTCGTGAGGAATAACAAGTAGGCTGGGATGAAGAGTATTTTTAACTCTAGAATTAGAGAAATGCTGAATCATCATCATCATCATCGTCGTCGTCGTCGTCATCATCATCATCACCATCAACTCCTACTCAGGGAGCTGATTTTTCTCTAGAGTTTGTGAAGTGGGGCTCTGGACCCAAGCACTAGCAAGGACAGAAGCAGCTATGTTGGGAGAGTTCTATCCGCATGTCCCACCATCTTAAATGTGTACCTGTGACCTTGTTCATGGCCCTCAGTCCAATGCACCTTAGAGTCCCAAAACAGATGAGACGAGACGAGAAAAATATAAAAACCAAGCACTCAGGGGTTATACTGGCACATAGACTTCCCTACTAGCATCACCTAGATTGGGGACATAATACATTTTTATCATTTGAGTCACTCATTTATTTATTCGATAAATATTTATCGAGTACTTACTATGTGTAAGGTTCTGAGCTATGAGTGAAAACTGAATTGCAGGTGCCAATGTATGCTTTAAAGAGGCACATTATTAAGACTCCAATTCTCACATCTGCTACTCAATATGAACAATCAATCAAAAGGAAATTAGTAGGTGAAAGGGCTACGTTGTCTTTTAAAATGCTGGGAGTCTTAAAGATACTGGAACTCATGGGTAAATAAACCAAGAATTAAGAACCCCCAAGGCAACTGAGGGCAAACAGGAAGATGTTAGTTTTTAGCCTCAGTGTGAGAGTGTTATGAAAACATGAAGGGATTCTATTAGTTTTAATTGGACACTTCTGTAGCCTGGTTAACGAAGAATTCCACATTGTAAGGCTCCTAAAGGTATACAATATGGCCCTCAAAAAGTACAGATGGAGATATATTAAGAAATCCAATTCAGTGGGTACAAATCACACCTCCACCACCACAGGCACCCATTTCCAACTTGGTACACTGTTTTGTTTTGTTTTTAGTCAGAGCGTGAGTGAGTGCTGTGAATACTGTTTAGGGGAGCCACCCTGGCCAGCAATGAAGAAAGAAATCTTTCCCCTGTAATCTCTGCCCCACCGCCATGCATACAAAATGCATGCTCTGCAAAGGGAGGCAGTGTAGTGAAAGTGTGCAAAACAGCTGGGCTTCATGGTCAGAGAGGCTTAAGTTTAAAGCCTGTCCCATCCCAACACTTACTGAATCCATCATATGGATGAGTTACTTAACTTCTCTGAATCTTAGTCTCTGAGTCTCAGTTAACTCATCCTTAACATGTGCATAATAATACCTATTAAAAGGGTTGTTCTGGAATAATGAATATAGAGTACCTAACTTGGACCTTGACAACACAGAAGGTGATCGATAAACATCAATTCTCACCATCTTGCAGACTTCTAGAGCTTCAGCGTCTGGATGGATGACCCTCTTTCTTGGCCTATGTATTTGTTCTTACCCTGTTTTGTTTGCTATTTCCTCTTCACTAGCAAATGTTGAGCCTAGTTCTCAGAGTGGAAGATGCTCAGCCTCTTTGTTTCATTTTTTTAAAATAAATACTTATTAAGCACCTTCAATGTATAATTGCTGTATTAGGGCCAGTAATGGATAGAAAAATGAATCAGATATCAACTCTACCTGCATGACTTGTATAATTTTGGAGGGAAGCCAAACTTGCACTACAAATTAGAGAGTAATGCATAATTTAAGGAAAGCAAAGAAAGTGCTCCAACTCTTTATCTTCACCTGAGACAGTCAGGGAAGACTTCTTGAAAGAGGTGCCACAAAAAGTAGGCTTTAAGAATGGATAAGGCTTCGACTTGTGAAGATGGGTGAAGGCATTATCAACAAATTTATTATAGGAAAAAGAATGTAAAGTGATGTAAAGGCAAAGATGAAAGGCATACTGGTATCAGACTTTACAGGATCTTGAAGGTCAGGCTAACAAATCTGAATATGAACTGCAGACAATGGAAAGTCGGTGAAAGTTTCTGAGCAAGGAAACAATACGACCAGTATGACCAGCGTTCTCTTCATCTATTTTTCTATTTGAGAGGCCTCCCCTCACTAATGGTCCTGAGGTTTCAATGTCTGCATTTCCTTCCGAGGACCCTGCCTGAGCAAATTTTCACTATTTCCACTTCAAAGTCCATGCCACCATTTCAGAGCACTCTTAAGTTTTCCTTTCCAGTCTGAATCCACTGAAGGAATTTTGCTGATGTCATTATTGATTGGCATGATCTAAATCCAAAGAAAGCACTATACTTTCACAACCCAGGTAATAAATTCTTCTACTTATCCATGTTTCTGTTGATAGAATTATAATCATTCATCCATTTCCAGGGGAGTGGCCATCAGAATTTATTATTACAGTTGTACAATTTTATAAAAACAGCAAGAAAACTTAAGTACTTCTCAGAATTAGAGGGAGAAATGTCACCCCAGAGAGGGGGAAAAAACCCAGCTACTTAAGCATTTTCTTAAAACACTACAAATCAGACTGAGTTCCCTGTAAGCCTACTGAGACAATATATCAAGCATATTCCAAATATGCCATTTATTGGAGATTATCTGTTTAGTTATCAGTCCTATCACCTGAACAATTTAGTTTGGTTCGAATGACCTACATCATTTCACTTATTCATCCTATGCAGAAAAAAAAAAAAATGCCAACAAAATACAGGAGGGGAAAGGATGAAAGGAATGTAAACAAGAAGAACAGAACTTAGAATGCAGAATGAAGAACAAAACTTAGAATGAGAGGAGAGTGAGGACTAAATCCATGCTGTTGTACAGAGTACATGCTCTGCCTGATAGGAATAGATACAGTACAGTGCCAATTGTGACTGAATGAATTACCAAACCAATTAAATGTACTGAGAGCCCAGATTTAAGTGCTAAATATACAGAGATGAATAAGACCTCAGCTCTTAAGCAACTGAAGGTTTGAATGAGACTGATAACTAAACAAGTAAATTTGCAGTGCAATGGGCCAAAATGCTATAAGAAAAAGAATTGTTGAAAAGCTTTGAAAGCATCACCAGAAAGAGGATCCTTGAGAGGTGTACTATTTGTGTGCCTTTAGGTAAGTCCCTGAACCTCTCTAAACTTCATCTCTAAAAAAAAAACAAAAAACAAAAAAAAAAACCAAAAACAAAAAACCGATTATATGGGGCTGCCTATCTCTTAAGTTCGTTTTGACATTCAATGAATTAATGGTTGAAAATCCACTTTTAAACTCAAAGTCCCATACCAAAATATGAGGTGGCTATATGTGTTCTGTTCATTTGAGCAAAGGTCTACTTAGTGCTTTGTGCACTGGGTACCAATACTGCTGGCTCCCTATCCCTCCACCATCCCAATTTAGCATAACCATTTGGCTTCCTACTGTGTGCTGAAGCAGGGCACCCACAAACACATAACCTGGAAAATAATATGAAACACTCACCAACTTCCAGTTTTCTCCATTCTTGATGTCCACAAAAGGCAGTAGGGTGAGAGCCTGGCACCCAGGGAGAGTCTTTGCTGGATGGAAGAGCCCTTGTCCTCTCCTGAGTCACCTTTCCTTCTCTTGTCCTCACTTTCGTTGTCTCTCTTCACCAACCCTTGTCCCCCTTCTGCCTACTTCTGTCTACCGGTTACAGATTTTGTTTTACTCCCCCTTCCATTTGGGAATTAGGGCTTCTCCTGATTGAGAACAGAGTAATTTCTGATATCTCCCGGAGCATGTCTGGAAGGAACAGTGGCCGTGGGGCGGGGAGGGGTGTGCCTCCATGTAGGCCTGTGAATCCCTGAAGCTATTTCTTGGAGCCTTATCCACATGAAAGGACACTAACTCCTCCTTCCCTTCCCTCTTTCCCTTCACCCCTCTTCCCTCTTTTCCTTCTGATTCAGCAAGTCTCTCCCTTGTCCCCTTTCTTCTCCACGGACTCTACGCCGCTATGTCACTTCCCTTTTTACTCGCACCCCCACCACCCCATCTCCCGCCCCCGCACCTCCCCAGCTACCTCCTTGGTCCCAGCGCCCCTTCTTGTCCTTTCCTCTCCTACCTGCCCTCCCCCGAGGGTTCTCCAGCGAGTGCGCTGGAACAATTGAATGAAGTTCGGCGGGGATTCCCGGCGCGACAGGTAGCAGCACCCGGATTCTGCTCAGCAACTGATGACCTCACTAAATTTTGCGCACGTAATTGGCTACTTTGGGCTTATGGCGGGAGCCCCTGAAAGAAGTCCCTTGGACGGTTTCTTTGTCCTTCCGCCTCTTCAAATTGAACTGGAGAAATAGGATAGGCCCTCAACACTACACAGTACTTCACAGAAGGGTTCAGGGGCTACCTACAGGGAAGAGAGGGGATTGTTGTGGCAGAGGAGCGAAGTGAGTCAGTGATATAAAGTGAGCAGTTGGGCTGAGGGCGGAGGAGGAAGATTTGAGAATTTAAGCACTCAACAGAAGATAATCTGGGAAGGTATGGGGGGCAGCTTTGGCCCTCACTGTGGTGTCTGTCTTCAGTAGCAGCTCTTACCTGAAACAAATATAGCTTTGGATTTGGATCAAGCATTTAATTGCCAGTCTTTGTTCTCTATTTGTATAACCTTGGGCAAGTCACTACATTATGTTTCCACGCTGCAGAGTAGTAATAATACCAGAGTACTGATTTTACAAGTTTATTAAAGGGATGAATGTGAAAGTATTTTCTAATTATTAAATCTGTCATCATCTTAGTAACAGAAAGAATCCTGGTTAAGCAATGAAGAGTCTTTGATTCTCTTTCATTTTCTCTGTAGTGACCTTAACAAAGTCACGATCAACCTCTATGGGCTTCATTGTCTTCACCTATGAAGTGGGAGTGCTGGATTACATGACCTCTGAGATCTTTTTTTGGTTTCTAACATTATATGATTGACTGGTAAAACTTAGCGTCCTCCTTTTATTCACCCATTCAGAGGAAGAGTTCACTTCCTTTTTCAGGAATCTAGTTTATCTTTCCCCTTTGTGAGAAACCCACCTTCTCTTGGGTATCCTGGTGAACTTGCTTTTCATAGGGGCCTCTCTGCTACCCCCAACGATGAAAGTATAGATCCCAAACTGCAGCAGCATATATGTAGGGCTCATCCTTGATGGAGATTCTCTCCCCAGGCTACTGGCAGGAGCAGGATTTGGAGCTGGGAACTCTGGCTCCACTCGACGAGGCCATCAGCTCCACAGTCTGGAGCAGCCCTGACATGCTGGCCAGTCAAGGTGAGAATCCAGGCCTCTTCATCTCAGTGTCCCTCAGTGCCCTCCACCATCCTCACATCATCTCCAACTCATGTGGCCTTCACCCTGTGTTCTCACTCCCCTCATTACCACACAACTTTCCATCTGACATGGTAGTTCCTAGTTCTACACCACCAACTTCTCTAGCACCCAGTCCTTCTTCCCTCCGATACAGAGACCTCTGTATCTCCTAAAACTTTTTCTAAAAATAAAATGATTCTAGGAGGAGCATATTACTCAGAATAAAGAGGTTCTGGAACACATAGTCAAGGTAGAAATCTTCAAGGAACCAGGGACAATGGGATAACTAGTCAAGAATTGGTGTATAGCTAGCAGTAAATGAAAGGGTTTCCAAACCTTTAATTGAGATATTTAAAGAATATAGCATTCCCAGATTTATTTGGCTAGCTCAGTCTCTAGCTCACTAATCTCAAAACCATAGTTTCAATTTTCAAGTTAGATGATTATTTGAGGGGCATTCCAACGAAAGCAGCACTGCATTGAGAGTCAGAAGAACAAAGTTCTAGTCCTAACTAGAATCACTAATGAATAGAATGATCTTAGGCAATCACTTCACTTCCATTGCCTCATTGCCTACATCTGTAAAATGAGGGAATTGGATTCCATGATCCCTAAGATCTCGGACTTCAGTGCTAATTTTATGATTCTAAACAATGAAACTAGCAGCCAGGCTTTGTGCTTCAATTTGGAGACAGCCACCCTGAAGCACTGGTACTTGGTATCAACTCCAGCATATGCCGTTTACACTCTTCAGGGCACCTTCTCTGACAGGAGTGCTCATTATATGTTTCTTGGAGATGGAGCTGGGGTGACCAAGAAAGGAAAGAAGTCAACAAGACAGGGGTAAGGTTGGTGCCATAGGGAGCATGGAGACTGTCTAAATTACTCAATTAGGGAATGTAGGAAGTATGTTTCTTGGTTTTCTCTTCAGAGAAGAATAATGCTGGTTAAGTAATTTAGCTCCATAGAAGAAATATTGTGGCTTTTTCAGAATCAGAGCTGGAAGGTGTTGTTTACTTTAGGTCTGTGAAAATCAGTGCTATTGGGTCACAGAAAGGCAGTCGTGAAGATGAGGAAGTCAATGTTGGGAATCAGAATGGATGCTGTGGGGAAAACAGAGCAATTTTGGATGGAGGAAGCAAGTGTCACACAGTCTGAGGGGCTCAGAGTTATGCCCAACTAGAAGGCAATTTGAGATTCAAATAGCTCATTTATATACATTATTAGTCCTTTTTCTGCTTAACTTGACTAAGGAGAGAGGGCTTAGAAGACATATTTCCATCACATTGAAAGGAAAACTTTAATCCTTTGCTCTTTAAAATAACACTAGGATGGTGATTTGGGTTTGTGTGTTGGGAGGTAGGTTAATATTAATACTGAAAAGAATATGTTAAGGCAGCTGATGAATGAAGGGAAGTAATTGTTGGAGGAATTGAAAAGTTCATGTCAAAATGTTTCAGTTTTTAAAATACCTTTTTGTTTATTTATTTTGAAGTTTTATCAGCTACCTCTTTTGTAAATGCATGTGCAATCCAAGGGTGGGCCTGGCCTTTCCCTCACTTTTAGTTTTGGGATTATTAGTAACAACTGCTTCTCCTGTTCTTGCTCATTTATGCAGGTGGTGCCAGGAAGGCAAAATATAGAATAACAGATGTGTATGTGTGTTTTCAAAGGTGAATGGTAGAATGCTATCAGAAAAGATATATGTAGAGTGGAATGTGTAGATTTGGGGTGCCTTTATACCTCTAAGTGTTTGTGGCCCTGTCAGTTTATCCAGCAAACATTCAACAAGTGACTGTTTTTCTGTGTATTCAAAGTAAGAGAATAAGGTACCCACCACCACTACCCCCTCTACTCCTTCCTCCTATTTTTTCTTCCATGATGCCTTAAGAGACACAGAGACCTGGATCTTGGATGGTCTGAATTATATGAGGTGGACTTTAGTGGACTTTGGTCCAGAAATGGGTGAAGGGACTAGGGCTGGCTTGGGAAACTAACCCTATTCTACTCCTGCAGACAGTCAGCCCTGGACATCTGATGAGACAGTGGTGGCTGGTGGCACCGTGGTGCTCAAGTGCCAAGTTAAAGACCATGAGGACTCATCCCTGCAGTGGTCTAACCCTGCCCAGCAGACTCTCTACTTTGGAGAGAAGAGAGGTAGAGTCCCATGAGTTATCTCTCTTTGCGGTAACCCTGGGCTGGGGAAGGGGACCGCAGCACTGAGGGAAAGTGGTCCTGTGCTGCAGAGCCTGAGAAACGTGAAGGTGTGCTACTTGAGGAAGCAGCAAGCCATGGCCCCTCAACTAGTTTCAGAGAAACTTTGGTATTACAGCTAGGTCATATGTGGTCTTATAGTGTTATGAGGTGACGTTACCCCCAAGGAGCAGTAAGAGACAGCTGATGTCAGCGTTGCCTCATGTATCTCCCAAGGAAGCCCTTTAAATCCAACCTACTTTTCTGAGTATGTCTGAGGGTCCCAAGGGTCCAGGAAAATGACTGAATGACCTAAAGACTGCTCACACTAAGGTTCCATTTCCCCTCCTACCCCAAATTACACTGGACCCACCCCCCACAGAAGTTGACCTGAGATTGAAGATAAACGTGAAAGGTGCCAGTAAAAGCCTTGCTTCCAATTCTCCCAATTTCCCCCCAGCCCTTCGAGATAATCGAATTCAGCTGGTTAGATCCACACCCCATGAGCTCAGCATCAGCATCAGCAACGTGGCCCTGGCGGACGAGGGGGAGTACACCTGCTCCATCTTCACTATGCCTGTGAGAACCGCCAAGTCCCTCGTCACTGTGCTTGGTGAGGCTCCCAAACCCCAGTATCACCACAGCATGCTTTCATGCAAACAAATCTCCCTAGGTGGGCCCCTGAAGGTGCCTAGAGCCAAGCAAGTCTGCAAGCCTTTTGGAAAAGTTCAGCCTAGGTTTCCTTTGCAATGGAACAAAATGCAAAAAGCACTGAGTCTAGTCCTTTCTCCTTTACTTACTGTTTGCTCTGGGGTAAATCTCTTACTCTCTCTGAGCCTGAATTTCCTAATCTATAACAGAAGGAAGTTGATATCTTTTGCACCTGCCTCCCATGATTGTGTGGGGGAAACATGAGAAATATATGCAATATATGATTATATTGTCAAGTGAAGTACCCCAGTTGCTTACATGATCTTATGAAGGCATCCTATATTTCATCCTATAGTTCAGTTTCCTTCTTTGCTTCCCTAAACTTCACACTATTTCTGTGGCCACCCAGTTTTGCTGTAGGGTGTCAGATCATGTATCATTTTCCAGGTATGGTATATCTCGCCCTACCATACCTCTCCCCCTACTCCCCAGGTCTTTCTTCCTGGTCCTCAGAGAGGAGATAAAAGAGAAAGCTATCTAGTCTTCTACCCTTCATAAACCAAAGTAGGACCCAGGTATCTTGACCCCTAGAGAGCCCATCTCAGCAGGGAGAACTGAGTGTGACCTCATGACCTCTCCTTCATATCCTGGCTATCCCCTATGCATGGTAGGAATCCCACAGAAGCCCATAATCACTGGCTACAAGTCATCATTACGGGAAAAAGAGACAGCCACCCTAAACTGTCAGTCTTCTGGGAGCAAACCTGCAGCTCAACTCAGCTGGTGGAAGGGTGAGAAAGAGCTTCACGGTAAGTTCCTCCTGCCTTGGTGTTACAGGAGGAGGTGGTGCTGGGGGGAAGAAAAAAGGAGAGAGGGATGGGCACACATCTATTTGTCTCTGTATGTGCACATAAGGCATGATATAAAAGGAAAAAGCAGGAATGACAGATATTCTGTGTATACTTGTGTGTGTGTGTGTGTGTGTGTGTGTGTGTGTGTGTGTGTGTGTGTGTGTGTTTGTATGTGTTAGGGCCTACATTCTCCCTATGTGTACATATTCATTTCACAACTTTCTAAGTTTGTCTAAGTTGAGACTCACCATCTGTATATCTACAGTAGGGCCCACACAATATCTGTATGTTAGGGCTCATTCTGTATCTATGTGTGTGTGTGTGTATGTGTCTGTTTCTGCACTCTAGGAGAACCAACCCGAATACAGGAAGATCCCAATGGTAAAACCTTCACTGTAAGCAGCTCGGTGACGTTTCAGGTTACCCGGGAAGATGATGGTGCAGACATCGTTTGCTCCGTGAACCATGAATCTCTAAAAGGAGCTGACAGATCCACCTCTCAACATATTGAAGTTTTATGTATGTCATGGGCTTGTGGGTAAAGACAGATCAGGTATGAGATGGGGAATGGGGAAAAGGAAAATGCAGGTGACTGTACATGAAGCAACAGTCACAGATAAGTGAATAGATAAAAAAAAAAGTGAGACAAGAGGTGACAGGACTAGGTCAAGGGTCAGCAAACTTTTTCTGTAAAGGACCCAATAGCAAACATTTTATGTTTTGAAGGCCATATTGTCTCTGTCTCAGCTACTTACCTCTGCTGTCATTGCAGGAAAGTAGCCATAGACAATGTGTAAACAAACGAACATGGCTATGTGCCAATAAAAGTTTATTTACGAAAATATGTAGTGTGGAGGATTTGACCCAATGGGTAAATTTACCAAACCCAGGAGTAAGCCAGTGTTATGCAGCTAGTTTGTAAGTTGTGGTGGTAACTAAAGCAAATCAGGAACCAGAAGACACTCAGGTTCTAGTCTGCCCTCTACCACTTACTCCTGTGTGTTGCTAAGAAAATTGTTTTACCCCACTAAGCTTGATTCTTTATTTGTTAAATGAGAAGGTGAACATGGGTATCACTAAGGCTTCTTCTAACATACTGTGTTTTCAAGAACATATAGGTGGTAGGAAACACAATCTCTCCAGCATCATTATTCCCAGATCTTTCCTCACAGTACTCCCCTATCTGTCACAGTTCAATGATTTTTCTTGTGATTCTGACCCAAAATGGCCACTCTCACAATCACTGCTCCTAACTTTTCCAAGGATCCTCACCCTTCTATGGAGTCTGCCTTGAATACGTGCAGAGAACTTTCCTCCTCACCTGAGGAAATTTGGAAATTTTCAAAATGAACTTTTCTAAGTGGAGGAACCAAGGGGAAAAGAAAATAAAGTACAAAGGCAGAAGATAGAGTTATGAAATAAGGTATTTTTTGTCCTAACTTAGCTAAAGGCTGGGTGTTTTTCTAAAATAACTAAAACCTTAAATCTCTTTCTTGTGGAAGATCTAGGCCTCACTTCAGTGCTATTTAAATCAATTGCTAAACCCATTGCTGAAACTTGAACATGAGGTAGGTTTGGAGTGGCATCACTTTCTATTTAGCAGGCTCTTAATCTGGAAGCAGATGACCTGGATTCTAGCTGCAGTGCCTCTACTTGCTAGCTGTGTTACTTTCACCAAAGTATGTAATCTCTTAGTGGCTTCTGCTTACTTCACTGATTTTTCCTGAGAGTAAATGAAACAGTATCTATGAAAGCACTTTGTGAACTTGAGAGTTCTGTCTTGCTATAAGGTATTTCTCTGATTATTATTTCTGATGGCAAAGCTCTTGGCTTTGGGCTTCTTCCCCTAAGGCTGGTCCCTGGCCAGGACTAAGGAAGGCCCTCCTTAGTCTGATCCCCAAAGACTTCTATGTTAGGTACCATTCCATCTGGCATTTACTCTCCAATGAGCTTTTTGGCCCAACTGTGATCAATAGTCAGTCAACAAATGCTGTACTCTAGGCACTGTGCTAGAGGTTTCTATGGCTATGAGGCCCCAGAACACCCATTCTCTCACCTGGCCTGATTCTCTTTGTCCTATTTGATTTGACTAAAACACCTTCATTAACTGGTTGTTAAGGCTGGCTCTATCCTTAGGGGAAGCAGGACCTCTTTGTCTATTGTTCTAAACCAGTATCTGGTTGCATTGTTCTATGCAGCCATCTGGACCTAGCCTCCTTAGCAGCCCTTTGGCGTCAGTGGCAGATGCCATTATTCCTTTACAGAGTCCATCTATATTGTGTCAGTGCCTTTTGCAGTCAAAATATGACTCCCATCTCTTGCTGTTTCAAAATTCTGACTTCATTTTTGGACTGACCATTAAAAATAATATTTTTTGTTCAAACATTGCTTTTGGTTTAAGCTCCCTTGTAGATCAGAGAGGATTAAGAGATTGTGAGCTCAATAAATTGTTCAGTTCAAGTGTATTTGTTCTGTCACAAATATGTATTAAGTCCCATTTATGTGCTAGGCAGTGTGCTAGGCACTGACAAACCAGTGATACCCCCTTCTCAGCTCTTTATTAAGACAAGCCTTGAGTCCTCACCAAGGACTGACCTTCCAGAACCCTACCTCTACAAAGTGGCAGTACCAGTCTCTCACATATTCAATTACAATAGCAGTCTTTGCTCACAGAAGTAGGGGAAGAAAGGTCTTTGATCATGGCCTCTTGGCTTCTGAGGCACTTAGGGGTGTAGAAGCTATAATGTGTAACTGGATGATTTTGAGATCAAGGCAATCTCCTAAATAGTGTGAGAGTTTTGCGTTGACACTATTTCCTTCTCCACAGACACACCAACGGCGAAGATTAGGCCAGACCCTCCACATCCCCGCGAGGGCCAGAAGCTGTTGCTACACTGTGAGGGTCGTGGCAATCCCGTGTAAGAAGATCCATTCCCTGGCCTTTAATACAACTCCATACTCTCAGATTATGATATTCACTTTGAGTTTTTCTATTTCCTCTGTACTGCCTGAGCCTCTCGTTTTCCCTGACACTGTCTAACAACATTTGTCCTCTGTTTCTCCTGTAAAGCAGAAGTGGGGAGGGACCACTCCCTGATTCCCTGAGATTCTCATAGGGAACCAAGTTACAGTAAGATGCAAGTTAGGAAATATCCCTTTTCACCAAATTGAACCCCAAGAGGTAACCCTTTACTTGCCTCTGAGCAGCTCATTGTCGCAGGCCCCTGTAACTTCTTGAGCTTTCATCAAACAGTCCTTGACTTCCTTGCTCCCAGTTTCTTCTTTTTTTTTTTTTTTCTATCTTTAGCTCCCTGACCTACTCTCTTCTGAACACTTGGAATTTCTCTGCCTCAACAGCCCCCAGCAGTACCTATGGGAGAAGGAGGGCAGTGTGCCACCACTGAAGATAACCCAGGAGAGTGCCTTGATCTTCCCATTCCTCAACAAAAGTGACAGTGGCACCTATGGCTGCACAGCAACCAGCAACATGGGCAGCTACAAGGCTTACTATACTCTTAATGTTAATGGTAAGCCCACTTCAGTTCTTCTCCAGCACCCTCCTTTTCCCCTCTCTGTTCATCTTACACTCTCATCTTTCTGTCTCATGAGAGCATCCCCAGATAGTGTTTGGGAGTGGACTAAAGGGATAACAGCCCCCCACTGAGAGCCTGAAGACTCAGACTCCAGATCCACTCTGGAATGTGCAATAAGATCAGTAGAATAGAGGGCTTCCATCAGCCTTTGTTTAGCAGTGGTGACCCAAATGACAATATCCTCTGACCCCTGCACTCACCTGGCAGCAAGAATAATAATTCTGTGTTTAGAGGTCCCAGAGCCTTTTAAGTGTGGGTGTAGACAGGGTTATCTTCTCAGAGTTGTTTCTCCTGTAACTAGTATGGGATGCAACCTGCTGCTGTCATCTCCTGTCTTTCAGATCTGGGTCCAGGCAGAAAATGGAGATAAGTTTGTACTGTGTTGAGAAATAGTCAGAATCTTTTCTCAGATGCAATATCTTCTAGAGGAACTAGGTGATGCTTCTTCTCTGAAGTTCTTCCCAAAAGTGCAACCACAAACCTAGTTTTGGGAGAAGAGACAGGCTAGCACAGAGGTCCCTTTATGGAGACTGAGCAGGAGATGTTTTTGAAGATCCCAATGGCAGTGGAGTCCTGCCAGAAAGTTGTATAAGCCTTTCCTCAGAATAGGGGAAACATTGTCGGGGGAACATCAGAGGCTCCCTTGAGTGAAACGCCAATAAAGCAGTAAGGGGATAGCAGCCAGGCCTCTCAGGGATAAGAGGCCTGAGATCTTGGGACCAGAGTGTCTGATTCCAACTCCAGGGCAGACCTCAGTATGTGGGGACTGCCTCAGCACAACAAAAGAAGCTACTGCAGGATGCCAGGAGCAAGGACAATGCACTGAGGTCCAGTATCTACCCCCAGATCTCTCCAGATCAACCGGTGATGATTGGCAGTGAGAGCAAGTTCTCGTTTCTTTGTGGTTAGCCTCTTGTCAATCAGCCTTGCCGGCTTCCGGAAAAGTGGTCCTGTTGGAACAGTGCTGACACCTGGTGATGGAATGAGTTACTGCAGCTTCCAGGAATATCCTAAGGGGTATTGACCTTCCCGTGCCTGGAATGAAATTTAGTGGAGTTCTACCTAGAGAAAGGGTTCTGTCATGGATAACAGAGATCATTTTGGCCTTGGAAACCTATGTTTTTCTAGAGCATTTCCATTTTTCTAGTCTCTGGAATAGTTATTCAGGATTTATTTTTAATGTGGACTGTGCATTCCCCCCTCTCTCCAGACCCCAGTCCGGTGCCCTCGTCCTCCAGCACCTACCATGCCATCATTGGTGGGATCGTGGCTTTCATTGTCTTTCTGCTGCTCATCCTACTCATCTTCCTCGGCCACTACTTGATCCGGCACAAAGGTCAGATGTGCAAGGGAAGCATCAGGAGAACTTGGGCGTGGGTAGAGAGATCAATCAAGAGCAGGCAAGTAGGAGCTGGCTGTAGGAAGAGCCTTTAGGGACTCAGTCAGCCCCTTGGAATGTTTGAGAAAGAAGAATGCAGCCAACCCTGTGATAATGGAACACCAATGGCCCTTCAGTAAAGCCTCATCACTTGGTGATCATTCAGTAAAATCAAACCTTTTCAGTCAGCTGCTACTCCTATGCTGCTCTGCTGCCAGGGTTTTCTGCTGTAAGCAGAGAACAGCGAAACTCTGCCTTTTCTTCCCATTTCTTCCTATACTTTCTTCCTTTTGTTTAGCCTCATTTTCCTTGGACTGTTATCTCCTCACCCCCTGTCTCCATAATACCTGTTTTTTTTCTCTCCTCTCCTATCTGCATGCCATCTCTCTCTACCTTCTCTTCACATACCTCTTCTCAGATGTCCCCCTCTGTCATAACTTCTAGCCAACAGCCGGACGACACCAACTGATCAAGTGCTAGCCGGCTCTCAATTGCATTTGCACATAGAACTAACACAGCAGTTTCTCTAGCCCCACCTTACATGCACACTTACACACACATACACACATACACACATATAGACACACACATGTATAGACACATACATATACACATACATACGCATACATATACACTCATGTACACATATACACACCATTTTTTTGCCTGTATTATTAATGCAATTCTAATTAAAGGCAGAATTCATTAATTCATGGGGGTGTAGTCAGGTGAAGGATATTGGCAGCAAAATGCAAGTTAGGTCAGGTGGTAAGGAAGAAAGCTCTAAATAGGAGAAAAATGATAGGAGCAAGGTGTGGATGGGTGGATGGAAAAGTGGGCAAGGAGGGATTCAAAGGTTTGGAAACTGCTCCTGAAAAGAGGAGCCCCTGTCTCTCACCAGGAACCTACCTGACACATGAGGCTAAAGGCTCTGATGATGCTCCAGATGCGGACACGGCCATCATCAACGCAGAAGGCGGACAGTCAGGCGGGGACGACAAGAAGGAATATTTCATCTAGGGTGCCCACCACCTCCTGAGCCCCCAGGGGGCCCCATGGGGACTTGTTGGGGCCATCACCAACCTGGACTTGTACAGAGTGACCCCAGGGCCACCCCTCCCGCTTGCTCCCCAGCCCTCCACCCCCCTGTACAGAATGTCTGCTTTGGGTGCGGTTTTGTACTCGGTTTGGAATGGGGAGGGAGGTGGGCGGGGAGAGGGGGAGGGAGGGTTGCCCTCAGCCCTTTCTGTGGCTTCTCTGCGTTTGGGTTATTATTATTTTTGTAACAATCCTAAATCAAACTCGTCTCCAGGCTGGAGGGGTGGGGACCCTGGGGTGAGGAAAGCAAAAAAACTGGGGCTTTAGGAGGAGAATGAGGTTAGAGCGGTAAGGACAGGAAAGGAGCTGGGCTAGTTTGATGAGGGATCTTACCAGTCCTCCATCCTCTGCAACAGGGTGGTTTCCTGGACGTCTCTGGGAATAGGGAGTTGGTGAGCAAGAGCTGGAGTGGACTTTCCTCTGCAGATAGTCATACACCTGGAGCTATGGACAGAGATACAGGTGCCTCTCTGACACCCCTGTTCTACCACAATGAGAAAAGGGTGAATGAGGGTCCCTGAGAAGATATGACTTGTAGATGGCTTGCAGTCACACACAGGCCCAGAGTTTCCACGTGGGGAGGATATGGGTACCTGCCAGGAGTATATTTGGAGAGGAAAGCTGGCAGAGATGACCCATCTACCCCTTACCTCCCATGGTGAATGGAGCCAGGCCCTTTTCAATGGAACTACTTTGGGGGCTAGCAGGGCGAGGCCACCCTTCCTTGCTCCAACAGCTGTAAGAAATGCACTGCTTCAGGCCTAACTGTATCTGCTTCCCCTGCTTCCCTGTCCAGGGTCTTCTCGCTCTTACCCAAGCCCTGGACTATTGCTTGGCAACCACTCCTCTTCAGCATTGCTCAGCAATGCCTCCTCCCACCGAGTGCCGCCTTGCCCTCTCCAGTTCTTAAGCCATCCCTTAGTCCTTCCTTCCTTCCCTAGCAGCCAGGCAGACATAACCACAAAAATACTAAAAGGAACTTCACTGCACTGAGCTGTTTCCTGCCCAAACGAAAGGAATAATGTGAACTCTTTGTGTGGGTGTGTATGTGTGTGCACGTCTGTGTGTGTGAGAGTGAGGCGGATCCTGGGCAGGTGGGTGAGCTCTAGGACATGTAAAGGAGGGCTTTGGGAGCAGAGAATTCCTAGCCAGGTTTCCACCTCCCCGGGAGGTTGCTCCCTCCCGGAATTTTCCATGCCACCCCAGTGCCCATCTGTCATGGAAAAAACAATCCCAAGATGCGTTGTGCTAAGTTGTCCATCTTATCTCACCCTAAAACACAGAGCATCAAATCCCTGCCTCACACTCCCTTCTCAGAGCTATAGAGTCAGTACCACAGCCTTTGCTATGCACCCCTCAGACCTCTCCCTGCCTCTGCCCCTGGAACAACCACTGTCAATTTTTTTCCCCCATAGTCTGTACCCAGTGAGTTGAGGGCTTGGAGTGAAACCTCCTGCCCCCTTTCCCTCTCCACCCCTGTTTTTGATTTTCTGTCTTCCTTTGTGGCCCAAGCTGGTTGCCATGGAGATGAGGTTGCTTACCCTCCCTGTCCAGCAGGCCATCATGCCTCAGACCCAGGATGCCCCTTCACAGCACTCACCCTCCTCCAGCACAGCCTCCCTGCGCTCACAGCCCGGGGGTGTGCAAAATGAGGACAGCTGTGTCCAACAGGTATTCCCCCACCCCTCAGTTCAGGTAATACCATCTTGAATCTTCCAGCTTCTGTTTAGGGCCCTGAGCATCACAGGCAGCACCCCTCTAAGCCAGGGCCCCCTTTCACAGCAGCAAAGCAGCCTAGGGCCCCAGGCCTGTCCGGCACCCATCTCCCAGCACCTGCTTTTTCCTCTCTGAGCTGAACTACTCTGTCCGTATTACACAGAAGCCATATTTGTACTGGGGGCGGGGGGAGAGGGGCCCTTGTGCTGTGTGTGTCTGTCTATGGGTGGGGGGTGGGGAAGGGAGCCAGGAGGGGATTGTGTATCTTTATAATCTTTCTAACTCTCCTATGCTAATCTCAGAGGGGCACCCTCAATATATCTGGATCACCGTGTTGCTCGGCTGCCTCCTTCTTGCTGCTCTTGCTCCTGTAAGGATGTGTGTATAAGGATAGTTGGCATCCCTTGCACTTGGTACCTATAGGGGTCGTGTATGCCTCATCAGGCCACTTTCCCAAGGGCATCTCTGTATGGAAACAATATAACTCTCCAAGGGAGAGAAGTGTGTTCACTTCCTTTGGTTTGGCCCTTGCTTTCCGGAGAGTGTTTGGGGCAACTCACTGTTCCCACCTCCTTCTGTCAGGTGGTGCTGGAGAAGGTGGAAATGAAGGTGAAGACACTGCCAACATCATTCCAGGACAGCTTCAACAGACCCCCAAACTCACTTTTTAACTCCCTTAAGTTGAACCTGAAACTGAAGCAAGTGGCCTAGGAGAAAAGGGGACAGTCTTTGTAAGGTCTTTTGCAACTTGGGTCTCCTACTCCACCTCTAGGAATCCCTATGTGAATGGGAAAGAGGTACTTGCTAAAACGAGTTAAAACATCACATGCCCTCTTGGCCAAATGAAACAGTGTCACCTAAGCAGCCCTTTCTATCTAACCATTCTGACTTGGACACTCCACAACTCACCCTTTTCAATGTTGACTAAGTCTCTCTGAGGAAATATGTGGGGGAGAAAAGAGGGCAAAACAGCAGAGATCATGGGAAAGCAGCTGGAGGAGAAGCTGCAGAGAAATTGAAGCTCTCTCCACATAGGAAATTTTACACAATATTGAGATGCCAAACCAATGCAGCAGTTACACAGCCTTTTTGTCCCCAGCAGAAATATGAATAGAGATTACCCCAGAGGCAACAGGCCCATTTGAAAATATGCTGTCCCATGGTCCCCCAGAGCCTGCTCTAACTTGTCAGACCATGTGTTTTGCTTGGTATGAGAGGTACATTCACTGAGCCCATAGTTGATGAGGTAAATGCTCAGTCACTCCCTGAAGGTAGCTTCATTATGTGGTCTTGACAGCTGCCCTTCAGCCCTTCTTCTCACACTGAAACACTCAGACCCATACTCAAATACTTGCCTCAGATGTGTTCACATGATACACAGCCACACACATGGATAAACACATTCTTACACCCACACTGATACACAAAGCTCCTCCACCTGCATGCACACCTCTCAGGTTGTCAGCATCTCATGGATCCAGCCACAAGCACCACTGATACACCCTTCCACAAAAATAGGGCTTTTGAACTATCGTTCCTTGGATCAACTTCAAGGGGATGGAGGAGCAGTGAGAGTCATCAGCTGCCTTTCCCTCCAGCTTCCCAGCACATGTCTCATCTCTGTCTCACATTTCACCCCTGGCCCCCTCTTCCTTCCTTGTGCTTAATAATCTTTCTTGCTGGAAAGCCCCCAGGCTTCTCAGCTTCCTTTCTAATTCTGGAAAATACCCACTCTCTGGTCCTCACCTTCTTCCTTTCCAAGTGTTGGTCCCCACTAGTGGAATCTAACTTCAAAACAGGAAACCTTAGGCCATGTGGGCTTGAGGCTAAACAGGCAGTGGGTGTGGGGTAAAGACTTCCCGAATGTGTGCCCTGCCCCCCAACCTCACCATGGCCCTGCCCAGAACTATTGGCCTTCATTAGTCCCTGGCACTTATCTTGGAACCACAGCCAGTGACAGAACTGTCCCAGCCCTTTTCTCTGCCTGCTCTGATCCTAGTGGTATGATGGGGAACTGTCTGCGCCGGGTGAGTGTGGAGCGGAACCCATAGCCCCTACCTCTGCCCCTTCTCCTCTCTGTCTGCCCCTCTTGTCTTTACACCTCTTTCCTTTCCTCCTCACCTCTTATCCCGTCCTTCTTTTTCCTTTTCCCTTCTTACCCCAGTCTCCTATGTTCCCCATTATTATCCTGATTTGCCTTTCAGTCGGTTCCATCCAGGTCTCCAACCTTCCCGTTCTCTCCAGCCCTACTCATCGCCCTTCCTTTGTTGTCCTATGACTCTGCTCTTCCTCTGGCACCAGAGTCTCCCTGTGTTGTCCACTATCCCCACTGCATCCAACTCCTCCAGCCCGCTTGTTCTCCAGCTTCAGTTTTCCCTTTGTTCTTCTTCCCTCCCCTTTCCCCTCAGTTCCTGGGAGACAGTGAGGGTAACTAGATGCTCTGATTGTCCCCTCTGGGGATGTCCTCCAGGTGGACTCCTCCTCCGCTGCTGGGAACTTGAGTAACTTTTCCTTTGAAGATGAGTTTTGGGATGAGTGGAATAAGTCCATTGAATATGATGATGACTACACTGGATTCGAAGCAGCTGCCCCCTGCCACTCCTGTAACCTGCTGGATGAGTCATCACTGCCCTTCTACATCTTCACCAGTATCCTGGGTGTCCTGGCTAGTGGAGCTGTCCTCTTTGCTCTTCTCAGACCTCTCTTTCACTGGCAGCTCTGTCCTGGCCGGCCGATCCTGGTTCAGTTGGCTTTGGGCAGTACCCTCTTCAGCATTGTTGTACCCATTCTGGTACCAGGGCTAAGTGGTGCCCACCAGACTCACTTGTGCTACATGGCCCGCTTGGTCTGGTATGGCTCAGCCTTTGCCCAGGCTTTGCTAATAGGCTGCCATGCCTGCCTGGGCCCCAAACTGGGTACAGGCCAGGTCCCAGGCCTCACCCTGGGAGTCACTGTGGGACTTTGGGTAGTGGCAGTCCTATTGGGGCTACCAATCACCCTGGCTAGTGAAATTTCCAGTGGACTCTGCACCCTGACATTCAGACGCGTGATTTTGCAGTTTATGCATACTGCCGCCTGTTTTGCCATCTTTATTCTGTTGCCACTGGGTTTATTGGGAGCCAAGGGGTTGAAGAAGGTATTGGGCAGGGGGCCATGTCCATGGGTGGATATTCTGTGGATCTGGTTCATTTTCTGGTGGCCTCATGGAGTACTTCGGGGTTTGGACTCCCTAGTGAGATCCAACTTTTTGGTATTGTCATCATGTCTGGTTCAGCAGACCCTAGACCTGCTGCTGGACCTGGCAGAAGCCCTGGCAATATTGCACTGTGTGGCTACACCCCTGCTCCTGGCCCTGTTCTGCCACCAGGCCACTCGCACTTCCTTGTCCTCCTTGCCTCTCCCAGCAAGACAGTCCTCTCATCTGGACAACCTTGGAGGAAAATCCTAGTTCTCTTCCCACCTGTCAACCTGAATTAAAGTCTACACTGCTTTTATGAAGCTGGTGGTTTCTTATTTTATCTGGGGATGTAGAGGAGAGGAAGGAAAATGGAGGGAGGGTGAGAGGGAAAGAGGGAGAGAGAGAGAGGGATGGGGGGATGAAAGAGAGCGGGGGGGATTTCACGCCAGACCGTCCTGCCAGCATTTGTTTCTCTAGCTGTCCTGAGGAGAAAATAAATGATGTACAAACATCCTCAGTGCATACAGGTAAGATGTGGAGTTACTGCCATCTCTTCCAAGGGCGGTGGAGGTGGACCAGGATATGGGGGTAACAGCTAAACTTAAAAAAACTAGAAGAGATGGCTTAACAGGTAAAGAAAGAAGAGAAGCTGCTACAGAGAGCAAATGAAAGAATAGAAACTGGAGAAAGCAATGAAAAAGAAGTGAAAATGAGCTCAAACCATGGCTCTTCCTCCCTGTCTGGCCTGTCCTACCTTCCTCTGTTCCTTCTGTCTCCCTAATACCTGTTGACTTTGTTTAAAGGTCAGGATGGTGGTAAAGAAGATGGAAAGCAGTGTCTTGGAGGAACTTATTTAGTCCAGGAAACATTTTAAGATAATTCTAGAAACCATTTCCTAGGAGCCATCTCTCCAAGGTTGATTCTTCAGCATGACCTTAATCCTCGTGTGTGTGTGTGTGTGTGTGTGTGTGTGTGTGTGTGTGCGCATATGTACATGCATATACATCTGTCTATCTCAATTTGTTAGAACCCACATCCATATTAGATACATGAATGTAATAACACATGTTGACATGTGTGCTTGCTTCTCTGTCAGTGTCTGAATTGCTCACATCTGTGTGTGTGCTCTGACCTCTCGCAGACCTTGTTTTCACTTTATTCTGCTTTCCATCTTTGTTCTCAGGATATAGAATTGGGATTTATGATGCATTCTCTACTCACCAGTTTTCTTTACCCTAATCTCTGCCCCTAGTCTTTTCTGTGTAGGCTGTGTACATGGAACTAAAAATAAAGAAGTTGTGAAGTATAAGAAATTAAGGAGAAGGGGCCTAAACTAATTCATTTCTCCTTAGAATCCCCCAGATTTCCCTTTTGAACCCCAGTTATTTGAATAAGCCTTTCTTCCTTACACATATCTGTCCTTCCACCTTCCACATTGTACCCCATGCTCTGGACTTGTCTTCCTTAAATGTCCTCCTAATTCTTTGGCTGCTAATCTTGATCCTGGAGGCTTTTTCTCATCCCCAACATGACCATGTTTCGGTGATGATTGGAAGGACAATTAATAAGCCCCTACCCAAAATGCCACATACAAAAAAATGAGTTCCTCCTCCAATCCAATTAAAAGCTGAGAAAACTTGAGAGAATACCTTACATCTGAATCCAAATGTGGTCTTTGCATTTTTCAAAGATGAGCTATACTTGGTTTCTATCCTACACCAATTCTGCTTGACTCTTTGGGCTTAGAGATAAACAGCAGAGTGCAGAAGAGGAGCAGAGATGAGCTACAGCATACTAGACAGGCGGTGCAAATAGCTTGGGAATTTTCCTGGGTGGGTGTATTGACAAACCTTCCAAAGCCTCCACCTTCTGTTTCTTAGCAACTACCAGGTTAGCTGCTGATTGGTGCATTCTAAATTGAAAGGAGGGATTTAGGGACTGAGACTCAGAAGACATTCTGAAAGAAAAAGGAAGGGAGAGAAAATGAAGAAAAAAGATAATTTACAAACTTAAATTATTCTAAGGTCTCCAATTATAGTTCATAAATGTGTCTCAGTATTTTCATTTTCTCTCATCATTTTCAGCCTTCTCTTATCATTCCACCTCCAAACTCTGATCACTCTCAGTCCTACCAGACATTGCCTAACTCCCTTAAAAGGTACTGGATTCTTGGAGGGGCTGACCAAGTTGAGGGGGAGGTGAAGGAGTTTTTGACTTGCTGAACCTTCCAGTGTAAACCAGATGCAAGGGAGGCTTAATATAAGACGACTAGGGTTGTCTTATCTACCCTCCAGGCCATGATGCCTCCAGGTAAAAACCCCTCCTTGTTTAATCCAGTTAGAAACCTAGGTAGTTCCACAGCCATCACATCTCCCACATAGGAAGGGCAGAGGCAAAAACCTGCAGCTGATAAGACGTCAGGGTGGGTTGGAAACACTTTCTCACTGTTATCTTCTCTTCATTTCACCCCTGCTGACTGCCCCAGTCCTTTCAGGGGCTTGCCTTTCCCTGTCATTATCTAGGCTGTATTTGAAGTCTAACCTTGACCTCAGCCATTTCTTTAGGGTTTTCCTCTAAGTTCTGTTACCCTAGTTCATTTAACCCACTACATTCCACCAACCACTCCAATATCGGTCTAAATCTGGCATCTTTTCTGCAATATCCTCCAGTAATAGAAATCCTCTTTTCTTAGAACCCTTAAGAATTTGATCTGAGGGTTGGCAGGGACTTTGACTACATTTGAGTTATTGGGCCTCCTGACTTAAAAAACAAACAAACAAACAAGCAAATAAACAAAAAACACCTTCTCAGAAAGATGAGGGTCAGGGAGCAAGCTCTTGGGAGCTCACAAATGACAATCCTGGGGAGGTCGATCTGCACTGCTTTTTTAAAGGAAATAGACTCTTTTTTTAAAAATTAATTAATTCATTTTTTAATGGTGACATTGTTTAATGAAATCTAGCAAGTTTCAGTTAAATATTTTAACAGTAAGGCATATATATATTTACATTGTGTGTTCACCTCCCATAGTTAAATTTCTTTCTGTCACCATATATTTGACCCCTTTTACTCCATCTATCACCTCTCTCCCTCCCTGCCTCCCCGCCCCCGACCCTCTGGTAACCACTAGTCTATTGTCCATATCCATGAGTCTCTCTCTGTCTGTCCTGTTCATATGTTGCTTTTAGGTTTATATCCCACATATAAGTGATATCATGTGATTTCCAACTTTTTCTGTCTGGCTTATTTTGCTTAGCATGATTATCTCAAGGTCCATCCATGTTGTTGCAAATAGCAGTATTTCATCTCTTTTTATGGCTGAGTAATATTCCATTGTATATATGTACCACAGTTTGTTTAGCCAATCATCTATCTAGGGCACTATGGTTGCTTCCACGTCCTGGCCACTGTGAATAATGCAGCTATGAACATCGGTGCACAAATATCTTTTCAGATATGAGTTTTCAAGACTTTTGGGTAAATACCTGGTGGAGGGATTGCTGGATCATATGGTAGATCAATTCTTAGTTTTGTGAGGAACCTCCATACTGTTTTCCGTAGTGACTGTACCAATTCGCAGTCCCAACGGCAGTGTATAAGGGTTCCTTTTTCTCCGCTTCCTCTCCAACATTTGTTATTACTTGTCGAGTTGATTACAGCTATTCTGATAGGTGTGAGATGGTATCACATTGTGGTTTTGATTTGCATTTCCCTAATAGCAGCGATGTTGAGCATCTTTTAATATATTTGTTGGCCATTTGTATGTCTTCTTGGGAGAAGTGTCTGTTCAGGTCCTCTGCTTATTTTTTGATTGGTTTGCTTGGTTTGTTTGTTTGTTTGTTTGTTATCAAGTTGTATGAGTTCTTTGTATATTTTGGATATTAGGCCTTTATCAGAGGTGTTGCTTGCAAATATATTTTCCCATTCAATTGGTTGTCTCTTTACCTTGACAGTTTCTTTCGCTGAGCAGAAGCTTTTGAGTTCGATGTAGTCACATTCATTTATTTTTGCTTTTACTTCCCTCACCTTTGAGGTCAAATTCATAAAATCCTCGTTAAGTGCAAGGTCCTTGAGTTTAATTTCTATGTTTTCTTCTATGCATTTTATTGTTTCGGGTCTTATATTCAGGTCCTTAATCCATTTTGAGTTAATTTTGGTGTGTGATGATAGACTACAGTCTAGTTTCATTCTTTTGCAGGTGGCTTTCCAGTTTTCTCAGCACCATTTATTGAAGAGGCTTTTCTTTCCCCACTGTATGTTTTTGGATTTTTTGTCAAAAATTATTTGCCCATATAAACTTAGGTTTACTGCTAGACTCTATTCTATTTCACTGGTCTGTGTGTTTGTTTTTCTGCCAATACCATGCTGTTTTGATTATTGTCACTTTGTAGTACAACTTGAAGTCAGGAAGAGTGATACCTTCAGCCTTGTTCGTTTTTCTCAGGATGGCTTTGGCAATTCGGAGTCTTTTGTGCTTCCATACAAATCTGATGATTTTTTGTTCTATTTCTTTAAAGAATGCTGATGGGATTTTGATGGAGATTGCATTAAATCTGTATAACACTTTAGGTAGTAAGGTCATTTTAACTTGTTGATTCTTCCAATCCAAGAACATGGAATATTTCTCCATTTCTTTGTACTACTTTGATTTCTTTTAATAGGGTCTTAGAGTTTTCATTATATAGATCCTTCACATGTTTCATTAGGTTTATTCCTAGGTATTTTATCCATTTTGGTGCAATTGCAAAAGAAATTATTTTTTCCACTTCTTTTTTGACACTTTATTATTAGAAGTATAGAAATGCTATGATTTTTTGAACATTGATTTGCATCCAGAAACTTTACTCTATCTGCTTATTGTTTCTAGTAGTGTTCTTATGGAGTCTTTAGGGTTTCTTATATAGAGAACCATGTCATACACAAATAGTGACAGTTTGATTTCTTCATTTCTTATTTGGATGCCTTTTATATGAGAGATTTATTTCTGAAGGGAAGATTGAAGGTCATATTGACACCCATAGTTCATTTATGCCAAGATTGTGTCCCTCCTAGAGGACTTAGGAAACAAGTAGCTGGTCGTCTCACCCTTTTATCCATCCCTATTTTCCTCCCACTCATTACCTTTTTTCAGAAGCCACCCTCAGAGGAATTCTAGTTTAGAACTTTATTGGTATTTTAAACCCAATTTATTGCCAACTCTAATTGTCAAAGATTTGCATGAAAAACATTGTATGTTATCTCTTTATTCTGATAACAGCAGCCCAAGGTTTGGGCACAAAAAGAATCATGGTTTTAATTAACAATAATGCACTTTGCAGACAAATGTGACTGTTCAGGTTAATTAACAAGTCCAAGTCCTTCCAAATCATCTCCACACATCTTCTAGGTGATTTGGGCAGGAGGGGTGTAAGGCATGCAAGGGTGGGGGATTTTAAAAATCAGTTCAGCAAAAATGCATGTTAGCTTTTTCTTTTCTGCAACTACTTAATGAAGAGAAGAGAGAATCTCCAGGACAGAGAGGCCCTTGAAAAATGGGGGTATACCAGCAATTGCACTTCTAGGTATTTATCCAAAGAAAACCAAAACAATAATTCGTAAAGATTTATTCACCCCTATATTCGTAGTAGCACAATTTACAAAAGCCAAGATATGGAAGCAACCTTAATACTCATCAACAGATGATTGGATAAAGAAGTTATGGTTCATATATACAATGGAATATTACTCAGCCATTAAAAAAATAAAATCCTACCATTTGCAATGACATAGGTAGACCTAGAAGTTATTATGCTGGGTGAAATAACTGAGACAGAGAAAGATAAATATCATATGATTTCACTTATATGTGGAATCTAAGGAACTAAAAGAACAAACTGATAAAAAACAGACTCACAAATATAGAAGACAATCTAGTGACAGCCAGAAAGGAGGAGGCATAGGAGGTTGGGAGAATTGGGTAAAGAATTAAAGAAATACAAATTAGTAATTGATAGATGGTTATGGGGATGGGAAGCATGGTATAGGGAATGAAGTTAGAGAAAGAGCAATTAGGGGGATTGTTTTATAAATTATATAAGTGTCTAACCAATATACTGTATACTTGAAACTGATAATGAAATAAAATTTTTTAAAAAAAGAAAAAAATGGGGGTATATTTTAGGGGGATTTCAGACATCTTTATGTCACACTTAGGTTTAGGAAAACTTTTAGACACATTTCTATAAGAAGTCCCTGTAATTCTCAAATAGCTCCAACGCATTGTCCAATTATTTGCAGACTTGATTTCTTGCATGAGGACCCCAAATTTCCCATCACTGTCCATTTCTGTCGACCTTTCTGAATATGTTCCTACCACATTTCAGGAGCACTTAATGATGTTTTCTCCCTAAGATTTCATAGATAATGTCCCAAGTTCCACCCTTGCCATCCTTAAGGATGATTGTGCTTTTTTTCCTGAGTGGTTCTCTGTGTCTTGGAAGAATACATTGTATGTGACTCCAAAATGAATTATTCTGAAGGATCTGGACCTTCTCCTCTCCCTCTGAATCAGATACTATTAACCCTTGGGAGAGCCAGAGTTATAGGTCTCTTGGAAAAGCTGATGAAAGTATAAAGTCTCTCTTTAGGATAATATAGTATTACACTCAAAATTTGGCAGTTGGTTCTTTCCTACTGCACTTAGAGTTAAACTCAAATGTTTTCACAGTGCTTAACGGGACTTACATGATCAGGCTGTGGCTTCGTCTCCTTTTGCTCACTAAGCTCGAGGCCCAGAGGCCTAAAGAACTGTCTGTTCTTTAAATGGGCAAATCTCATCTCCATTCTAAGAGTTTTTACACTAGAACATCTCTTCTGCCTAGTGCTGTTTATGTGACTGACATTCTTGGGATCTCAGTGCAAATATCACCTTCCCCAAGAGTGACTTTCCCTATATCCAATGGTACTTAGCACGCACACACACACACACCCAACCCGTTCTCCCAATAATTCTTCACCAATGTACCTGGGTGTTTTCCAGTGTGGCATTTATTACACCTTGATATTGTCTTGTTTCTTCATTTATTTGCTTACCAATTTGTTGCTAATCTACCGCCTGCTCCCACCACTGGAAAACAAGCATCAAGTGTACAAGAAATTTTTTTGTGACTGGACCATAGTCAGAGTTCGGTAAACATGTGCTAAATATGTGAATCAATTAATTTTGTAGGAATAAAGTATGATGCCCCCCCTCAGAGAGTTTACAGTCTTGTGGGGAAGTGGAACAAGTAGGCAAATAATTAGTGCAGAATAAATGCCAGAAAACAGAGCTCCTCTACCTAAGTCCTCTGGGGTATCTCTTTCATGCCATTCAATCTTTTGGGAGCAGAAGAGACTGGAGGACTGTTGGTACACGATTTCTGGCTTGATAACCTGTTTTCTATGTCCACTTTTGGCCAGCTAGAGCTGGAGGACTTTGCCACAGTTCCTGGCCCACACATTGGAGGAGCAATCTTTCTTTTCTTTGGGGCACTGCAGACTTTGCACAGCAGGGGAGAGCTGAGAAGGGCTGTGTTTCATTTTCACTTAAGGAAAACTGAGTCTCATGAGACTATACTAGAGTTCTAGGAGACAGTCACACATTGACTCAGAACCAGTTTTGGATCCAGCCGCCTCCTTAAATTTTATCATATGCAGGGAAAGAGCCCACACTCTTCTAGGACCTAAAAGTCATTTTGGTCTCCAGGGTGATGTTTTTTTCCTTATCAGTTTCCCTCCTCCTCTTCAGTTCCAGTTTCACACCCCTGCTTCCCTCTCTACCCCTTTGGCAATGTATCTCTCTGCAGTTCTGGGTACTTGGTCAAGTTAACCCTTTAAGGCACTTAGGGATATAGAACTCATTTCATTTAAAGAATATATCGAATACTTACTAAGTTCAAACTCTGTGAGAGGTACCTGTCAGCTTCCTTCCTTGGTTCTCAAGATTTCTCAGCCCTCTCTTTAATAATCCTGAACCTATTTGGATCCTGGAACACACAGAAAACCCACTTAGACTTCTCAGTCCAGGCCTCTACTGCACAGCTAAAGATCCTTAGCAAATCACAAAGCCTCTAGTCAGTGGGTGGTCCTTATACATTGTCACATCCAGGAATGTTCTTATACACTCTTACAAGATAGGTGTGGTGAGTCCTGGAAACCAGCACAATGAGGCCAATTACCCAGAGGAGACGAAAGGGATGTTAAGCATTGGAGAAGAAAACACTTTATAAATTAGTTGGCCATTTTCTGTCTGTGACCTAAGAAAGTATGAGGAGAAAGGGGACTGTTCCTGCTATTGACCTGGACACTTCTCAAGATGTGGCCATGTTTTTCCTCTTCCACATCCACTCTTTCAAGACCCAGAACAGGAATGCTCACTTCACATTCTTGACTGATTAACAGAGCCATTGAAAGCTCTGTAAGTATGAAAGGAACAAGTTGGAGGGAAGGTCACTGAGACAGTAAAAGTTGCAGAAATTAAATAAAATTTAATAAAATGCTTTTAAAAATTGATGGCACAAAATGAGGATAGAAAAGGACTGGCTCAAGAGATGTTCTTATTAAAAAAAAAAAAGACTTAGAGGTTCCATTTGGCCATATGCTAAAGGTGATTCAATAGTATGTGTGGTGGCCAAAAAGCTAATGCAGACTCAAGCTGCATTAAGAGACACAGTATACAGAACAAGGAAGGGCACTACATCACTCTTTCCTGTCCTGAACAGGACATTTTTAGAATAAACAGCTCAGCTCTGGGAACCACATGTTGAAAGGGCCACTAATAAATTAGAGCTTTTTAAAGGGGGGAACGGTGGCTAAAACAATGACAATTTAGAGACCATACTACTTCTCTAAGGAGGGCCTGAGGTGCAGAGGTGAGTGAGGGTGGGACTCTGATTCTGGAAAGTGTAGAAAACATATAGCTATCTTTATAAGCTGAATAGTTGTCCTGCTAAAAGAGTATTAGAGAAGTATGAAACTCTAGCTTTAGAAATAGAAACACTGGATCGAAGAAATCACAGAGATCAATTTTTGACTAAATGATAGGAAAGGCTTTCCACAGTTGGATTACAGACTACAGAGGTGAGCTGTGTCCATCTTGTTAAGGTAAACACACACACACGCACGCACACGCACGCACACATACACTATGTTCTCTACACTCTTGGTGTTCCTGTTTTACAGTGGTAAACATACCAAATAAAGGCTTCATCCTTGTGAAGTTTAGAAATAAATAGGAAAGACAGAGATTAGGCACAGAGCGCACAGATAGATTACAACTTCTGTTATAATAGAAAAGAACTGATGCTCTGGAAGAGAGTAAGAGAGTAGAACTAATTGAAGTTATGAGTTCACAATTATGGAAAAGACTCAGGCTGAGGCTGAACAGTAACAAACTGTTAAAATGGAATAGAGAGCTGTTCCATGAATCAGGATAGAGCCAGGACCAGCCTAGCAGCTTTTCCCCAAATTGGCAGCACACCAGAATCGCCTGGGGAGAGATTTTTAATCGTTTTTGACTAAGTTCAGGATATTCCAAATCAGAATATTTGATACTAGACTCTGAAATGCCTACGATAATATGTTAAATAAAAGAGCTAGCCTAAAATGATTTAATTCTGGTGTCTGCATCCCACTTGTGATAATTTTAATGTCTTTGCTTAGACCCTCAAATTAAAGTCCTCTGGTTCATATCTGGGAAACTTTGGTCTTTTCTGGACCTGGGTTGTGGAACAACGAAGGGATACTCAGTGGAATACGTACCCGACCTAAATTTTCCCAGGAGATGGGTACCTTACTTCTGGCATCAATTGCTGCAGAAAAATTGTAGCTGGTACCTGGGGTCCCTCTAGTGATCAGAAGTTGTCACTTCAGCTCCACTTCACTCCAGATCCAGGTTTGGCCAGAGAATTTAATTATTTGATGATATTGAGGATGAAGGGGCCCTATGAAAAGAAAGCAGAGAAACTTAAATACACATTTTAGAAAGTTCTTTATTAGAATTAACATTAAGAAATAGAGATGGTAGAATGAAGAAAATGTTTACCAAATACCCTCTATCCCTTGTTGCCAGGTCTTGGATGATCTTACTTTAAATAACTTACAAATCAAAGTAGACAACTCCCAGGGTACTCAGCCATCAGTCAGGGATTCTGAGGGTTCTTTCTGTTCCCTGTGTGTTTGGAGGGACCACCATGTTGAGTTGGGGATGTGATCCTGGCCTTCTGAGCTGCATCATCTACCAACTTTATGAACTTTAGCTTCTCCACTTGAGGAAAGCAGATAACTATATCAGTCCTGCCTAACTCACAGATCTGACATAAAGATTAAATGAATTGACAAATATGAAGGCTATAAAATGAGTTACAGCTTGGAGGAAACACACAGCAATTAGTATTAAAGAGTTTGCCTTACAGGTAATTGGAAAATGTTCATTGTCTTGTGGGTCATTCCACCTAAAAGTAAGTTCGTGCAAAAGCAATAATATACCGGAAAGCACTAGACTGCTGGGAGTTACACTTTCACCTCTGTCCTATGTCTTCACTTAGCTCTGTAACCAAAGGGCTAATAGAATCTTCCCCAGATAGCCTGATAAGAAGCTATCAGAAAATGTTTCTTTAAAAGAAAGGCCAATCAGTGGGGATGATGGTAGTGGTGATAACAGGCATTTTGCTGGCATTTGGATTAGCGTTTGCTGCATTAGAGTATTATTTGAGGCAAGTATAAAATGTTCTTGGACTGTCAAAAAACAGTGATACCTAACCTTGCTCTAAGGACTGTACAGTGACCACATTCCAGCACTTCTCATGCGTTCTCCTTTGTGGTTTCTATTTCTGAGAATATGGCGTCTTCTGGAGGCTCCCTGTGGAAAGGTGGAGTAGTGGGAAGAATTTGCTCAGCAGCCTCTGAGCATCCTCCAACTCTTTGGAAATAGATTAATGGCACATATTCTACACCCTTGCCTTTCAAAGTGTGGGCTATGTGTCGCAATATTAGCATGACTTTGGAGGTTATAAGAAATACACGTTCTAAGGCCTCACCCCAGACCTGCTGTAGAATCAGAATCTACTCTTTAACAAAATTTCAGAGGATTTATTTGCACACTGAAATCTGAGAAGCACTGCACACTTTGTTGCCTATTCAACCTGGGCTCTCTCTTTACTCAAGGTCCCTGTCCTTCACCTCACCCCCAGCAGATGGAAGGCCCTGGCTCCCTGAACTTTCCCTTCTTCAGTCTCCCTGCCTTCCAGACTCCATTTCAAAATAGTCATGCATTGTGGGCAGGCCCTACACACACCTAGTTCCCATGCTTTAGACAAAGTGAGAAAAAAACATATATCCATTCCTTCTCAGACTTCCTCTGACTCCAAAGTGTAGACTTTCCTCAAATCTTTCCCCAAATGTCAGAGGTCTGAGAGCTGTGGGGCAATAGGTACACAACCCTTCTACTTTTCCTTCCTTCTCTTGCTCTGGAGATCTCTAGGAAGGGTGACTGTAGAGAGGTGTCAGTAAATCAGGTGTGAGGTGAGAGCAGGATCAGAAGTTACTGGGTGTCAAGGGGTGCCAAGGAGCTGGCCATGAGCCACGGGATGGCAAAGTATTGGACAGACCACATGTGGCCTTATGCCGAGCTCCCTCAGGCAGGCACTGGGGCAAGCATGTGTGAGCAGCTACACACGATCCCTATTTCTAGACCCTGTGTCTGAGCACTGTGTCCTTCAGGCAGAGGTCATGCTGTCCCATGCCCACTGGCCAAAGCTTGTCTATGGTGACACAGACCTAACCCCAGAGGTTGTCTTGTGATCTGAGTGTGGGTGAGGTCATGGTCTGTACTTCTCATAATTTAGTCCCCAATATATAGCCACACTCTGCTATTAGAGATTTCTCTCACTGGTAAACATTGCCTGTGCCCTGTGTTTCTCTGTTAACACAGAATTCCTCGATGAGGGGCAATGAATTAAATAACAAACATTAAGTGCAGGTTAATTTATCAGAAAAGTTACTGAAAGGAGGATCAAGGGCAACAGGAGAAAATCAGGCAGCTGAGGAGAAATAAGGAGATGAATAAAAGAGGAACAGAGATGGGGGTACCCCAGAGATAGACTTTCCTTACCTCAAAATTGTGCCGAAGAGCATTCTGGGTCCACAGAACAAGATGTTAGCTAGAATTGCTCAGATCAAGCTTCTCTGGGGCAAGGCAGGGAACTAGTTTTTTCAGTTTCCTGTCAGGCTCCAGCCTGGCCCTCCCAAACAACTTCACCTATAGCCAGAGAGATTCTGAAACCATGCTGATTGGTACACATGACTCCAAGTGTCACTGGCTCCCCCTTGTCCTAGAGTAAAGCCAAGCCTTACCATGGAATGTACCTGCCTCTCTGGCCTCCCCAGCCTTCCCAATCATAAGTTCCAGATATGGTACATGACAAGTTGCTCCCTCAAAGCAAACTACCTCCTCTGTGGCCTTTGTGCCTTTGCATGAGGCTGCTCCACAGTCTGGAAAGCTCTCCCTACCTCCTCTTCAACTAGCCAACACCTAAACTTCTTTGCAGACTATCTTCAAGTGTGCCCTGACCTACAGCCATCCTCCACGTCTCCATGCTGTGTTGGTGAGTTAGGTGTGCCTGCTCTGTACTCCCGAAACATCTCAGGTATATTAGTTACCACCCGGTGCTATTTAACCTCTGTCCTTGTGTGTTGTTCCCACTAGACTAGGTGTCTTAAAGACAGAATCTATGGTTTCCTTATCTTTCAAATTGTAGCCCAGTGCTGAACACAAAGTATGCATTTTGTATATCTGTTGTATATATAAATGTGTACAAAAGACAGAGGTTAAGTACCAAAAGAGAAAAATGAGGTCCTCCAGTTGGAAATTATGCAATTTGTCCAAGTATAAATTGTTAGGAACCAGAAAAGTTTAAGATCAGAACCCAATTGTCTGTTTCAGAATGACTTCAAAGTCTTTGCTCCTTCCTCTCTTGCATCCAGTTGGTGGTGAGTCATACTGCATAACTCTGTTGCTGTATCTTCTATTGTAGATTCCAGACATTCAGGTATGACCTCCTGGGAGGGATCTTAAAGTTAATCAGGTTCAGCCTTCTTGAAACAAAGCTGGACTGGGTGGTCTTTAGGGTTTTGAGTTCCATGACTCTCACTCCTTTACCCCTCTTCACAGTAGAAATAGGTCTTATTTCCCTTCTGGACAATGAAAATCTCTAGAATCCTAGGACAGTTATTATTTTGGAAAAACTAGAAGCTTTTCCTTTTTTCTTTTGGCTTCAATGTTACAACAATGTTTAATCTACTTTTCCAACTAAAAAACATTCTCCTTGGAGAAAATGGGAACAAAATGAGTTTAATAGGACTGTCTTTCCTTTAATATCTGTTCCCATTTTATTACTTCTATTACTCCCATTATTTCTTCCTTCTTCTTATTATATGGAATAGTCTTTTTTGTAAAGCCATGTGAAATTACTATTGTGCCAAAGACCTATGCATTCTACTCTTTAATCTGCTATACAATATTCCTAGAAGTATAAAGTAGATAGAAGTAGAGCATGGAGGCTAAGAGTATTAACTCTGGAGCCAGCTTGCTTGGATTCTGCTATTTCTTTGTTTTTTGACCCAGAGTCAGTAACTTAACCACTTTGTTTCTTAGATACTTCACTTGTAAAAATAGGATAAATTTTATACATACTTCATAGTATTCTTCTGAGGAATCAATGAGTTAATCAATAAAGTGCTGAGAACAGTGACTGATACACAGTAAGTCCTCAGTAAATATTGGACATTAATATTATTACTGTTCTTATAGGACCATGTGGACTTTTGGATTTGTTAAGAGTTATGCTTTTCTTCTTATATATTTCAGGTCTTTATTCAATCTGAGCTTGTCAAAGAACTCTTTACGAGGTTTCATACATTTTGTTAACTGCCTTCTTTTTTTTTACAGGATGACTCATAATTATTTTATTTGAATTTTGTTTCTTAGAAATGCCCATTCCATTAAAGAGTGGATCCACTTTACATCACGGATCACAAGATCATAATTCCTGGCTTCGAACTTTTAGACGTCTGCTCTCCTGGTGTCTGAGGTACACTGATCTGAATATTTTAATTAATTTATTTATACATTATTTTCCAAAATGAATTGAGATAGTTGCCATATTTTATCATAATCAGAAGCCACTGTATCATTTATTATTAGTTTTCAGAAATGCCAGTCACTTTTCTCCCAGTTTTCTATAATGTACATGTCATTATCCAGGTCTTCCTTACTGGTCATAATGAAGTATCAGTTCCTTTCTCATTGCTTTTTCTACCTACAGAGAGATTAGGTTGTCAGCAAGGCAAGGCAAGAATTCATTCGATGTTCTGCATGAGACTCCCAGCAAATGCCCTGCTGGTTGAAGTCCCTTGTCACCACCAGATCTTGCCTCTCTGCCAATTCAGAGAAAAGTGATTAAGGAGATATCTATATGCCAGTTGTGCATGTGCCTGCCTCATCTCCTTTGTAAGAATAAAAGCTCCTGGAAGCCCTTATTCTAAATACCCTTTATTCATTCCTAAGACTCTGCTAGATTTTTAAATATCAACTCACCTAGATTTCAGAATTTTTCCCTGGCATGAAGTTGATTTGAAAGAAATACCTGTTAAATACTCCTTTGGTGTCTGACTTTGTACTTGCACTATGGGTCATAACACTTACTACTCCTCCAAAAAGTGCACACCTCACTCAGAACCCTGAAGAGAATGTAAAATACCTGAGCTCCTGGGGGACTTCTCATCATAGGCCTCTGACCAATGTTGAATCATCACAGCTGGCCATTCAGCTATTGGTATTGGTTGTTGGTTTGCTAAATATATTTCTGTATGTCTTCTATCTGCAAAGTAATTTTTGGTGTCTCATCTACCTTTCATATCAGGAAAAGATGATTATTCATTGTAGTAATAATCAAGGTTAAATTGGATATAGGTTCCTTGAGGGCAGGTGTCAGCTCTCTGATTTACTTCAGATATCAAAGGAGGTCAATGAAATGCAGTAAAACTACAATAATCATTTATTAAGTATCTCCTGTGTGTCAGACACTGTTGTTGAGATAAAGAATACAAAAATAAACAAGACATAGCTCCTGCTCTCTAAAATACATAGGCATTGTGGAGATAGGAATATAAACAGATCATTGCCAACATAGTACAGTGAGTATAGTGACAGAGATATTGCTCTACCTATTACGAGGCACAGAGGAGAGGCATCTAGCCCAAACTGAGGGGAGTGGAGAAAATGCTACTCCTCAGAGTGGCTTCTGATTAGCAATGATGCTAAACTAAGATCTAAAGCTTTGTAAAACTTCCTGTTGTAAATATCATTGACTCCTTTTTAGTTGGAGAGATACCATTGTGGCACTAAATGAACCCCTTATTGGGAAAATGATCAGCCTTTGGGTTTAAAGACTGGACAAGAGAAATTGCTAGGTATCTGTGGATGGCCCAGAATATAACCTCCTAAACAGGCTTTTGGGGAAGTGTCTGGGTTCTGACAGACCTGAGGGAAACACAGGCAAGAGAAGTGTCAGGGTCCCAAGTCCCCGAGAAAACCTGGATACTGGGCCAGGAGAGGCAAGGGTTGGGGGAATAAAAAAGCAGGCTGCCTAGAAATAGTACCTGCTGGGAATAATCATTCCAGAAGGGCAGCTAGCCAGTTTACGCCTGGAACCCTGACTATTCTTATTCTCTGGGGATTCAGAATCACTGCATGCAACTTGGTCTCTGCCTCAGAGATGTCATCCACAATTCTTCAGTCAATGCAACAAAGCTAGCAATATCATTGATTCCCTCATTTGACTCACCTAAGTATTGCTCCTGGAGAATTCAGATCTTTATAAACTCTCTGATCACCTAATAATGGGGTGGTAGAATTATTTCAAATTTTCTTCTATCACCTTCTATTGGGTAAAAAGCTCAAGAACCTGTGATAAACTGAAGCAACCTGGAGACAGTAAATTCAGTACTTCCATTACCTTAAGGACCAGCCAGGTGAGAGGAGGGGGAAGATGGGGACTCCAGAGAAGAGAATGTGAGCCTGCAGAGGGAGGAATGATATCACAGTCTGAGCAGAAAATGGAGAGCAGGTGTGTACTGCTGCAGCACAAAGTGGGTGGCAGCGAGTGACAAAAGAGGTAAAGTGGGATTAGATTATGGAGAACTTTATGGAATAGTTAGGGAGCATACATTTTAATTTGGTAGGCAATGTGGACTCATGGAAAGATTTTAAAACACAGAAATGTGATGATCTGATTTGTTTTTTAGATATTGTAGGAAATCACTTTGGAGGTTGTGTAATAAGTTGCTATATATGTTAGCTAAGAGCTAAGATGGCCTGAACTTGGAAAGTGATGGTAAAAATGGGGAAAAGGGGATGGAATTGAGGAATATGTGGTCAGTACAATCAGCAGGATGTAATAAAAAAGGGGACAGAGGAAGGAGATGGAGCAGTCAAGGATGATCCCTGGATCTGTAGCTTGGGTAAAAAGTCATTTGGACAGTATCTGCCACATAATAGGTGTTTGATAAATATTTATATAAATACAGTTCACTTTCATGATAATTCCTTCTTCTATCATTAGTACTGAGTGTTACTAAAATGAACACTTAATAGGAAGTCAAGAGATTAAGATTCTAGTGTCAGTTCACTCACTGTGTGATCTTTAGAAAGTCATACTGTAACTTCTGAAAGAGTTCAACCAGATAAATTCTGAAGTCTTTTTCATATTTGACTTTTTTCTGGCAAAATATTGTGGACTGATATTGAAAACAGACCATAATTTATGACAATGTTTCAGTAAATAAATGTACTTCAAACTTCAAACAACTTAAAATGAATTTTGGGAAGAGTCTCCTGATTTAAGGGCATAGCCCTTTGACTACTGCTCAGTGCCCATAAATTCAGTATATTGTCACAGAAACAAGTGGCGTCTATCTGAGCTGGTGAAAGCACATGGTCTTCTGTGAATATGTGATAAAGCAGGTTCCTAGAGCAACCCCCAAACAGTAGGCTCTATGACCACTTCTGCTGCTGAGTACATTTCCACTGCCACCACAAAAGGCTAGAGGAAGTTGGTCCTCCAAAGATCATATCCCAGAAACCACATTCTTTCCCCTTCACTTCTGCTCTACCCTCCTCTACAGTTGTTTCAGTGTATTTTATTGCAATATACAAAGCTCTCAGAATATAAATTATATCTGGGTGAATAATTATAAGTACAGTTTTATTATTTCAGTTTGGCATTTGCCGACACATCAAGCAAGTCTTTATTGTCATCTTGATTCTGCTTACTAGTTTTAACTTTTGTTCTCCTCCACACACCCAATCCCAATTCCCGTGTTATTATCTTTGTTTTCCTGGGTCACTGAAGAGACAATGTCCACTCTGTCTTGCCTTCAGGTCCACACCTCATTTTGAAGTCAAAGCTATCACCCTAATGCTAGCTTCCAACCTGGTAAGCTCATCATTTCTACTCCCAGATTTCCGAGGAAAAGTTGATGGTAAGTGGTGCATGTTTGAGAGAGCTTTAGGGGTCCAGCAAACACAATATGAGTCAACTCTTGTTTAGTTGAGAAAAACAACTATGCAAAAGATCAGTCTTCATGATATTTCATTAGTTGCATCCTATTTGAAATGTTGATTAGATATGGGGAACATTATGAAACTGGTATGTATGGGGAGGTTAGGGACAGAAATAGTGAGGGTCTGGAACCATATAAATAATTCATTTAAAAATACTATTGAGGACTTCTGTCTTAACAACAGCAACAACATGCATTTCTGAGACCTTAGCATGTGCCAGTCATTATGCTAAACACTTTCTATATTTACATTAAATTATCTAATTTGATCTTCACAATGACTATATGAGATAGGGATTACCATTATCCCCATTTGAAGATTAGGAAATCAATAGTTATGGAAATGCCCATGTCATACAGCCTGTTTATAGTCTTGATATAGGGAAAGGGCATGAGAACTACATAAGTTGACTAAAGGTAAAACTAGAATAAAGGAAGAGTCTTGCTGAGATTACTAACGAACCATTCACCCACACCATGAAAGGAAGACAGAGTCTTTAAGTTGTACCCTACACAAAATAAACTCATAGGGACTCTATAGAACAAAGACTGGGATTGTTAGCATGCCTTTGATGCTGCATATCCACACCTTTCATGCTGCATACTCATACCATCAAAGGAAAATAGGTAAACAAAGTCTTTATACTGTAATTCATAGAAACTAAGAAAGACATATAAACTGAATTCCTTGAACACTCAGGGCCCCTGTCATTGTCCCTCTCAGTCTGTCTCAATCTTTGTCTCTGTCTCTGTCTCTCTCTGTCTCTCTCTGTCTCTCTCTGTCTCTCTCTCTCTCTCTCTCTCTCTCCCTCTCTCTCTTTCTCTCATCTCTCCATCTTTCAGAGGAGACCATGCTCTATGGCGCATTATTTCTTCTCTAATAAACTTTCCTTTTGACTCTAACTCTGGTATATGCTTGAATTATTTCCTGTGCACAGTCAGTCAAGAACCCTCACTGACTCTATCTTGGTGCAGGACTTGAATCTGCACTTGGTGGATATTTGCCCTGTCCTGCATCAGTCTGTCAGAGTCTATGTTTCAGCAAGAACTAAAAAATCTTAGGAAGTTTACTCTGAAAAAGATAAAACTCAAGGAGAACACAGTATTTTTACATGCTGAAAGAGTTAGCTTATGGAGAAGCAAGAATCAACGGCCCAAATAATTCCCTAACATGTATCTATAAGCCTGTAGCCTAGAGTGCCTACTGTGTGTCAGTCATTGTTAGTTTCATTCACTGTTTTATTCAGTGTCACAGAGACTTGCATGAGGATGACATGTTGAAAATTCTAAAGTACATAAAAGAACAAGACCAGAATGAGGTGAGAGGAAAGTTGTTTATTATTTGAAGCATTTTATTTATAAATGACAGAAATTTAACCTGAATTAGTTACAAAAAAATATAAGAATAAAAGAATGTAATTGTTCATATAACTCAAAAATACACAGTAGGTGAGCCTGGATCCCAGGACTCAAATGACATCATCAGATGTTTTTCTTAAATTCTTAGCTCTTATTCTTCTGTCTCTCACCTGTTAAATAGGCATTCTCTAGTTAGTAGCAAAAATATCTGGTGGCATTTGAAGGCTTACATGGTCCTTAGTGTCTATAATTTTGAAGTAGAGAAATCTTGGAGATCATAACAATCTCCAAAAAGCCCTGTCTCTTTTGGGGCCATGTGCCCATCTCTGAACTGATCATTGTGTCTGCAATAGGGAACTCAGCTCTGATGAACCAATGTGAATCACATGCCTAGCATGGTTGCAGGATCCCATCTCTCCCAAGACTGTATTGGGCAAATAATCTAGGCTGCCAATCAAAATATTTCAACCCCTCTGAGCACAGCCCAGAGTTGGGGAAGTGAAGTTCCTAGAAAAGCAGAATTTGATTACCAAAGGACAACAAATAAGGAGATTAAAATTCAAGATATATAATAAGGTTGTTGATGTTATAGCTGACAGTTGGGGTCACCAATATCTGTGCTAATAAGCTAAACTAAATATTTAACACAATTGTTAGTGTCATTAACACTCTTTGATTATGGCAAAGGTATCCTGCCCTAGGTACCACATTTTAGAGGAGCTTGTATCATAAACACAGTAAAAATAAATTTATTTAAAAACACAGTGGTGCTTCTGCCTTGGAAATTCATGTTCAGTGGTGGCCTAAGGACATATAGTCCTATATCTGCTCTTATAACTAATAATTTTTACTCCTTCATAGAAATTTCCTCATATTTCTTGCCCTATGCCCTCTAAATAGAAAGCAATTGTGTCTAAATACTGTAAGTTGGTGGATTGTGGCTTTTCAAGATAGTGCATAGTATGAGAAGAGGTTTGAATAGCAGAAGCTCTTAGTACAGAAAAAAAATTAACTTGTCAAATTTGTTCCCTCTGATAACATGAGTGCAGTAAGTTCTTGTATAAAAGATAATCATTTTCCAGTAGTGCCAATTGTCCATTTTCTTAATTCTCTTCGCATTTCAATTTGTAGTACCACAAAGACTCATCAACTAGCACTGTTTGCACATGGCAGATAAAAATGTTTGCAATGTTAAACAATTCACATTCCTCTTAAGTTTAGATATATGTGCAACAATTATGTCTCAATAAAGATAGAGGAAAAAAGAAATTTGAGCTTATAAAAGAAAAAAGCTAAAAAGAAAAGAGAAGAAAAGAATAAACTAGAACGTAAACAATGAAAGTAAACATTTCTGATATGTGTGACCAACATAAAATTTGTAATTCTGATAATACTATTAAAAAAGATTTAATCATTTATGAAAACAATGCCTAGGATCAAGAAAACTATTCTCATCCAATCTGCAACTTAATTAGGTGATGTAAAATGCCTACAACTTCATATCCCTCATCAAATGTAAATTTAATTACTAATATAAATGATGAGAATAAAAAAAATATTTACTCAAATCAAACTTATAATTTAGAAATATCAAATGTAATTTTGACCTACCTACTAGAAGATGAAGAAAATTACATTGATAAAATTGACAAATTTCATGACTTAAGAAGACGAAACCTCTTGCACTTTATTAGATGAAGATCTTAGAATACGGCCATTGCATACTTTTGAACTTCTATAGATATTTTGAGCAAAGCAGAATTCAATTCAAGTTAATATGTCTATGCTTGAATTTTAGCCAAAAATTCAGAATGTTTTTTGGTGACATATATTTTGCATAGTTGAAATTTGTCACTGGAAGTCATGTCTTCAACCGTGCCAATAGAAACGACATGCTTTGGAACAAATCAAAGATTGTATACAATATTATCTGGATATACAAATGATAGAATATCAAATTGACTTTACAACCACTGTTGTGCACATAATGAGAATGTTACTAATCATTTTTAGAACAAATAAATTTAAGTCAAACAAGGTAAGATTCTAGAAGAACTAAGTAAAGCAAGAGAAGATCCTGAAATAGTGAATCATGATCTTTAGTAGACTATAAAATAAAATTTAATTTGTGTTATACATAGTAATTTATTATTGCTTACTATTAATAATATTAGCGAAGGCTTATGAACACCATCACCAACATTAAACAAATAATTTTTTAAAGGGTAATTAAATATTTTCCAAAATTTGAGAAAAATTTTTTTCTGAGTCAAAAGAAACTGCCTGTGAAATATGCAACAAGTTATATTCCAACAACTCAAAAAAAATTAGAAAAAGGAAATAAAAATATTTCCAAAACTCTGGAGAAAAAGATACATATGTTAAAAATTATGGAATTAATTTCAATACAGACTATTTAAAATCTGTTAGTGATAATGGTATAGTTTCATTAAAGAGAGATAGCTATACATTGCCACTTTAAATTTTCTTTATAATCTAGCATTGAAATTTTTGGAAGAACTTAAGTAATACTCTACAATCTAGATATTACTTTAGAAGATAGCAAAAAAATGTGATATAAGTGATAGTAATTTATATGAAGAAAACTAAATATTTTGTAACATACTCCATGATAAAGATAATTAGTTATATTTAATCTCATTATAATATTTGGCTATAATATGTAAAATTTATAGTTTATTTCCAGTTAAATATTGCTTTTCTTATCAGTTGTAGTTGCTACTGCCTCAGGAAAGCAAATTTTCTATAAATGGAATTAATAAAAACTATGTAAAAACCACAATAACTCAAGTAAAATGATCTAATTTAGCATTCTTTCAATAAGACATATGTTAAAATATTAATAAAAAGACATAATTTATAATTTGGAATAGTCAAGAAAAATAAATTTTTTGAAATAAAATTTATTTTATGAATTATGTTTCTATTTCATTTCTTATCCAAACATAACTAGTCTATAAACTGAACACCCGGACATATGCAACAATAGATAATTTCAGGCATCTTTGATATTTTGCCAACTTTCAGTCACATCAAAACCATAAGTTTATACATATATTTTAGTTTTGATATTAAAAGCTATATTTGTCTAGGTAAGATTTTAGAACATATTTTATCCACCAATTTTTTCACTTGATTTATGTCTTTTATATATTTAGATACATATATTTAGAAATATATGTTTAGATATATGTGGGCCTCCACTTGCACTTTTCCACAACTTGAAACTCATTTTAGAGGCAATCATGGCTAGTACAACCAAGTTTTTAGCTGAACAACCCTTGCTTTAAAAAAAAAAATCTCAACCCCCATTTCATAATTTATGGAAAGTTCAATGCCTGTCCCATGATTTCTTTGAATTCTCATATTTACCTCTGGTTCCCACTGTATTTGTTCAGTTTATAGATGGCTTCAAGTCTAAAACATACTGCCCCATTCACGTGTTCACCTTGATGTCAAATCCCCATTTCTTCAGCTTAAAATTTCTCACATATATGTGGTGTATCAGATTTTACTGAAAGTTTGAGATGGTGGAGAGGGCTCTAGGGTACAGAAGTCATTGCAAAAACACACATTTACAAATGAATGTTGGTTACCCCCGTCTTAAAGGTTATGTTGGCTATAATTCCATGAAGAGTGCTCAAATCATGGCACCTTTTCTCTCTTCTCTTCTTTCCAGCTTTTTCTCACACATTTCTCCCCATTTCTGGAAACTCTGAATTCTTTCCTTACTATAATGCAGAACAAAGCTCTCTTTAGTCTTTACTCTAAAACAGTTCCATGCCTACTTTGGCTGTACCAAAACCATTAAGATGCTTGGCAAAAGGGTCATCTGTTAGGTCGGTGGGGGAAGGGCCAGCCAGATGCCTGCCTGGAGGCTTTCCAGCTTGATATCGGAATCCTGACCTTCCAGCTGGACATCCAGAATGCCCAAAGGGCCCACCCTAAAGCCCCGGGTGCCACTACCATAATCTGGGTGCTCAACTAACATTTGATTGCGCCCTTCCATCCCAGGGCGCAACTTCTCTGGCCCCTCTCCTCTCTGGACCAGACAACCTTGCCTGGGAGACGCCTCCCAATAAAGAATTGCTTTTAAAACTTCTCTTGGTGTGTCACGCGTTTACTTTACATTTGGTAACAAAACCCGGGAGGAGATTGTGTTCCTTGGCCTCCTGTCCTTGAGGGGCCTCTCCTTCCTCTTCTTCCAGGACCTTTGCTGCTCACCTCCTACTGTCGGATAGGGTAAGTTCCCTTTCGGTCTCCCCACCCTCTCTGGGCCTGGCCCTCCGGGACCCCTGTCCGTAATCGCAGCCACGTCAGGGGCACTCCTCCGTCATATATGACATCTGGTGTCATATTTGACTTCCACTTGTTAAAGTTATGAGAGATGTCTCTAACTTTCCACGGTCCTTTCTGCCGTTGGGTTAAATCAGAGTCTCGGGGATGCCTGATCTCTGGTTTCACCTGTCTGGGTGGCTGAGACCATGGGAGCTTCTAATTTGGAACCAAAACTCCACTTGGGTGTCTCTTAATAAATTTTAGCCATCTAGGCCTCGATCAGGATCTGAGATGTAAAAGACTGATCTTTTACTCTACTGTTGCCTGGCCTAGATATCCATTAGACAATCAATCTAAGTGGCCTGCTGAAGGCACTTTTAACTTCCAAACTCTGACAGATCTAGACACTTACTGTCATAGGATGAGAAAGTGGGCTAAAATCCCATATGTGCAAGCCTTTATTGGGATCTACACTCCTGTCCCTCCCTCTGTTCTCAATGCTCCACTGCTCAGGTCCTCTTAGCTCGGGAGGCTGGTCCTAAACCTCTTACCTCACTGACCCCTGACACAGAAGGTGAGGCTGCAACCGACTCATCTGCCTCTCCTCTCAACAATCCTCCAGAAATCCTTTCCCCTCTCCACTCCAGCCTATCCTGCAGCCTCCCTACTCTAGTCTACCACTCAGCCGATACTCCCTTCTCTTCCTCCTCCACCTCCATCTGCTTCATCCCCTATCTCAGCCCATACCTGATCTCATTCTGCCCCTGCCCCCGACTCTGATCTCCTCTGCCTTCTTCAAGAGGTCGTAAAGAAAGTAGAGGATGGCCCTCAAACTCCTATACAGGAACTAGTGAAAATGGCCTTTAAAAGTTTTCATTGCCCAAGAGATGGCTGAAACTCATCGCCAGACTCATCTCCACCAGCAGGTGGCACTCCAAACCCAGGCCTTGGTAGCTGCCTTGAGGCCGGTGGGCCCCAGGGGCTGAGGAGCTGGAGTCAACCCAAAATCAACCCCCTCTGGGGCATGCTTCAAATGTGGCCATGAAGGCCACTGGGCCAGTCAGTGCCCTAACCCATGGGCTCTCACGAATCCCTACCTGATCTGCAGGCAGGCGGGCCACTGGAAATCTGATTGCCCAATGACCGGGTCGTCGTCGTTGCCTCCACGTGGGGGATCATCCAGTCAGGCAACACTGTCACTGGAACTTCTCAGGTTAGCGGATGACTGATGAGGCCCAGACTCGGGGACCCCACTCACTCTCGCTGAGCCCAGGGTAACGTTCCAGATAGGGGGTAAGTCCATCTCCTTCCTGGTGGACACGGGGGCTACCTTCTCTGTTTTGCCATCTCACTCGGGTCCTACAGTTCCCTCATCTATTTCACTTATGGAGATTGACGGCACAGCGTCATGTCCACCTAAAACCCTTCCTCTCTCATGTTCTCTGGATGGCTTCCCCTTCTCACACTCTTTCTTAGTCAT
>CM053517.1:20840950-20925049 GCA_028627145.1 Eidolon dupreanum | reverse complement strand
ATTCTGTCACTGCCAATAGAGACCTGGCAGAAAAGCTTCAACTTGCAGTTGATGCCTCAGCTCAATCCCTAGCTTCACTCCAACACCAAATCACCTCTGTAGCTCAGGTAGCCTTATAAAATCACAGACCCCTAGACCTTCTGACAGCAGGTAAAGAGGGTACCTGTCTCTTCCTTGGAGAAGGATGTTGCTACTATATCAATGAATCAGGCTTAGTTGAAACTAATGTAAATACCCTTTCTAAGCTCAGAGAAGACCTCCTCCAGTCCCACCGAGAGGACGAGGCACTATCCTCTTGGTGGAGATCCAATCTCATTACTTTAATTGCGCCAATTCCATTCCTCCTCTAATAAACTTTCCTTTTGTCTCTGACTCTAGAATGTGCTTTAATTCTTTCCTGCATGCAGTCAAGAACCCTCCATTTCTTGGTGTAGGACTTGAATCTCCACTCATGGAGCTTCTCCCTATCCTGTATCAGTACTGTATAAAAGGTTGTCTCTCATAAAAGAGCTTGTAGTTGAAGTAGTTTATCCAAAATCAACTAGTATTAAGTAGTAGTCAATTAAGTGCAAATTAAGAGAAAAAAGCAAAAAAAAAAAAAAAAGGAATTTAGACTCAGATAAAAGTGAGCTCAATTTTAGGTAAAGTCTTCAAAGATATTTTCAAGGAAGAGATGATATTAAGAGAAACCCTAAAATAATTGTATTATTTATATAGACCTGATATTTCTACTTGGAATTCAGCCTAAAAATGAACCAGGTTGTATCTGCCTATAGAGGGTTTCCTTTTTTAAAAAATGGTAAAAAAATAAATAAATAAATAAATAAATAATCTGGTCTTTAAGATTAGATTAGGTATTCTTCAGTTCCAACATACAAAAAACTTAGAAGTCTTTACTTTCATTCTTTCAATGACAATAATAAAAAAAAAAGATAGACAAAATCAACGAATTTTCATGGCTGTATCAGAAAACCAAAGTTGCAGGACAAAATTCCATTGTCAAAGTGGAGGCACAGGTAAATACAAAGCCACAGATAGATGTGCTTACTGCCAGCGAGAATGCTGGAGCCACAAGCTGGAACACTTAAATGATTTCGATGAATTGCTGTAGGCTATGAGTGGACTATCCTGAATGAGAAATTCCTGGGAGCAGTAGCTTTAGGGGGCTCCTCACAGTTTTGTTCTCACACAATTTTTTAAAGAATCCACACAGTGTTTCTATGGTTAAAAGCTGAAAGAACCACTTCTTTCTCAGGTAATAAGAAGAGGATAAAGCAGGGAGAGGATGGGAAATAGTAACGTTGTAAAGTACAAAGTCACTATTCTCCATAACAAAGACCTACTTTCAAGGGGTAAAGATTTGCCAAGAGCCTTATCCCACATAGGAGAAGAGCATTTCTCACATTCCGGCCCCCCTCTAGCCTAGTTATCTAACCTAGGAGTGAGGAGGGAGATAAGATACATTCATGAAGGTCATATGCCAAAGACACAAACTAATTAAAAGACTGAGATTTAATAATAAGATTATAGAATGCTACTCCACCCTCATACCTTACCACCAGATCAAGTTGGCTCCAATAAAAGTGAGTTACAATTAAAAGGGTTGCAAGATTTAGACTCTGAGAAGTACTTTGAGAATCTCAAAGCCAATAGAGGAGACAAAAAGAATGACACTAGAGGAATTCGAACTCTCTGGTACCTTACAGATACAGTAAAACATTAAACACAGTCCAACTCCTAGCCAAATTAACATAAAACCTGACATTAAATGACTATTTACCTCAGTTTCTTTTACAACATGTCCACACACACAAAAAAAGAATGCTAAAAGGCAAGAAGGAAGTATAGTCTGAAAAGGCAAAGCAAGAATCAGGAGATTCACATATGACACAATCTTTGGGATTATCAGAGAACAGATTTAGAATAATTATGATAATATGTAAAACCTCTAATGGGAAAAGTAGACAAGATGTAAGAGTAATGCAAACATCGATGAAAACTCTAAGAAGCAATCAATAGGAATTTCTAGAAATCAAAAATATTGTAACAAAGATAAATACCTATAATAATCTCATCAGTAGACTGGACATGAGTAAGGAAAGAATCAGTAAACTTGAAGATGGGTCAATTGTAACTTCCCAAACTAAAGTGTAAAGAGAGAAAAAAAAAAGAACAGAACATTCAAGAGCTATGAGATAATTTCAAAAGTATAACATATGTATAATTGGAATACCAGAAGGAAAAGAAAGAGACAGAGCAGAAGAAATATTTGAAATAAGAATAGAAAGAATTTTCCAAAATTCGTGACTGGCAACAAACCATGGATTCATTAAGCTCAGCGAATGTTGGCAAACATAATAAATACCAATATATCTATAACCAGGCATAACATTCAAACTCCAGAAAACTCAAGACAAAGACAAAATTTGGAATGAAGCTAGAGGGAAAAACCCCACCTTATTATCTGTGCAGGAACACAGACAAAAATTAAAGCAGACTTCTCATTAGAAACCATGCAAGCAAGAAGAGAGTAAAGTGACATATTTACAGCTTTGAGAGAAAAAGCTACCCACTTAGAATTCTGCATTCAGCAAAAATACACTTCAACGATGAAGGAAAAATAAAGACTTTTTCAAACAAATGAAAACTGAACTAATTCATTGTCAAGAGATTGGGCATAAGGAAAATTATATGTGTCAGGAATTGGGATCTAGATTTTTTTAAAAAGAAAAGCATTGAAGAAGAAATAAATAAAAGCAAAATAAAATCCTTTATTCTTTATTTTTAAGTTACATGAGAGATAACTCTTTAAAGTAATAATAGGAACAATGCATTGGATAACTACAGTGTATGAATAACTGAAATGACTCAAAATTATAAGAGATGGTAAAGAGGAATTGAAGCAGCAGTGTTACTTGTTGGTGGACTCAGATTAGGTAAAAAATATATATATTGTAAACTTTATTTGCAACCATTATAATATTTTAAAAAAGAAATCTAATCGATATACTAAGAGAAGAGATAAAATCGATCCATGTAAAATGCTCGATTAAAACCAGAGAAGGTAGAAATATGAGGGGAGGGGGATAGAAACAAAACAAATTCAACAAATAGGAAAGAGATACAAACATGATAGATATGAACCTAAATTGTAAATAATTACTTTAAATTTGAATAATCTCAAGCCCAATAAAAATTACAGCAAATTATTTTGTAGCAAGCTGATCTTTGACAAAGGAGCAAAGGCAATTCAAAGGAGAAAGGAGAGTCTTCTCAACAAATGGTGCTGGAATAATTGGATGTCTATAATAAAAAAATGAAACTAAATCAAGACCTTACATTTTTTCACAAAAATCAGTTCAGAGTGGGTCATGACAAATATAAAATACAAAACTATACAACTTCTAGAAGGGAATATAGGAGAAAATCAACATGACCTTTGGTTTGGTGATAAGTTTATAGATATAACATCAAAAATACAATTGTTGAAAGAAAGCATTGATAAATTATACTTTATTAAAATTAAAAACTGTTATTTGAAAGACTATTAAGAGGATAAGGAAAAAACTCACATACTAGGAGAAAATATTTGTGAAGTACACATGTGATAAAGAAATTGTATGCAAAATACACAAAGAATCTTTAAAACAAGCAATCCAATTACAAAGTGGAAAAAAAAATCTCTCGCTTATCATGGTAGAACACAATTCCCCACTCATTAAGTTTAGGTTATGCATGGTGACTTTCCTCCAAAGACTAGAGTATGACAAACACTATCTCAACTGCATGATTAAGGTCAACAGCAACAGTAATAGTGTGTACCTTTGATATAATGTGATAAGAATATGCTTTTCCTCTGTGGTCTTCCTCTCCAAAACTAATAACTGAAATCTAAACATGAGAAAAAATATAAGAGAAATCCAAATTGAGAAACAATTTGCAAAATACCTGACCAATATTTCTCACAGTGATCAAAGTCATTAAAAAACAAGAATCTGAGAAAATGCCATATAGCCAAGAGGAGCCTGAGGAGACATGACAACTAAATGTAATAAGTTGTTCTGTATGGAATCATGGAAAAGAAAAAGAACAGTAAGTAAAAAGCAAGGAAATCTGAATGAAGTATGGCCTTTGTTAATAATAATATATCAATGTTGGTTATTAATTGTGACAAATGCACCATACCAATATAAGATGTTAATAATAGGGGAAACTGGGTTCATAAAACTCTTCATACTATCTTTTCAATTTTTATGTTAAAGTAAAATTATTACAAAATTTTAAAACTTTTTGGGGAAAAAAAAGACACCCAGACTGGCTTTGAGGTTGGATCATTGGAGTTCATTAGGATGAAATTCATTGTAATATTAATTCCATAGAGTTAACTTCATGGTGTGCCTATCACTGGGAAATTTGCAGTGTCACCATAGTTCAAGGCCTGCCATTCTTGTTGAGAAGTGGCAATATTAAGAGAGTCTAAACAGCTGAATCTGGGGATAAAATTTGAGGCCCATCTTGGGCAAGTTTCTCTGAAAATACCTACTTTATCAAAAATCTCATAATTGCATGAAACTTTTAAAGTTTGACTGATGTCTCTCAATTGTGCTGAAAAGGGTATGGGAAGAGTCATGACCAGAAAGAAGTTGTCTCAGTCAAACTTGCCAAGCTCATGTGCCTTATTTGTACTAAATACCCCATAAATTCCATACTCAAGAAGAAACTTTCCCCCAGTCCTTTATATTTAGAATCAACCCCAGCCAACCTCAACTCATCAGTGAAATTCTGGATCCTTTAGTCATATGTATATTTTTCTATTTCTTATCCTGTAAAACTCCTGTTAAAACAGTCCAGCAAGAAAATCATATTAGTTTTCTAAATTTGTTGTAAGAAATCATCAAAGTCTTGGTGGCTTAATATAACAGAAATTTATTCTCTCACAATTGTAGGGGTAAAATCTGAAATCAAGGTGCCTGAGATGCCATGTTCCCACAGAAAGCTATGAAAGAGACTCCTTTTTAACTTCCTCTTCTGGTGGCTCATACTATTCCTTGATTTGTGGCAGCATAATTCTAATCTATATTTTTTCTATATAGGGCCTTTTTATCTTGTGTGTATCTATGTCTTCTCCTTTCTATATCTCTTAAGGACACTTGTCATTAGATTTAGAACCTACCTTAATGCAAGATAAATCCCATTCCAAGAACTTCATCTTAATTATATCTATAAAAACTTTTATTGCAAATAAGGCAAATTTTGAGGTTCTGGGTAGACATATCTTTTGGGTGAGTACCATTCAACCCACTACAGCAATCATTGTAAGTTCTGGGTCTGAACTTACAATAATTTTACCTGTTGAAGACTAATACATTATTTTACATATCTCAAATATCCTAAAAGAAATTGTATTTTTTTACCTTATGTAAGATAATATAGATTAACCAGATGCCAACTTTCATTGTTTTTGCTTAGATTTACTTCAATTAAGTTTGGTAACACTTGTTTGGAAAACTTTGACTTTTAAAAAAAATGAGAATGTGTTATTTAAGAAATAAAAGTTATTTGGTAAAGACCCAAGCCTTTAAAAAATATGCACTTCCATTAGGAAATAATAAAAGGGGCCCTGTCTAAAGGTAGTAAATTAAAATTTCTAATCTCATAAGCAATCTATCTATCTATCTATCATCTATCTATCATCTATCTATCTATCTATCATCTATCTATCCATCTATCATCTATCATCTTTCTACCAATCATCTATCATCTATTATGCTATCAGCACTTAACAGCTAACTCTTTCTGTAAGAATACTATCTATATCATACTCTTATGATAAACATTAATATACTTTTCTTATAAACACATTATCTTCTAACAACTCTTTCCATAAGCATGCTACATTTATTACACTACCAACGCTTCACATATAACTCTTTTTAACAATATAAATAAACAGAAGGGAACTCCCACTAAAATAAAACCAGCCACTTCACACAACTGGAGTCATTTCATCTTAACTATAAACCTGAATGGGAAAATGTTTGTTTAATCTGTAATTCCTATAAATTTTGTTCTAACATATGGGAAGCCATCAACATTGGGTTTGCCAGCCTATACCAAACTCATTTTGAATAGTTCTTGATCCTACCCACCCTCCGCCGAAGCCAATAAACTCATCTGAAAACAAACAAACAAACAAAAAATAATAAAAAATAAACAGTAAAATGAGTAGGAGTTCCTGGGTAATTAAAAGTAGTTATCTCTAAAGTTCGGTATACCTCTCTGCCAGTAGGAGTTGGTGACAACAGGCATTACTGATTAGGACTTAATTAGGATAAAGAACCAGGAAGAATCTAACAAATGACTATTCTGTCTGCATAGAAGAGAAAGTTACATTGAGGAAAATAAAGGAGAATTATTTAGGGGAAGAAAAAAAGGCAATATTTTGTAAATGATAATAAAAACCAGGGCATTATTTATAGTCTGTAAGCTACAGCTATGATCAATAACACTTGTCAATGACTGAGATAAAACAAAAATGAATTTCTTGTAAGAAAGAGAAATGAAAGGGTTCAGTCCTAAGAGGCTGGCCAACATTTGAGAGATAGTGGTTTGGACATTTAGAGTGTACAGAAATAAAAAAGTGAACTGCTTGCCCAGAGTCAAATAGAATTCACCAAAGAGCTGGCACATGAACCAAAGTCCCCCCCAGTTCTATGTATGGCATTCCTTTCACTGCTGTCCATTTCCATGCTCTAGATCAATTTCTGTCTTTCCAAAAAGGAAAACCAATTGGAGGCACACATGAATTAGGGATTACAAACTTCTCCTACCCTTATTGGCTATTGCCCCCAAACCCCCATCACCGCAGGGAAAGTGATCTCAATATTTACTAAACATATTCTGGTTGTCAAATGTTTGCTGATTCTTTCACATTATCCTAGATGTCAATTAAAGTCAATATATCTTTTGACATAAACATATAATTCCTTGGAAATGATTCAACTCGACAATTCCATGTCTGATGGGAAGTCTAAAACCCTCATAATTTCTGTAAATTCACCAAGATTTTCATTTTTATATTTGCCCTCAATTCTGATATCTTGTTTTCATTTGATCTCCCTTGCCCTTAATTCCCATGGCTATTGTCTTTTCTTGATCTCACACCAACAAAAAAAAGGAATCCAGACTACCTCTCTAATTTGCCACAAAATAGTAGTCAGCCAGATACTTGTTTTTATAAGGGACAAGATGGAGAAGGGTTACATTATAGCACCATACTGCAAACTTTTCAATTTTAATATCTGATCATTTTTCTTAAAATTCTTCAACAATCTATACTCATTACAATCTATCATTGTGCCATATTTCTTTATAGGTCATTATTTTTGTCATATCCTCAACCTCTCCCTCTGTGTCCAGAGGGCCACTGATATTCAAGTTCATTTCTTAGGCATAGTAGCTTTAATCTTGTTGCTTATTTGTCCCTCCAAATAATGACCTAGGGAGTCCAAGAAGGAAAAGAAATTTGTAGCTCAACATTGTGACACAAAGTATCCTAAAATGGCACTTTGTTATTGAAAAGGCCCTCTGCTTCAGATAGAAAGGACAAGTGACTGAAGAGAGAGATGAGAATGTTTGTAGGGATTTGGGAGTTTTAAAAAACTTTTATTCTTCACCTGTCATAGTGTCTCTATCCTTTATACCACCTGGTAAAGAAAGATCACATGCAGGGCTGGAGATTAGAGCAGCAAGTCATCTTTGGGAAAGCAAAATATAAGAGAAGCAAATTAAAGCTCTAGGCATCTTCTAAGAAGGGCTACCATTTGAGTAAGGTGTGTCTGTGGCTCTGGAAAGTATGGGTTGGATACTGTGGCAGAGCCAACAGAAGAAGAGAGTACCCCTAATATTTTTGTCCCAGCTCTGAAAAAGGACAGAAACTCAACATGCTCATAGAACAACAGCTCCTAGCTTTACTCCTAGCAGAGCCTCTCATAAAGGAACAGCATATAATGGTAAGAACTTCCTTTTCTATCAACCCACCTCTGTCATGGCTCAAATTCCCTCCGTGACTAAGTGGCATACCCATTTGCAGCAGAGGAGCACTGTTCACTTTGTCTAGAAATGCAGGTATCTGTAGTATATGTAGATCCTCCCAATGCCCCTTCTCCTATACCTGTAGCAGCCCCTGAGGCCTAGGGAGAGGGAGTTGGGGAATATTCCTGCTGATGCATCCTATACAGATGCCTGAAAACAGAATGAACCATAGCTGCCAGTGAGCTGAACTCAGAGTGGTTTGGCTGGTAATTAAGATCCCTGGCTAATAATCCTCTCCATTGACAGTTGGGATGTTCTAAAAGACTTAGACAATGGGAAGCCAAGGTGTAGATGGTCATGAATAAACTCTTGTGTGATCAGGATATGTGGAAAAACATTTGGGTTTGTCTGCAAAAATATAAGGCGGTCCTCAATGCTTTCCATGTCCTAGCTCATAAGGCACTGATACTCCTTAGGAATCAGAAAGCTAAAGCCTTAGCCTGAGTACAAGCCCTAGACCTGACTCTTCAGTAAATATGGCAGATTAGGTGCAAAGAAAGAGTGGCCACCTTAGCACCAAGGTGGGATGGCGTATTGCCAATATGCTAAATTGCCTTTGAAATACAGTGACTTGGTTAATTAAGTAACAGCATGTCCTGTGTTTTCTAATCAATATCCAAGGCAATTGCCAAAGAAGTCTGAGATCATTCTCTGAGAGGATCCAAACTGATTATATTGGTGAGGACTCTAAACATAACTTGGTTTGTATGGATACTGTATCTGGCCCAACCCAAGTTTTCTCTGTTGCCGAGAAAACCAGGCCACCATTAGGGGACTGGAGAAGCTGAGTGAGGACCAAGTATGGATACCCACTTAAAATATAAAGTGATGGATTGGGGAGGGGTGTCATATTTCAAAGGTTATGATGTGTAAGACTTGTCAAAAAAAACATGACATTGAATGAAGTTTTTATCTCCCTATATCCTGCAAGTAGCAGGGTTAATGGAAACAAAGAAAAGAATATTAAAGTAACAGATTAAATTAGTAACAGGTAAAACCACTTTGGCTGAGTGGACTAAAGTACTGTCCCAGCTTGAACATATTTTTTAAAAAAAATACAGAATGCTTCACGAATTTGCATGTCATCCTTGCACAGGGGCCATGCTAATCTTCTCTGAGGCTTTAATACATTTTAATGATAAACCAATAGGGCCTGTTGCCACACATGCCAGGCTGGGGACCCCTGCTGAGATACCAGGTGTTATAATGGTATGGAAGTCTCGGGAGAAAGCCATTGCCCCAACTCTCAATGTGTATCAATATGCCATATTGATGAGAATACCAAGCCCCATCATGCCTGGAAGAGGTGTTATCTTCTGGAATTTGCAATGAGATGTCCCACCAGGATGGATGAGTTACTTCACACTGTTGGAGAACTACTCACTCTGATATCCCATTGTCCTGCTGTAAGCCAGACCTGTTGAAAGATATTATACTTGGAATATAGCAGATACCATTGAAAAAGGGGAGAACATTGGGGTCCTGGTCTGGTATATCCTGTCCCCAGTCCAGGCCTCACACCTGACAGTGCTGTCTTCCCTGGCCAACATGTATGGTATACACAACCAGGTCAAGTTCCTAAAGTTGCTAACTTTGCTCTCCTCAAGAGAGGTTGAGCTCATCCTCTTTTCTCTGGTATGAGCATTTGGCTGACATCTTTGCTCCCTCTGTTGTCCTGGAGGACACTATAGCACACATAGAAGCCCTTACTAAATTCACCCAGTAAGCTTTAGATGATAACCAGCAAAGCCTACCTTATTGAACACTGAAATGTCTCTAATGAGAAAAACTGTCCTCCAAAATACAATGGCCTTGGATATGATTACTGCCTTGCAAGGATGCACCTGTGCCATTATCTAGAGTGTTATATATTCATAATAGGTGAGTCTGCTAGTGTATCATATTTATTAAATCACATAAGGACACAAGTGAACACTCTGAGTGATCTGACCCCTGGCCTGGTGGACTTAATAAATTGATGATTTGAATCATGGGGCTCTTGGTGGAAAAAATTGTTACTTATCTTGGGAATCATTGTCTTAATCTGTGTTTTCTCTTGCATGCATCTATATTGTTGCTGTGGTATCTACCTCTAGTACAGCCAGATAACAGCCAAACCAACTACCTCCATGCTAGTGAAACTCCCTTGCTGACTGCTCAAAGCATGTTGTAGAAGAAGGGGACACATAAGATTATAAGAACCAGTCATGAGGGGCAGAATGTCGGAGGAGGTAAATGAGAAAAAGTAACTCATAAGCTGGACCTGAGCAATTAGAGATTCCTCATCCCTTCTCCCATCTTTGGAATGTATTGTCTTACCATTTCCACAGTGGGAGCTGTTCCAAAGACATATGCTTTTGAGAGGGTAAGGTGCTGTTGAGATCATCTGGACAGTATACATGACTGAACACAGTTAAATCTAAACTTTTAAGATTTTGATGAGCAGTTTGAAAATCTACTTGTCTTGCAGCCACCCAAGACAAATCTCATATGTAAATTGCTTATTAAACCTACCATTTACCAATCTGGAGTGGTCTGCCTCTTTCTTCAGTCTCTCCTTGCCCTCTCTTCACAGAGACCAGTTTGTGAACCAACAAGGCCCCAGATAATTTCTCATTCTCTTCAACTAAAGGTACTAGTGTTCTTGTCCAGCAGCCAAGCCAAGTCTCCTTTCTCTGACCCGGGTGCTCAAAAAATAATTTCTCCAATTTTTCTAGTACCACTTCCTGCATCCATCCCAACTCTCTCCCCCTGTAAAAAACACCCCCATCTCTCTCTTTTTCTAGATTGGAAGCTTCCACCCAAATGGACTCAGTACCTACCTGACTTAATGCCTCCCTCCTATGTGAATACTGAGAGCTGAAAGGACACTCAAGGACTGCAGGTTTCCTAGCAAGTGGTGGTGGGGGGACTCACCACCTTGCTTCTTACCCTTTTCTTTCAAGGACAAAATCTTTTTTCTAGCTAACAAGAGTAGAATTTAGATGACAAATGTACATAAATATAAAGAAGAATGCTTTTTACTCCTTGATCACTTCTTTCACATGTTGTGACTGCCCCATTTCCTGTAACTTCCCATTTTCTATTTTATCCTGAGGAAGCTTTAACATGTCAGATAAGGAAATAGGTTCTATGTCTTCATGAGAGTACAGCCTCTTTAACACGTACTATCTGTGTTTCCAGGTCTTGGGATAATGTGAAATTATGAATGACTGGTATCTCATCAGAAAACTAACATCATACACTATCCAGGTCAGCTGTGGATTTCAAAATGGAAGTGGGGGTGTGGGTGTGGGTTTTCCATTTCTTGATTTTGTTCCTTTAAAATGGAACCTACAGAGGAAATCAGTTGAGTAGGTCTGGTAGTTAGTAGAGATCAGAAGTGCCTTCTCATGACTCAACCACTCCAAAAGCTTATCACTACAAAACAAGTTGGTGGTTTTAACTGTTATACCACTTTGCATGTTTTTTCCTTAGTCATATACTTGTTTCATTTGCATCTGTAAGTCATTGGTTAAAGTTATGGATTATAATGAACACTCATGTTGAAATATAACACATTAATGAGAAGGAAAAAAAAAAAAGGTCATTCAGAATTCACCTGAAAACTATCTTTAAAAATAAAAAAGTAATAATTGTGAAAGTTTTTAATTTATAAAAAAGTAAATAAAAGTTATCAAATTATATTGATTATTAAGTATTAATTACCATGTATTTTCCAGACCAATTTGTTATAAATGTTTTCTGTCTCTTTTTTAAAATAATAACATTTATGAATACAATCAGAAACTCACACCCATTCTTTCCCCTCCTTTATTTCCTCCTTCCTCAGAAGTCACCGCTCTACTGAATGTGGCATATGTATTATTCCTTTACATATTTATATTAATATATATGTCTGTATTTTATAAATTTAGAGTATTATTCTAAATTTACAAGTTTTCTATTTTTGAAATTTATTTGATTGTCCAAGAGACCCTGATCTAATAAATATTCTATAGCACATTAAGATGTCTTTAACATTTAATTAAACCCTTAGAAAGTAAATACTTGGAAACTAAGCATGAATATTATTTTAAAAACAATTGTGTGTCAGGGGAGGGGTAGTTTAGACTCTAAACAACAGAAACACAAATCAAATCATCAAAGTTATTTTTTATATATTTCTGATGTAGCAAAAAGTAGTTAAATTTTAATCTTCATTTCAATGAATATATTTTTATCCCCAAAAGAAAAATGGTTTTTAAAATGTTACTTTGAATCTATCTATAAATTATATCATTTTATGATTATTAAATTAATCCAATAATGTGGAGCATTTATTAAATATGTATAAGTAAAATTTATCTTTTTAGGTATGTATTATGGGTATTATTAAAGACTTTAATAAAATTAACTTACAAGGTAAGCTCTAGTTGCACTATATCAATCTAAAGTAACATGTTCTATAGAAAATAACATTTATTTTATGTTATGTAAAAATACATTGTGAGAAATAATTTTAAAAATTTATTAGTGATTTCTTGATGTTAGATGTTACTATGAGTGAAGTTTTAAAATTAAGAGTGAAATCAAGACTGATTTAAAATTATACAAGAATACAAAGATCTTCAGATGCTTTAATTCCCATCACCCCATTCCTGGCTTATATAATGTTATTTTCCAAAAATTAGCTGACTTGATATTAATCATCCAGCTGAGACCAGAAGAATCACTAAGCCAATCCATAGACTCATGATCTAAATAAATGTTTATTATTTTAAATACTGATTTTTGAGGTGGTTTATTGCACAGCATAATTAAGTAGAAATAGACCACCACAACTAATTATAGTGACTTTTGTTGTTTGCAACAGGGAGACTTAACTCAGACAACTTCCTTTAGATCTTCTCATTACCCTGGAAAGACCCAGATTAGTCCATTTTATAAGCAGTTTTTAGGCTCTTACTATAAATTAATCATAGCGAAAGATGCTGGAGAGTAAGCTTTAGAAGAAAATATACAAGACACCTATGTTCTTGGATTTTAAAGTCTTCTAATGTATGATAATACAGCAACTTACAAAAAGTTCTTATTGGAGGCAGAGAAACAAATACAAGGATAATGTTTATAAGTAGTCAGGTTTGTAAGTCATAGATTTAGGTCATAACATAGCTAGCTTGTTTTCAATATCTAAGCACTATTCTATGCCTTCTTGAAATGGACTCAGCTGTCCATCTTTATAGACATCTTTGTTGAGTTCTTAATTTCCTAGTTGTTGTCCTAATTCCAGCTGAAGTGCTTCATCTTAACCAATATCCAGGAGCTCCTTTACAGACAACCTTGCAATTTCATCCTCAAGACCATGAGAGCTAGATCTCTACTCTGCTTTGAGTCACAGAGTCTCCATCTCACACTATTTGAAGTTTGCAGTCACCAGAATCAGTGGATAAGCTTAGTCTACTGGTGATACCTTAACTCCTAAACATGGGGGGAAATGAATTCTCAAGCAGCTCCAAAGTATTCTCATCTTATAGAACTAACAATGAACTGCCACAATTTCCTTACACACATTAAGCAATAAAATGTCCTTTTATGAGAACAGAGAGCCTCTTTTCTTGGGGGTACATGAACTGCACAGCTCAGCAGAAAAAAGAACAATTGAAAGAAAGAAAAGACTCTACAACTGAAACAGTAGTAAACAATACCAAAAAGTAAACAAATTTGTTCCTAAACAATAATCTGGTTCAATTAATGTTTACTATTTATACTTTTGTCTTCTGTTGCTGGAACAAAGGCTGTGCCCCTAAAAGCACAATATAAGACACCAAACAGCAAGCATCTCTCCATTACTACAACTGCAGCCGTTCCTCCCACTACTCCTGAAGACCCAAGGAGAGCACAATGGAGAAGCTCCTTCTGGGTGCCATGTCTCTTACTATTGTCTCAGGAAGAGTGACACAGTCAGATGGGCACTGAGCCTTGTCGGAAATAAGTTTTTTCCAAGTCCCAAGGTAACTGAGATATAAAGCTTTTTGTTGTCATTGTTCTTGCTGCTGTTTGAGGAAGATGTGAATGAAAGATGATGTATAAGTTATCACTCAATGACAAATCACCTCAGAACCTAGCAGCTTAAAACAGCAAATACTTGTTATCTCATATCTTCTGTGATTAGGAATCAAGGAGGAGCATAGCTGGACAATTCTGAGTTCAGGTCTCATCTTAAGGCCCAACTAGGGAAGGATATGCTTCCAAGCTCACATAGTTATTGTCAGGATTTCATTCTTTATGGGCTGTTGGGTTGAGGATCTCAGTTTCTTTGTGTTTATTGGCTGGAGGCTTCCCTTAGTTCTTGCCATGTGGGTCTTTCTATAGAGTAGCCCACAACATGGCATCTGGATTCTATAATAGTGAGTAATCCAACACGGAAAGAGAAAAGACCCAACACAAAAGTCACAGTCTTTTCATAATCTAATTTTAGAAGTCACATACCTCAGCTGTGTTATATTGTATTCATTAGACATGAATTAGCCCACAATCAAGGAGAGAAGAATTATTTTTGGACGTATTTTGCTTACTACATGGGAGAACCATTACCTCTCACCTGAGAAAAAAAGAATGGATGTGCAGCTTTTATTTGGAAAAAGAGAAGTTATTACAGGCCTTGAGCTGTTCCTCTCTGTTTCTTCTCAATCCTTTAGTTTGGGTCACATGGGAATAATATAAAATCCTAGAAGAATCTTGGACTTTAAATCAGAAAAACCATTTCTCCCTAACAAATTGAATTACCTTTGTGAAGCTGCTGGGTTCTGATCCTTAGTTTCTTCATCTATGAAATGGAGATAAAGATTACATCAATTTTGCAAGTTACTATGAAGATTGAATGAGATTGGTTAAAGGCTAAATATACCTTGTGATGTCTAAATGTTACAGAAAGTTAGTTTTTATTAGCAGTAAAAGAGCATTAATGTTCTGGCACCTTTTTTTTTTCTTTCTATTACTGCCATTAAGAACAATGTCATGTTCTTATATTTGAGACACTCACTTCTTTATCACATCATGATCAGTGGTAAGTTATTCAAAACACCACTCTCTGGCTTACCATACTATTTTGCTATTTTGCTCCAGGTCTGTATACTGATACAGTCATAAATCACACACAGGGAGATAATTAGATCACAGAGTATACATTTATGGTTTACTTTCCCATTCTCCTAATACCTGTTGTACGGGCCAAAGTCCTCTCCTCTCTCTCTCAATCTCTCTCTTTCTCCTTCCCTCCCTCTCTGTCTCTCTGTCTCTGTCTCTGTCTCTCTCTTTCTCTCTTTCCTTTCCCCTCTCTCTTTCTCAACATTGAGGTCTGTAATCTCTTTCTAGCTCCCTTTTCTTAAATGCTCCATTCCTATTCTTTGTCCAAGGTGAGCATTTTCTAAGAAACCCATATATCTAAGGAAATAAAAATTCATGATATTTTTCCATGTCTTACTATAAAGCAAAACTAACTCAATTCAGAACTTTATAGTACTTCTAGGTATGTCTCCCTTGATTTAGTTATTCATTATTCTCTAATTTATTTCCATACCAAATATTTGCTAATTTTGCTTTCCTAATCAAGAAAAACACAAGTTGATTTTATAATGATTAAGCCCTTTTCTCTCATGGGTCTTAAAAAGAAACAAGTTAATGATAAGTCATTGCATAATCCTGATGTTGTAGCCATGGAGAAACAAGCAGTGGGAAATTGGTCCTAAGTACAAGAGCTGCAGAAAGGGAGTGGAAGGAAAGGTGAGGATACTATAGTCATGTGGTCTGCACACTATTCTATGCCTCAGACTTTGCACCATGAGCATTGGTCCAGTATAACTAAGCCATGGTTTAAGAAGAGCTATTATAACTATATCTACCCACAAATTTCCCATGGAAGACACCTCAGAATATGATCAGTAGCTGGGAAATATGAGTTACTACATACTTAATCTATTGCAATCAATGAGTAGGCTTTTTTTTTCATTTTCTATTATTGATATTTGCTGTTCTATATGGATCAAATCTGTAAAGACGGGAGTAAGGGTTGACATAGTACATCTGTAATTCCTCTTTCGAACAGGATAGTGTACCAAAACCTGCCTTTTAATTCTAACAGTTTGAGTATATAGTCACTGAGATAATGCACTTATGGGAAACTTGTAAGCTCCAGGCTGCTATATGGACTTTGTCAGGAGGCAGCCTATGGTCTATAGTGAGAATGAATCAAACAAGAGAATTGACAGAATTTTTGTTATGTTGTCTTTTCTCCACAGACTTGAGAAGAATGGTGTTTATTTTCCCTGAAGTATTAGCCTATGCACTTCTGATTCCAGAATGAAGAAGTCACTGAAGAACTTCACATTTTGCCTTTAAGCTTTATAGACCTCACCTGCTTGTTCACCTATAGCACAAAGTCCAAAGATAATGAGCTGCTTCTTTCTGTCAGCAAAATAGGAACATACATGCTGTACATTGGGAATGCTGTGGTTGCTTTCTAATCCTTTCCCCTACTCCCATCTCTTTATGTCCCAATCCATATCTGTGCCAGCTAGAACACTTTCTCCAGAATTACTGAACTCTGGGTTGATGGGATGCCCATAGGCAGGAAGGGTGTGAGAAAGGGTGTTCTATTGGGGTATATGCAAAGATTACCCTGGGACAAGAGTAGGCTTCTTGTTTTGATGTTTTGATGCAAAACAGTCCTTTTTGGTGAGATATAGGATGTATCCTTGTGGGTTCATGTGCTGTTCCTAAAGGAGATACGTGGGTCTCATGTTATAGTGATGATCTCCTGAATTAACATTATAAAGATAATGGCTCTGTGGTGACTAAGTCCAAGGTGTAGGCTTAAGCCTAACTCTTTTGATTTGTGTTTAGTGATAATCACTCACACTTTCTCTTTGAAAGTAAATGCATTAATTTAATTTTTAATGGCTCTGTTAAGATGGCATAAAATATATGAAAAAATGCAAGAGATAGGTAGGACTTTAATATTCATTCTTTATTACAAACATTACTCTGGGTGAATCACACCATAATTTTCTGCAGTATCAAAGTGTAGAAATTCAAGGGAACACACCGTTTTCAGTATGTGTGCCAATCTTAAAGATCCCTGCATAGCTGTGTGAGGTCATATGGAGTTCTGTGTGCAAAAATTCAACAATCTATAAAATTGAAATTGCTTCCAGGATAGGCTTTCAAGAATGGGTTACTATAGTGAGCAGGAGCCCCAAAGACAGAATCTTGAATGGGACTTTATCAGAAGCAGCTTGTGGGAGTGTTTCCCTTGAACCTAATCCAGAAAAGATTCAGAATGTTCTCAGGGAACCTAGTTAAAGGCGAAGATTAACTACCCTAAAATCCGTCTTCACGATGACTCTTAGGTTACTCTCTTCAAAGTAGCTGCTCTGATGAGGCAAAGATTTATTCTTTCGGGTAATGCTCTGTAAACACAAAGATTTCCCTTTTTGGTTCTTCTACCTGCAGGAATCCCCAAGTCTTTTGTTTGATACGTACTTTCAGTGCATATTTAAATGCACTTTTGGACTATCTTTATGCAGGAGGAGGATGTTGGGTGGGAGATATGAATTATTAATGGTATTTTTTTCAACATCAGCACTTTATGCACTGGTAGCATTTGGGCGAGTTCTACCTCTTTTTTACTCCAGGCCAAAGAATCCTAAGGCCTTAAATCTTTCTCACAAATCATATAATTTTCCCCTTTAGAAGGCAATAACAATAGGAATTGGGAGATTTTCAGGCTTGTTTAGATAAATGTTAAACTGAGAGTCTAAACTAGGCACCTAATCAGCTTCAGGTCAAGATGGCAGAGTAGGTACACATTGTGCTTGCATCCCTTCACAACTACATCAAAATTATAGATAAACTATATAACAGCCATCATTAGGAGTCACCTAAACTCTCACTGAACAGATGTCCTACAACTGGGGGCACACAGGAGAAGCCACCTCAAGACTGGTCGTAAGCGTGGAGACATGGAAATGATTGGTCTCACACCCACATGTGACTGTTGAAAATCAAGAGAAATGTCTCAAATGCAGAGGTCCCCCTGGGGAAGCAAAAGGTCCCAGCCCCACACTGGGCTCCCCATCCCAGGGTTCCAGTGGAAGAAGGAAAAGTCTTCTGGCTGTGAAAACTCGTGGAGATTGTGGTTAAATGAGATGAAGAGTGGCAGGAGTTGCAAACATTTCTCTTAAGGGGTTCATGTGCAGACTTACTGGCTGATGAACTCACTCTGAGCTCCAGAGCTGAGACAGCAGCTTGAAAAGTACTAGGGACATACAGGGAGGAAGTGAATTGTCTGGCTTCAGGACAAGGGCTGGAGAAGCAGCTTTCTCCCAGACAGTAGTGTTGCCAGAATCCATTTTTAGTTTGTGGATCCCTCCCTCCCAACACCTCAGAGTATAGATGCAGGCAGCCGCCATATCTGAGTCTCTATTATCCTCATAACACTGGTTGCACATCCTGGAGATTCCTTGAGATCCTGCCTCATCCAACTTGCAGGACCACTCAAAAAGCTTCCAGTGGCTTTTCCATACAAGTGACCTGTCTTGGCTCATGCTGTGGACTTTTCTAAAATTTCTCAAAGGTCTACAAAACTCAAACAAGTAGAATCTGGCCTCGGCATGCCCCATACTTCTTTCTGGGCAACCTCAAGCCCAGCACTAATGACAGCCAGCCTCGTAGTGGCTTGGCCTCTCTAGGCAACTCTAAGCCCATTGTAGGTGGTGGCCATCTTCAGATTGCTTGGTGACTCATGCCAGGTGGCCCTGGAAAGGCACAGTTTGTGGCTAAACTTGGCCAGTGGAGGAGCCCCTCGCAAGAGGTCCTGGGAGTTGGCACTCCCAGCAGCCTGCTTTGGACTGAGTCAGAGCCCACCCAGGGCTTCATCCAAGGTTGAAGGGCTTACTGGAAAGATGCCAGAGCCCTGCTAAAGTAAATCTTGCTTCAGAGGGTCAGCCTCTCACCAGCCAGTCCTTACAACCAATCAGCCTGAGGGTCAACCCCTTCAACTGATATGCAAACAGTAACCAAGGCTTAACTATACAAGGAAGGCACACACAATCCATATAAGGATTGTATGGAACACCCAGCTCAGGCAACCAAGGAGACTGTGCCACTGATACCTACTACATAAGGCCAGTCTCCTAAGACTGAGAGAACAGTAGCCCTACCTAATACATAGAAACAAACATAGGGAGACAGCCAAAATGGGAGGCAAAGAAAAATGTCTGAAATTAAAGAACAAAACAAAACTCCAGAAAAAGAACTGAACAAAATGGAGACAAGCAATCTACCAGATGCAGAATTCAAAACAATGGTTATAAGGATGCTCAAGGAACTTAGAGGAAGAGTAGATGAAACCCAAAACACTACTTTGAAGGGACATGTGAACCCATATGTTAATTGCAGCATTATTTACACTAGCCAAGATGTAGAGGCAACCAATAGATAAATGGGTAAAGAAGAGATGGTACATATATACAATAGAATATTTTTCAGACATAAAAAAAGAATGGAACCTTTCTATCTTCAACGACATGGACCTAGACAGTATTGTGCCAAGTGGAGTAAGTAATACAGGGAAAGACAAATACCATATGACTTTTCTTACATATAGAATCTAAAGAACATAATAAATGAACACATAAAACAGAATCAAACTAAGAGATAAAGAGAATATTTTGATGGTTGCCAGTTGGTAGGGGGGTTGGCAGGTGGGTTAAAAGGGGAAAAGATTAAGAAGTACAAACTGGTAGTTAAAAAATAGTCATGAGAATATAAAGTATAGCATAATGAATACAGTCAATAATATTGTAATGACTATGTACAGTGTCAGATGAGTCCTAGATTATTGGGGTGATCACTTCATAAGATATATAAATGTCTAATCACCACATTGTATACTTGAAAATAATATATATTGTTTTATACCAACTGTAATTGAAAAATTAAAAAAGAACTTATCAAAACAGAAAAACAAAACAAAACTAAGTACCTAGTTGTTCACAGAAAATGAGTCCATCTAAGTAGGAATGAAGAGGGTAAAGGCAAGACATGGGTACCAGCCCAGGTTCCACATAGGGAAGAATGAAATTGTGGCCTAATTTCCAGATATGAGACAGCCAGAGTTAGTTGGATGGTGGGATTAATAAATTTATTTCAAAAAGTATCTTCAGATATTCTTCCTACACTTGTAAATTAGGGATAGCATGTGCATTACTCCATAGAAAGCATCTATAACTGCAGTGAAATTCAGTTGCTGGATTTTGCAAGTTACTTACCAACATGAGAATATATAAAACTCACCAAGGAAATAGCTCTAATGTGAGCTTCAACAAAATTGCAAAAATATGGGTCTCCAAGGAAGGTGAAAATGTTAAAAGCTGATATTTCTTCTGGAATGTTGTGGTTTGTTATTCTTGTCACTATCCAAAGGAGAAAGTAATGATAAGTGGAAAAGGTAGTTTTGACTGTGTTTCCAACACATGCTGTACAAGAACCATGTTCTCTTTCAAGTTTTAGAGCTCAATATCTACCTGATGTTTAGCATGATCTTTTAACTATCACTTCATATAGGCATTATGCAGTCCATTATGCTTATTATTCCCTACCAGCTTTCTTGTGAGCAAGATCTGATCATTCTCCTAATGGTAACCTATGAGATTAACAGAGAGCTTAGGAAAGTAATGATAAAAACAAAATTCAAGTCAGGGAAACTCTTGATTCTTTAATGCAGACTTACCACCAAATTATTCATCCTCTCTCTGGGTATATATAACTTACTAAGTGATCATCCAGATAAGTCTAGTACCCACCTGAAATCATACAGTTATTACAATGTTATTTACTATATTCCCTCTGCTATACTGTATCTCTCCATGACTATTTTGTAACTGCCAATTTGTACTTAACTACAATACTATATTAGTTTTAGGTGTACAACATAGTGATTAGACATTTGTATAATTCACAAAGTGATCACCCCAATAAATCTAGTACCCTCTGACACTACATTGTATTATAATATTATTGGCTATATTCCTTATGCTATACTTTCTATCTGCATGACTACTTTGTAACTACCAATTTGTACTTATGAATCCCTTCCCCTTTTTTCACTGACACTTTTTAACCCCCTCCCATCTGCTAACCCTCAAAATATTCTATGAGTTTGTTTGTTTGTTTTGTTCTTTAGATCCTATGTACATATGTAATCATATAACATTTATTTTCCACTATCTGACTTACCGCACTCAGCGCAAAACCCTCTAGGCGCCATAAGGATATCATGATATACCTTTTTCTATCCCCGCACTTTTAGTCTGTGTATGTCTTTTTTTTTAAAAAAAAAAAAACTTATTTAATTTAATTAGTTTTTAGTATACAGTACATTGGTTAGACATCTATATGGTTCATAAAATGATCCCCTCAATTGCTCTCTCTCTCCCTTGACCCGCCACCTAGCCAACATATTAATGATAACTACATGCGCTATGCTGTGCTCCTCATCCCCTACCATCCATCAGCTACCAATTTTTACTTCTTTAACTCTTCACTCCATTCTCCTAGCCCCCCAACCATACCTTCCCTCTGTCTGTCACCAAATTGTCACCAAATATTTGTGAGTCTGTTTTTGATTAGTTTGTTCTTTTTGTTTCTTAGATTCCACATATAAGTGAAATTATATAAGTGAAATTATATTTCTCTGTCTGACTTAAATACCATCTAGGTCTATCAAAGCGATATCTTTTTCCATCCCCTTCCTTTTAGTCTGTGTGCATCTTTTAATCTGAAGTGAGTCTCTTGTAGGCAGCATATGTAGGGGTCTTGTTTTCTTATCCATTCAGCCACTCTATCTTTTAGTTGGAGCACTTAATTCTTTTCCATTTGAAGTACTTATTGATAGGAATGTAGTTGTTACCATTCTTTATTCTTGTTTTTGATACATGTTTTCCTTCTTAAAGGAGTCCCTCCAACATTTCCTGTAATACTAGTTTGGTGGTGATAAATTCCCTTAGCTTATTTTTTCTGGGAAGCTCTTTATCTGTCCTTCAACTTTAACTGATAGCTTTGCTGGATAAAATATTTGCAGTTGTAGATCCTGGATCTTCATGTCAAATATTTTTTGCCAAGCGCTTCTGTCCTGCAGTTTCTTTTGAGAAATCAGCTGCCAGTATTATGAGTGTTCCCTTGTAGGTAACTATCTGTTTTTCTATTGCTGCTTTTAATATTCTTTCTTTGTATTTAACTTTTGGCATTTTAATTATGCTGTGTCTTGGTGTGGGCCTCTTTAAATCCCTGAGTTTTGGAATTCTCTGAGCTTCCTGGGGTTTTATGTCCATTTTCTTCACCAGTTTAGGAAAGTTTTCCATTATCATTTCTTCAAACAGTTGTTCAACATTTTGATTTTCTTCAGTTACACCAATCAGATGAATATTTGGAGCCTTAATAGTGTCCCATATCCTCTTTAAATTATTTTTATAGTCTTGGCATCTTTTTTCTTGCCATTCTGATTGAGTGTCCTGATTGGCTATTCTGTCCTCTAGATAGGGCATTTGATCCTCTTCTTTATTCACTTTGTTTATTCCTTTGTTTATTCCATTTAATATACTTCTCATCTCAGATAATGTGTTCTTCATTTCAGACTGGTCCCATTTTATAATTTCTATTTCCGTTTTTATGTTGTTTATCTTTGTTGAAATTCTCACTGAATTTATCTACACTTCCCAAAAGTTTATTGAACTTCTTTATAACCAGTGTTTTGAACTCTGCATCTGTTAGATTACTTAATTCCATTATATCTGTATCTGTATTCTATTCTCTCATATAGTTTCTACTTTGTCTTCCCATTTTGGCTTCCTTTCCATGTCGGTTTCTATGTACTAAGCAAAGCTCCTAAGTTTCCTGGTCTTAATCAGTGTGGATTTGTGAAGTAGGTGTCCAGAGGCACAGTCCTGATCAGGATTCACCTGCATGCCAAATTTAGTCTGAGCCTCTGCTCCTCTGGGGCCACCTGTTAAGATTCAGCAAGCAATCCACAGATGCTGTGCTCAAAAAGCCACACCAGAAACTGAGGCCAGTTGGCTCCATAGTGAGTCTAGGTGCTACTCAGCAAGGAGCACCTGACTCGTTGAGGATATACCTGGATGTGGCTTGGGTGGGGTCATGAGATGGGGGAGGCAGGGTTTCAGGGAATCCTCTGGACAGAGCAACCTCTGTTATCCAGTTTGATGACATCTGGGCTATGGTGGCACTGAGTCAATGCTCTGGGAGTAGAGAGGGCTCAACAGAGGAATAATGGATAACCCTGGCACTTCTGTACAGAGCGAGTCTCACCTGGGCCCTCAGTCCGACAATGTCTCTCTGTAAGTCCCTGGTACCCCTGCGCACAGCAAAATCAGCACTCATGCTCAGAGTGAGCAGGTCTGTCACTGAGAAAATTCACTTGCAGATGAGACCACTTTAAGAGGCTTCTACCACTGCCATGGCCACAGCCTCCGTCTCACTCAGATGCTGGAGACCAGGCAACCCTGTGTCCTCACCCCATCTTACCTTCTGCCATTGCAGGGTGATTTCTAGGATTTATCCCTAGTTGTATAGCTTGTTCATCTAGATCCCAGGCGATTTTTCCTTGCTGCTTGCTCCTTGTTTCCATCACAACTTTGATTTGGTTGCCAGAGCGATGAACAGAGCCTCTATCATCTACACCATTTTTTTCCTCCCTCTGTGTGTGTTTTTCAATCTGAAGTAAGTCTCTTGTAGGCAGCTTTTATAAGGGTCTTATTTTCTTATCCATTCGGCCCTCATATCTTTTGTTTGGAGAATTTAATTCTTTTTCATTTGAAGTGCTGATAGATATATAGTCATTGCCATTCTTTATTTAGACTTTTGATAGATATCTTTTTCTTCTTCTTGAAGATGTGCCTCCAACATTTCCCTTCATACTGGCTTGGTGGTGATGAACTCCTTTAGCTTTTTCTTGTCTGGGAAGCTCTGTATCTGTCCTTCGATTCTAAATAATAACTTTGCTGGGTAAAGTAATCTTGGTTGTAGATCCTGGGTTTTCATCACTTTGAATAATTTGTGCCAAGCCTTTCTGGTCTGTAAAGTTTCTATTGTAAAATCAGCTGACAGTCTTATGGGCATTCTGTTGTATGTTACTGTTTTTTTCTTGTAGCTTTTAAGATTCTCTCTTTGAATTTAACCTTTGGTATTTTAATTACAATGTATCTTGGTATGAACCTCTTTCAGTTCATCTTGTTTGGGACTCTATGAACTTCCTGGGGTTGTATATCTATTTCCCTCACCAAGTTAAGGAAGTTTTTCATGATTATTTCTTTAAATAGGTTTTCAATTCCTTGCTTTCTCCTCCCTCTAGTACCCCTATGATGTGAATGTTGCTATGCTTGATATTGCTACAGAAGCTTCTTAAACTATCTTCATTTTTTGGTATTCTTTTTTCTTGTCACCCTTCTGATTGTGTGTCCTCTGCCACCTCATCCTCTATGTTGCTGATTTGGTCCTCCATTTCATTCACTCTGTTGTTTCCATTCAAAGTACTCTTCATCTCAGATATTGTATTCTTCATTTCTGACTGGCTTTCTACTGTTTTCCATCTCAATTTTTATGAATTTTTTTTAGCACTTTGTTAATGTTTTCACTGAGTTTACCTACTCTTCCCATAAGTTCCTTGAGCATTCTTATAACCAGTGTTTTGGACTCTGTGTCTGGCATATTGCTTTTCTCTGTTTTACTGAATTCTTTTTCTGGAGTTTTATTCTGTTCTTTCATGCGGGACATGGTTCTTTGTTTCCCCATTTTGACTGCCTCCCTGTGTCTGTTTCTATGTATTAGGTGGGGCTCCTAAGTCTCCTGACTTAGTAGAGTCGCTTTTTGTAGTAGGTGTGTTGTGGGGCACCTTGGCACAGACCTAGGAGGGGGCCAGCTGCAGGCCAAGTTCAGTCACATCCTATGCACCTCCGGGGCCCTCTGATAAGAGTCACCAAGCAAACCACTATGGCTTCTGCCTGTGCTGGGCTTATAGGTGCCTTGAGGGGCCAAGTCAGAAACTGAGGCCGGCTGCCACTGGTACGGGGCTTGGGGCTGCTCAGCAAGAAGTACAGGGCATGCTGAGGCCAGGTGCTGCTTCTTTAGGTTTTGTGAGCCTTTGCAAGATTTTATGAAAGTTCACACCAGGAGCCAAGACAGCTTTTTTTTGGGGGGGGGGGGAGGGGCAGGGGGAAGAAATCACTGGAAGCAGCTTGGGTGGGCCCACAAGTTGTAAGAGGCAGAGTCTCAGGGAATCCTTTGGGTGTAGAGACCAGTGTTATTCAGGATGATAGCACCTGTGTCTGCAGGCTGGGAGAGGGAAGCTCTTCAGCAAAAGAAATATGACTTCTGTTTGTACCTCTGCCTGGGTGTAACTTGCCCCTCCAGCCCTCATCCTGAAGCTTGATAGCTCAGCACCTACCCGTATGACCCTGGAGGCCCTCAAGCATCTGCCCCAGTGCTGAAGCTTAGAGCAAGCAAGTCCATCAGTGAGTAAACCAGACATGGGCCCTTAAAGAGGAAGGTTTCCACTTCCCACAGCCCTCCATCTCACTCAACAGCAACCTATACCGGTTTTCACAGCCAGAAGTTGTGGAAACTTTTCCTCCCAGCTAAAACTCTGGCCTGGGGAGCCCAGTGTGTGGTCAAGATCTCTTACTCCTCAGGTGGGAGAGGTAGCTCTGCAGAAAAGATAGCTCTCCCAATTCTCAATTGTCACATGTGGTTGTGGAACTGTGCCATTTAGTGTCTCTGCCCCTTCTACTGTTTTGAGGTAGCCTGTTATTCAAAGTGATCTAGTTGTAGGGTTGCTATTCAGTCAGACCTGTGGTTATTCCACATACTGGTTGCTCTGTAGTTTTGTTATAATTTTGGTGTGGCCGCTAGAGGAGGTGTGTACATCCTCTACCTTCTGAGCTATCTCAAATCCTGTCTCTCCAATTTGTACTTTTTAATCCCTTTGTCTTTTCACCCAGCATTGCAACCTCCTCCCATCTGGTAACCATCGGTTTCTTTTTTGTATCTGTGAGTTTCTCTCTGTTTTATTTTCATGTTTATGCTTTTTTTAATGTCACGTGTAAGTAAAATCATATGGTATTTTACTTTGTCTGACTTATTTCACTTAGCATAATATCCTCTAGGTCCATCCATGTTGTCACAAATGGTAAGACTTTATTTTTGAGGGCCTCCTGAGTAATATTCCATTGTATATATGTAAAACTTTTTCTTTATCCAATTATCTATCAATGAGCACTTTGGTTGCTTCCATATCTTGGCTAAGAAGCACTGCCATATCTTGGTAAAAAGCACTGCAATAAACATAATGGTGCATATATCTTTTTGAATTATCGTTTTGGACGTCTGTAGATCAATACTCAGAAGTAGAATTGTGGGTCATAGGGTAGTTCTATTTTTTAATTTTTTGAGAAACCTCCAAACTGTTTTCTATAGTCATTGTACCAATTTGCAGTCCCACCAACAGTGCACAAAAGTTCCTTTTTCTCCATGTCCTCATCAATACTTGTGGGTTTTTTTAAAATTTATTGATGGTAACCATTCTAATATGTGTGAGGTAATATCTTATTGTGGTTTTAATTTTCATTTTTCTGATAATTAGTAATGTTGAGCATATTTTTATTTGTCTATTGGCTATCTGTATGTCCTCTTTGGAGAAATGTCTGTTCAGGTCCTCTGTTCATTTTTTTTAATCAGATTTTTTGGAGGAGGTGTTAAGTCATGTGAGTTTTTTTATATATTTTGGATATTAACCCCTCATCACATGTATCATTGGCAAATGTACTCTCTCATTCAGTAGGTTGTATTTTCATTTTGTTGATAGTCTCCTTTGCTATGCAAAATTTTTTTAGTTTTTTTAATTTTTAAAATACATTTTATTAATATTATTGGTTAATAAAATTAAGTGTACAATAATATATCATGTGTATATTGCATTGTGTGTTCACCATCCAAAGTTAAATTACCTTCCTTCACCATATATTTGACGCCCTTTACTCTTATCTACCTTGCCCTTCCCCCCATTCACTATGGTAACCACTAACCTGTTGTCTGTGTCCATGAGTCTCTGTTCGTTTGTCTTGTTTGTTTGTTGTTTTAGTTTCATATCCCACATATGAATGAAATCATATGGTTCTCAACTTTTACTGTCTGATTTATTTTTCTTAACATGATAATCTCAAGATCCATCCATGCTGTTGCAATATTACTCAGCCAGGAAAAAAAAAACTTTTTTAGTTTGAGATAGTCCCGTTTGTTTATTTTTTTCTTTTATTTCCCTTGCCTGAAAGCCAAATCTAAAAATAGTATTACTAAGAGCAGTGTCAAATAGTTTACTGCCTATATTTTCTTCTAGGAGTTTTATGGTTTTGGATCTTTAATGAATTTAAGTTTTTAAACCATTTTGAATTTATTCGTATATATGCTGTAAGAATGTGTTCTAACAGGATACAAAATTAATATTCAGAAATCACTTGCATATTATACACCAATAATGAGCTATCAGAAAGAAGAATTAAGAAAACAATCTCAAGTGGATCAGAAGATGGCAGACTAGGTAAAAGCAGGGTTTGTTTCCTCCTAGGTCTGCATTTCTGAGATAGGGTCAGGCAGATCACTGCTGCCAACATAAACTTGGTTGTATATCGAGGACTTGTGGGCCAGTCCCAGACAGCAGCTGGTCTTGCTGTGATCTGGGACTTCTGTGGAAACACACGAACAGTTACCAAATTTGTTGCAAGATAGAGGTTGTATTGATCTGACTGCCATTGTCTCTCTGAGATGCTACCCCACCTGACCTGCAGATTGCCCAAGGCATTTGCTGCTGATGGCTGTCAAGCCCTGTTCCTATTCAGGGCCAAGCATTCACAGGCTGTGACCAGTGCTGTGAGCCACATTTCCATTCTCAGTGGGTGACCAGTGCTGTGGACCACATTTCTGAGATAGGGTCAGGCAGGTCACCGCTACCAACATGAACTTGAACGAATATTAGGGATCTGTGGGCCCTGGTCTTGCTGTGATCTGGGACTTCTGTGGGAACTCACAGTTACCAAATTTGCAGCAAGACTGAGGCTATATTGATCTGACTGCCATTGTCTCTCTGATACCTCACTACACTCTACCCACAAATTGCTCCAGGCAGCTCATTGTTACAAATTGCTACAGCCTAGTCCCTTCCTTCCCCTGAATTTGCAATCCACACAGGCAATAAACTTTGGCTAGCACTGGGAGGGCACTGCACGGAAATCAGGTGCAGGCAGATCTCTGCTGCCAGTAAGAGTTGCAATACTGTTTCTGGGAAAAGCAGGGGTCTGTGAGACTTCCCCAGATGGCAGCTGGTCTCACTATGATCTAGGACTACAGTGGGATCGCCCAGGCACAGAAGTTGCACCAAAAGTGAGGCCAGATTGGCCTGACGGCCTTTGTCTTCCTGAGATCCCACTACGCCCAAGCCACAGAGTGCCTGCAGCCCAATGACAGTTAGCCTCTTCTGTCTTGCTTGGCTCTGGGGGTACACATATTATGCAGGCAATGGACCTCGGCTGGTGCAGTGAGCACATATAAGGGAAAACAGTGTGGACAGACCACTGCTGCCTGTACAAACCATGATATCTCTTGAGGGGATCGCAGGGGTCTGTGGGACTGCCCCAGACAGCAGCTTGTCTCCATGTGATCTGTGACTACTGCAGAAGTATGCAGACACAGAAATTTCAGTAAACTGAGGTATTGGCCTGGCCGCCCTTGATTCCCTGAGCTCCTGCCCCATCCAATATACAAAGTGCCCACTGCACATTGATAGGAAGCTGCCCCTCCCCTGGGGTGGAGCATTCAGGCCTAAAGTGGGCAACAGCTGATGTTGCTATGAGTATGGGGAGCCACAAAGACAGTGTTGGCATATGAACTGAAACTGCAGTGGCAGGGGGAAATTTACTCTGTAGACCAAGGAGACTCCCAGTGTACCTGCACCACCCAATACGCATATCACCCAGAGGCTCATCTAGTTTCAGAGACTTACAGGCAATTGATAGGCAGTGTCAGGTCTTGAGGAGCTCTGGTCCCTCTGCTAAACGGCCCTACGTCAGGGATGAGGGATAACCAACTGCTGCCTACAATGTTGTCTCTTCCACTTACCTATAGATCTAGCATAGGCAATAACTATCTGCAGATTGCTTTGTAGTTCCCACTGGGTAGCCCTGAACAATTAAATGCAGCAGCTGACCTTGGCCTATAGGGGAGCCCTCCTAAGGGGCCACAAAACCATGCATCTGGAGGCTGGTACCAGACAACAACAGAGCAACTCCTGACTAGTCCCATTAGTGGTACACAAAAAGGGTGGTTACAACAAGTACACAAGCCTGCTAGGGCAAATTCCACTCAGTGGGGTCAGCCCCCACACAGCAACTCTTACTCTGTTGGTGCAGCCAGTTCTTACAATTAGTCAGCCTGAGCATTAATCCCATCCACTAATGTACTAACAACAATAAAGACTTTGTGACAACAGAAGATCACACACGACCCACACAAAGATCACGTCCAGAGCCCCCAGTATAAGTGATCATCAGGGAGAGCAAGCCCCTGGGCCACACATTAGGCCAAGGCTAAAAGATGAAACAAATGAATGCAGAGAGGCTAATGAAAAAACAAAGAAATATGCCACAAATGAAACAACAGGAAAAAACTCCAGAAAATAAGCTAAATGAAATGGAGGCAAGCAACCTACCAGAGACAGAGTTCAAAATAATGGTTAAAGGATGCTCAACAAATTTATGGGGAGAATGGATGAGCACAATGAGAACCTCAACAGCATAAAAAAGGACATAGAAACCATAAAAAAGAAGTAGATAGAAATGAAGAATATAATAACTGAAATGATGTATACACTAGAAGGATTTGATAGTAGATTGGACAAAGCAGAAGACTGAATCAGTGAATTGTAGACAAGGTAGCAGAATACATACAATCAGAACAACAAAAAGAAAAAAGAACTTAAAAAAATGAGGACAGTTTAAGGGACCTCTGTGACAACATGAAGTGGAAAAATATCCAGATTATAGGAAGAGGAAGAGAGAGAGAGTAGGGATTGAGAATCTATTTGAGAAATAATGACAGAAAACTTCCCTAACCTGGCAAAGGAATTAGATATACAAGTTTAGGAAGCACAAAGAGTCCTAAACGAGAGGAATTCAAACAGACCTGCACCAAAACACATCATCATTAAAATACCAATAGTCAAAAACAAAGAGAGAATCTTAAAATCAGCAAGAGAAAGTCAGATATTTATTTACAAGGGTACACCCCAAAAGAATGTATCCTGATTTTTCAATGGAAACTTTGCAGGCCAGAAGGGACTGGCAAGAAATATTCATAGTGATGAAAAACAAGAATCTACAGCCACAAATACTCTACCCAGCAAGGCTTTCCATTAAATAGAAGGTGAGATAAAGAGCTTCCCAGACAGGAGAAAGGTTAAGGAATTCATTACCAACAAGGCAGCATTATAAGAAATGCTAAAGGGTCTTCTATAAAAAGAGAAGGGATAAAAAAGAAAATAGAAATAACAAATATGAATAATAAAATGGCAGTAACAACATGCCTATCAGTAATCACTTTAAATGTAAACAGATTAAATGCCCCAAGATATAAGGTATAAGGTATAAGATATAAGGTAACCAAATGGATAAGAAAACAAGACTCATGCATATGCTGTCTACAAGAGATCCACTTTTGATCAAACGACACTCACAGACTGAAAGTAAAGGGACGGAAAAAGATATATCACGCAAATGGAAATAAAAAAAAAGTCAGGATAGCAAAACTCATATCAGTTTAAATAGACTTTAAAACAAAGGCTATAGTAAGAGACAAAAAAGACCATTGCATAATGATAAAGGGATAGACAAATCAAGCGGACATAACCCTAGTAAACATATACACATCCAACACAGGAGCACCATATAAATAAAGCAACTATTGACTGACATGAAAGGAGGGATCAATAGTAATATACTCATAGTAGGAGAATTTAAGACCCCATTGACACCAATGGACAAATCTTCCAGGCAAAGGTTCAGCAAGGAAACAATGGGCCTAAAAGACACACTAGAACAGATGGATTTAATAGATATTTTCAGAGCATTTTACCCCAAAGCAGCAAAATATACATTCTTCTCAAGTGTGTATGGAACATTTTCTAGGACAGACCACATGTTAGGACACAAAACAAGTCTTAATAAATTTAAGAAGATTAAAATCATATCAACCATCTTTTCTGATCAAAATGGTGTGAAACTAGAAATCAACCAGAAGAAAAAAGCTGGAAAATATGCAAACACATGGAGGCTAAATAACATGCTACTAAACAGTGAATGGGTTATTAATGATATCAAGGAAGAAATCAAAAGATACCTAGAGACAAACTAAATGAAAATACGACTCAAAATTTATGAGACACAGTAAAAGCAGTTCTAAAAGGAAAATTCATAGCAATACAAGCCTACCTCAAGAAATAAGAAAAAGCTCAAATAAACAATCTAATCTTACAATTAAAAGAACTAGAAAAGAATGGCAAACAAAGCCTAAAGAGAATAGAAGGAAGGAAATAATAAAGATCAGACTGTAAATAAATGAAATAGTCTAGAAAAACAATACAAAAGGTTAATAAAACCAAGAGCTGGTTCTTTGAAAGGATAAAAAAACTGACAGACCCTTAGCTAGACTCATCAAGGAAAAAAGAGAGAGGACTCAATATAATCAGAAATTACCATGAACTCCATAAGAATACAATGGATCATAAGAAAATACTACAAGTAATTATATGCCATATGCCAACAAACTAGATAATCTGGAAGAAATGGACACATTCTTAGAAACATACAATCTCCCAAGACTGAGTCAAGAAGAGACAGAAAATGTGAAGCGACGGTTACCACCAATGAAATAGAATCAGTAATAAAAATCTCCCAAAAAACAAAAGTCCTGGACCAGATGACTTTATAGGTGAATTTTATCAAACATTCAAAAAAGAATTATCACTTATTCTTCTCAAACTCTTTCAAAATATTCAAGAAGAGGCAAGGCTCCCTAAATTCTTTTGAGGCCACTATTATCTTGATTCAAAAACCAGATAAAGATATTACAAAAAAAAAAAAAAAAAAAACAACTATAGCCCAATATCTCTTATGAACATTGATGCAAAAATCCTCAACAAAATATTAGCAAATTGAATTCAGCAATACATTAAAAATATCATACACTATGATCAAGTTGGATTTATTTCTGGTATGCAAGGTTGGTTCAATATCTGCAAGTCAATTAATATGATACACCACATTAACAAATCAAAAGATAACAAGCATATGATCATATCGATAGATGCAGAAAAAGTGTTCAACAAAATCCAGCATCCACTTGTGATAAAAACTCTCAGCCAAGTGGTAATAGAGAGAACATACCTCAACATAATAAATGCCATATGTGACAAACCTACAGCTAACATCATACTCAATGGGAAAAGGCTAAAATATTTTCCTTAAGATCAGGAACAAGACAAGGATACCCACTTTTACCACTCCTCTTCAACATTGCGTTGGAAGTCTTAGCCACAGCAATAAGACAAGAAAGAGGAATAAAAGATATCTGAATCAGAAAGGAAGAAGTAAACTTCTTGTTATTTGCCAATGACATATTATATAGAGAGAACACTAAAGATTCCACCAAAAAATGGTTAAAAATGATCAATTAATTCAGTAAAGTAGCAGGTTACAAAATAAATAGTCAGAAGTCAGTGGCATTTTTATACACCAATGATGAACTCTCAGAAAGAGAAATTAGGAAAACAATTCCATTTACAATTGCAAAAAAAAAATCTATAAACTACCTGGGAATCTAATTAACCAAGAAAGTAGAAGACCTGTTTTCAGAAAATTATGTCATTGAAAAAAGAAATTGAAGAGGATACAAATAAATGGAAGCATATACTGTGTTCATGGGTAGGAAAAATCAACATCATTGAAATGGCCATACTACCCAAAGCAATCTATAGATTCAATGCAGTCCTTATCAAATTACTAATGTCATTTTTCAGAGAGCTAGAACAAATAATCCTAAAATTTATATGGAGCCATAAAAATTCCTGAATAGCTATGGCAATATTGAGAAAGAAGAACAAAGTTAGAGGTATCACACTACCTGATATCAAACTATACTACAAGGCTACAGTAATCAAAACAGAATGGTACTGACATAAAAACAGATATCGATCAATGAAACAGAATAGAGAGCCCAGAAATAAATCCATGCTTACATGTTCACTTAATATATGACAAAGGAGGTAAGACTGTCTAATGGAGTGTTGGGAAAATTGGACAGATACATGCAAAAAAAAAGAAAAGAAAAGAAAAGAAACTGAACCACTTTATTACACCATATACAAGAATAGGCTCAAAATGTATTAAAGACTTAAATGTAAGACCCAAAACCATAAAACTCCAAGAAGAAAACATAGGCAGTAAACTGTCTGATATTACTAATAGGAATTTCTTTTCAGATATATCTTCTCAAACAAGGGAAACAAAAGAAAAAAGTAAACAAATGGGATTACATCAAACTAAAAAGTTTTTGTACAGCAAAGGAAACTATCAACACAACAAAAAGACAACCGACTGTTTGGGAGAAGATATTTGTTAATGATACATCTGATAAGGGGTTAATATCCAAAATAAATAAAGAACTTATACAACTTAACAACAACAACAACAACAACAATTCAATTAAAAAATGGACAGAAGACCTGAACAGACACTTCTCCAAAGAGGAAATACAGATGGCTAATAAACATATGAAAAGATGCTCAAAGTCACTAATCATCAGAGAAATGCAAACTAAAACCACAATGAGACATCACCTAACACCTGTCAGAATGGCTATCATCAATAAATCAAGAAACAATAATTATTGACAAGGATGCTGAGAAAAGAGGACCCTCATACATTGTTGGTGGGATCACAAATTGGTACAGCTGCTGTGGAAAACAGTATGAGGTTACTCAAAAAATTAAAAAAGGACATACCTTTTGACCCAGAAAGTGCACTGCTGGGTATTTATCCAAAGAAAATAAAAACAATAATCTGTAAAGATCTATGCACCCCAATATTCATGGCCGAACAATTTACAATAGCCAAGATATGAAAGCAACCTAAATGCCCATCAACAGATGATTGGGTAAAGAAATTATGGTTCATATATACAGTGGAATATTACTCAGCCATTACAAACAATTGAGATCCTACCATTTGCAATGACATAGATGGACGTAGAGGTTATTATGCTGAGTGACATAAGTCAGACAGAGAAAAATAAATACCATATAATTTCACTTATATGAGGAATCTAAGGAATAAAAAGAACAAGCTTATCAAAAACAGACTCATAAATGTAGTGGACAATTTGGTGATGGACAGAGGGAAGGTGTGGTTGAGGGGCTGGGAGAATAGAGAGAAGGATTAAAGAAGTACAAATAAGTAGTTGATAATTGGTCATGAAGATGGAGAGCAGAGCATAGAGTGTGCAGTTAGCATTTATATGATGACTAGGTGGAGGGCCAGGGGAGGGAAGGAGCAGATGGGGGGATCATTTTATGAACTATATAGATGTCTAACCAATGTACTGTATACTTGAAACTAATTTAAATAAATACATTTAAAAAATACAAAGCATAAAAAAATAAAAGAATTCCATTTGCAATTGCACAGAAAAGAAAAAGAAATCTAGAATAAATCTAATCAAGGAGGTAAAAAACTTGTGCTCGGAAAATTATAAAACATTAGAGAAAGAGATTAAAGAACATACAAGTAAATGGAAGCATATACCATGCTCATGAATAGGAATAATTAACATTGCTAAAATATATACATTTTCCAAAGAAATCTATAGATTCAATATAATCCTTATCAAAATACAGATGACATTTTTCACAGAACTAGAACAAATAATCCTAAAATTTATATGGCACCACAAAAGACCTCGAATAGCCAAAGCAATCTTGAGAAAGAAGAATAAAGTTAGAGGTATCATGCTACCTGATATCAAACTATACTACAAGGCTATAGGAATCAAAACAGCATGATACTGGCATAAAAACAGACACATAGATCAGTGGAACAAAATAAAGAGCCTAGAAATAAACCCATGCATATATGGTCAATTAATCTATGACGAGAATATACAATGAGGTAAAAACAGTCTCTTCAATATATGATGTTTGGAAAACTTAACAGATAACATGTAAACAAATTAAATTTTTTGAGATTACAAAAATATTCAGAGCATAATTGGCAATATGTCAAACTACCTGAGATTTTAGACAAGAGGTTTTTTACCAATAGCACGGTGAAGGGCATCTTTGACTTCCTTGTTCCTCAGAGTGTATACCACAGGATTAAGGAGAGGAGTAAAAATGGTGTAGGTCACTGAGATCAGCTGATTCTGATCCTTAGTGTTCTCTGAGTTGGGCTTGAGGTAGGCAATGGAGGCACAACCATAGTGGACAATGACCACAGTGAGGTGGGAGGCACAAGTTGCAAAAGCCTTCTTTCGGCTCTCAGCTGAGGCAATTCTGAGTATGGTAGAGATGATAAGGATGTAGGAAATGAAGACCAAACCCATGGGCACCACGATAACGAGTGAACTGACAATAAAATTAATTATGTCATGTAGATTGATGTCAGCACAGGAGAGTTTCATAACTGGGCGGATGTCACAGAAATAATGGGCCACTTTTCTATCACAGAAGGGCAGTTTGAATACAGAGGAAATCTGAATTATGGCCACAAGCAGCCCAATGCTGCAGGCCCCCCATACTAACTGGGCACACACCTTCTTGTTCATGATGACTGTGTACCTCAGGGGGTTACAGATGGCCACATAACGGTCATACCCCATTGCTGTGAGTAGAAAGCAGTTGTTGATGGCCAAAGTGATAAAAAAGAACATCTGGGTGGCACAGCCAGCCAAAGAGATGGATTGGCTTAGACCTATGAGACTGGAGAGCATTCGTGGTACAATGACCAATGTGTACATGGTTTCTGACGTGGAAAGCATACTAAGAAAGAAGTACATGGGGGTGTGAAGGTGACGATCAATGCTGATAATTGTCACAATGATGACATTGCCAGCCAGGGTTAAAAGGTACAAGGTAAAAAATACCACGAAGAGGGTGAGCTTGTGTTCATGAAAGCTGGAAAAACCCTGGAAAATAAATTCACTCACTACTGTATGATTCTCTCTCTTCATTGGTAAATTCCAGGTCTAAAAGCTGGAGACTTAGGCCAATCAATCAGAATAAATGAGTGCTCAATGCTTTGAGCAGAACTCTAGGAGAAGAAGATAATAAAGATCTGCTCTTGAGTCAAGGCCAGTTTAATGGAGACTACTCTTCACCTACAGGTAAAATAAAAAAACAATCAGGAAATAATTTTATGTATGCAGATTTATATATATAAAGCTACGGAAGAATAAATAGGGAAGGGATAAGACAGAAGGAAGGATACCTGGGGCAAGTTTGAAAAGATTTCCTGGTGAGTTAGGGAAAAACTGAGGCTAAAGAAATAGGAAACACTCAATAATATTTGAGAATATTTTCTCCGGGATTGCAGTTTCAGAGTTTTGTTTACCTAAACAAATTTGCTCACTTTTTCCACTTTAAAGCACAATTTTAATCACCTTCTTAAACATCTATTCTAAGGTGACAAGCAAGAGAGAAGTATTTTCTTTCTCCCTGTTCCATTTGTCTGCATCTTTTATGAACTCTTTTCACAAATTATTCAATAGCTTCACACCTGACAGACATCTCCCCCACATTGCTTCTTAATGAATCATGTTCCTCTCTTTATTCAATACTTAACTCAAGTCTCCTCTTGCTCAGTAAGTCTTCTCAGAACTAAATACAACTTATCAATACAAGCCTTCTATAGTGCGTTTAAATTGCTAAATGTTGTTCTGTATCTAGTTCTGTGAACTGTGTGTATTTCTCTGTATTTTCTAGCTTGTGCTTACATGCGAATTTTCACAGGTAGTCTGACTTACTACTAGACTCTGAACTCTTTTTTTAAAATTTCTTCAGAATTATTAACTGAGTATCTTTGAGGAAACCAGTCTGCACACCTCTCCTTCTACCCCTCATCTAGGGAGTAAGTGAGGATTACAAAGCTCTCATTAAAAAAAAAAAAAAAGTTGAATAATAATGGTTAACAACAACAATAACAACAATACTTACTGCAGTTTTTAGTTTATAAAGTGTTTTTACATGTATTATTTAGCAGCATAACAATACCATATGTTACGTAATTATCTCAATCTTATAGACGGGAAAACTGAGACACCTAGGTTTAGGCGATTTACCCAAAATTTAAAAAGTTATAGATCCAACTTTTTAATACTAAGGCCAATGTGATTTGTTCTACCCCAAAATGCTTGAAAAGCATCATCTCCACAAAATGGATAAGAAAAAATTCTTTATTTTTTGGCTTTTATTGACAAGACTTAATACATTTTCCTTACTCTGGGAATAAGATCACATTAAAAATTGGAAAACATTGAGGAAACTGAAAAAATTTTAAGATGTTTATATAGATAAGTAGATAAAATATTAGCATATTAGTGACAACACATGTCCAATCTCCTTGGCTTAATATTTCTACTTCCAATTATCTATTTTAAGGAGGCAATTAGAGGTATATATCAGGATGTGTGTGTAAGAAGTTTTTATAACATTATTTTAATGATGAAGACCAGAAATAATGTAAATGAATAAAATAATGATTAAATAAATTATAACATCTATCTGATGGAAACAACGAAGCCATTATACATCTCCGAGGTATGGATATGGAAAAATATGATACAAATGGATACATACATACATACATACATACACACATAGTTACACACATACACAGAGAGATAAACGAGATGCATACATAGGCCATAATTTTGTAAAAACAGAAAAAAAAAGAAGGAATGAATGAAGAAGGAAACACATTCAATGGCATACCAGCTATTTAAAAAGACTAGAAGGAAATATATCAAAATGTTAAAAAGGGTTTTTTTGTTTTTGTTTTTTTTCCTGGGGAGTGAATGGAGAATCTTAAATTATCTTCCTCTTTATGTTTTCTATACAATACAGACTTTCTTTTTAATTATTCTTTTTTAAACACAAAGCAGAATATTATAATTCTACTCCAAAGTGAAACTCTATAATGAGGTTGCAAAGAGATTTAAGGAGAAAAAATGAAAGTAGGGGCTTAATTTACATTGGAAAAAAGAAAGTTGACAAAATAGACATTTTATAAAAATTTGAGCACCCAGAGGCCACATGTAGAGGAAATTAACTTTAGTTTTTAAAGAAAGATTGTCGTTGGTAAAAAGAAAACTTTTTAAATAGTGCTGAAAGTAGAGAGTGGCAAGTGAGGTATTTATTTGGGTGCAAAATTTAAGAGAGCACCAAAATACTCAGTAAACAAGATGAATATAGTTTTAATGCAATATTTTTGAAAATTAATGCAAAAATTCATGAACAAAATATTAAAATATTAAATAATGACATGGTAAATTTTGAATACTGCTACAGTGGAATGAAAGTAGTAGGATGAGAACAGATTTTGGAATTTCCTTATTAAAGATTTTGAGGAATTTGAGAAAAAGAAAAGTATAAAATATTTCAAAACAGAGAAAATGTAGAGCAAAATATATGTTAACTTTTCTCAGAGAAGTGGGAATAAGCTAGTCTTTAAATATTGCTGTTTAACTGAGATTCATGATTTATTACTAAACAAAATAAAACTAAAATCTTATGTAAGTGGACAATCAATCAGAATGGAAAAAGTAAGCTAGGGTGTACAAGAGAAAAGATTGAATTGAGTTTGTGCATTACTGCAATTATCTCTCCTCTCTCATCACCCCTCAGGAAAAATGACTCATCAAATGGCAAAGACTTGATGAGTGATAACACTAGGATAGTAAGATAACGACTGCTGAAACAAAATGATAACCTCCGTCTTTGGAATCCAAGTCACTGAAAGAAAGCAACACTTTACACCACTTTCTGTTTTCTTGGATTCTGGCTCTACTCTAACCCCCCCCCCCCTCAAAAAAATCTCTCCATCATAAAAAAAAAAATGTAAAGATATTTCCTTCTAGAGAAATTATTTTCTGTTTAGACCTGACAACCTGGGCAAGGGGTTAATCTTACCCATTTTATTATTCCAGTTTTTCCAATTGGAAGCAAGCGCTGGAAAAACGTATATATTTCATAGCTTTAAGTCCTTTAAATACAACTGAATCATAGAAACTTAGAGTTAGGAGGTAATTTTAAAAGCCCAACATTTCTCACAAGTTCTGCCTCAGTACTTCCAATGATTAGGAATTTATTATCTTACAAGTTAGCATCCCTCTTTTTTTTTTAAGATACGAAGTTTACTTAAAAAAATAATAAAAGTAGTGTATGGCCATGCCCCCCTGAACACGCCTGATCCCATCTGATCTCAGAAGCTAAGCAGGGCTGGGCCTGGTTAGTACTTGGATGGGAGACCACCTAGGAAGACTTGGTGCTGTAGGCATAAAAAAAATAAATAAATAAAAGTAGATATTTTATGTTATAAAAATGCTTAAGAGGAAAAAAGCCATCTATACAGTAGAGTATAAATGAAAAAGTTAGTTTTCTCCTGTACTTTGCATTCTCTGGTCCAGAGGTAAACATAATTCATATTTTTTATTTTTTAAATTGTTTATTTCCACCTAGAAAATTTCCATATGTGGTTATGCATATTTCCATATCATTTCAATTTTATACTAATGGAATTAGCACACACAAATTCACAACTAACTTTGTTCACTTAATATTATACCTTGAATACTTTTATAATGGTACTATAAATCTATCTCACTCTTCATTTTCAGGGGTGCTTGCTATCCCATATAGACATAGTATCATTAATTCTATTTTCAAATGGCCTTAATTCTTAAACATTGTTACTTTCTACTAACTCAATATCTATCTCCCTGCAATTTGCCACCTCCCCACATTATCCTACCTCTTATTTCCTCTTCAACCAGATAGTGTTTAAAATATTTGAAGATCACTATCATGTCTGCTAAATTTCACGTCCTTGAATTCATTACCACAGCAAGATGAGCACAAAAAATATAATATTAATAGACATGAGAATCAATACAACAGAACAAGTACTGAAAACCATAGAAGGAAAAATAATAAGATTTTGAAAAATATACACGGCATTCCATTTTAATGTAGTTCTGCCGATAGCTAGCCACTCATTGCTTCTGACCTTGGCAATAGAGGAGGTCACTTTCCAGGTAGTGATCTTTAAAAAGAATTGAAGGGGTTAGGTCTATTCAGAGGAAGCCCATGAAAATACCTTGTTGTAGAAAGCCAAAATTCAGAAAATAAGGAAAATTCAGCTCTCTCTAGTATGAGAAAAAAACCTCGAATTATTGCTTTATTCCTTGACATTTGGGGCATTGGTTTCTTTGGCTTGAAAAGCGTCCCAAGGAAAAAAATTAGTCTCTTAAACTCCACATTTCAGGAGCTTTGGATATTTATTTTCGTCAAGAGAAGCAAATCCCTTTGCCCCAAGTCCCCTGCGCCCATCCCTTCTAAAATCCCTCTAGGGTATTAAGAGGTAAGGATGAGAGAACCCTAGAGCTTTTCCCAAGGGCTTCGTTAGGAACTTGGGTAGCAAATGAGAGAAAAGCTGTCATGTATTTATTTACTACTGGGGATTGTTGGGGTTTCAGAAACTAACACCCCATTGAGTTTAAGTCAAGTAAAGCTCTAGGAATACTTGATAAGCTTACAAAGAGAAAACCCTAAATTTTAGTTTTTCTAGATTAGAGTGCAACCAACTTTCTGAAGTTATTCAAATAAGATGGGACAAGCAAAGGGTTATAGGGGCTAGAGTTCCTCTGTCCAGCTTCAGCCTACAGCCAGTTTTCCTGAAATATCACTAAATGTACATGTCAGCCTAACTTTCTCATTTAGGGAGAACAATCTCTCATGCTTGACAATAGCAGAAAATGCTGTCAGACCTATTTCTTATGTTCCCTTCAGTTCATTCTCAGATCCTGCTGGAGAGAAAATGAAACAGCAATAGTCCTCTACTCCAGCAAGTTCCGATTCTGGCTTAGCATGACCGTCTTCATCAAGATAATTTCTGTACTCGTGGGAGATATTTGAGAAGCCAAGTTAGCTCTATTCTGTAAAGAAGGATTGCCATAATGATCTTCAATCTAGACTAAGAATTTTCTGTCTAAAATATTCCTGGTTTCCCTTTGATTGAAAAATAATACATGTTCATTATAGAAAACACAGAAAAATAAGAAAATCTAAATCACTTATGATCTCCACCTTAGAAATATCAACACTATTAACATTTTTGTTTATCAGTATTTTTCCTACATATTTATATGTGTGTATTTATTTACACACACACACTCACACACACACACACACACACACACAGGTTTATGGTAAAAATAGGATATTGATTACTTTTGTATCCCTTTGTTTTTTCTTAACTATATGAGATCATTCTATGCAAACTTCTTTATATCCAGTTTGTTTTTTAATATAGCAATGTATTGTGAAATTTTCCCATATCAATAAACAATTTTAGAAGGTGAGGTTATCCTGTGTGTTATGTTTAGTAGGATCAGTGCCTTCTACTCACTAGATGTTAGGAGCATCCTCTCTCTTGCTCTTACTAAATTGGAGAAAACCAAAAATGTCTTTAAATATTGCCAAATAGCCCTGGGGAGGAAGGAGTCATCCTTATTTGAGCATGATTGGTCTAGAAATTCTACCACTACCAGGCCAAAGTCATTACAACATTTAATTTGCTCTTTGTATCCTGTATTTCCTGTAGATGAAAGTTCTAAAGGCTTAATTATATGCAAATTCAACTTATTAAATTATATTAACTATATTAAACTATATATTCTATATACTATAGTACTATGTAAAATTTTGCATTACATCAAAGAGGGTTGTCAATTTTAGCAACTAAAAATATAGAATACTCAGATAAATTTGAATTTTATTTTATTTATTTATTTTGTGATAATTCTTTTCTTTAATATTTTTTCTTTCAATTACTGTTGGCATATATTATATTAGTTTCCAGCATATAATATGTTTATTATACATTTATATATCTTATGAAATGATCACCCCAATAATCTAGTACCCATCTGTCATCATACATAGTTATTACACTATTATTGACTATATTCCCCATGCTATACCTTACATACCCATGACTATTTTGTAACTACCAATTTGTACTTTTTAATTCCTTCCCCTCTTTCACCCACTCCTCCCAACATGACCACCCCATCCAGCAACAATCAAAATGCTCTCTGCATCTACGAATATGTTTCTGTCCTGTCTGTCAATTCTTGTTCTTTAGATTTCATATGTAAACAAAATCACATGTTACTCATCCTTCTCTGTCTGACTTACTCCACCCAGCACAATACCCTCTAGGTCTATCTATGTTGTCACAGATGGTAAGATTTTTATTCTCATTTTATGGCTGAATAATATTCCATATATACCACCTCTTCTTCACCATTCATCCACTGATGGACACACAGTATGCTTCCATATTATGACTACTGTAAATAATGCTACAATGAACATATGAATTCACATGTTCCTTGGAAGCAGTGTGTTGGGTTTCCTTGGATAAGTACCCAGAAGTGGGATAAATAGGTCCTTCTTCGTCTCTTGTTATAGCCTTTGTTTTAAATTCTATTTTGTCTGGAATAAATATTGCTACCATAGCTTTTTTTCTCTTTGTTTCCATTTTTATGAAATATCCTTTTCTATATCTTTACTTTCAGTATGTGTCTTTTGATCTGAAGTGAGTTTCTTGTAGGTAGCATATGTAAGGGTCTTGTTTTCTCATCCATTCAGTTGCCTTATCTTTTGATTGGAATATATAATCCATTTACATCTAAAGTAAGTGTTGACAGATTTGTAGATATTGCCATTTTATTATTTATATTTTTCCTCCTCCTCTTCCTTCTCTTTGTCCTCCTCCTCTTCCTTCTTCTTCTTCTTGAAGTAGCTCTAACATTTCTTGAAAGACTGGTTTGGTGTTGATAAGTTTCTTTAACTTTTTCTTGTCTGGGAGCTCTTTATCTGTCCTTTAACTGTAAGTAATAGCTTTGCTGAGTAGGGTAATCTTGGTTGTAGATCTTTGCTTCTCATTACTTTGACTATTTGATCCCAAACTCTTCTGGCCTGCAAAGTTTCTGTTGAGAAATCAGCTGACAGTCTTATGGGAGCTCCCTTGTAGGTAACTAACTGCTTTTCTTTGCTGCTTTTAAGATTCTCTGTTTGAATTTAACATTGGCATTTTAATTATAATGTATCTTGGTGTGGTCCTGCTTGGGTTTATCTTGTTTGGGACTCTCTACACTTCCTGAGCTTCTATGTCTATTTCCTTCTCCAGGTTAGGAAAGTTTTCTATTATTATTTTTTCAAATAGGTTCTTAATCCTTTGCTTTTTCTTTTCTCCTTCTGGTACCTGTATGATGCTAATATTGGTATGCTCCCTGTTATCCCAGAGGCCCCTTAAACTATCTTTATTTTTTGGATATTTTTTTCTTGTTGCTCTTCTGATTGGATGTTTTCTACTGCTTTACCTTCTAAATCATTAATTCGATCCTCTGCTTCATCTAATCTACTGCTGATTCCTCCTAAAGTATTCTTCATTTCAGTTATTGTATTCTTCATTTCTGACTGTTTTTTTTATGTTTTATATCTCTATTTTTATGTTTTCTATCTCTTTGTTAACATTCTCACTGAGTTTACCTACTCTTCCATTAAGCATCCTTATAACTAGAGTTTTGAACTCTGCAGCTGGTAATTGCTTGTCTCTATTTTGTTCAGTTCTTTTTCTGGAGGTTTGTTCTTTTCTTTTATTTGGGACATGTTTCTTTGTTTCTCATTTTGGATGCCTCCTTGTGTTTGTTTCTATGTATCAGATAGGGCTGTTATGTCTCCCAGTCTTAGTAGAGTGATCTTATGTAGTAGGTGTCTTGTGGGGCCCAGGAGCACAGTCTGCCTGGTTACCTGAGCTGGGTGTTCCAGGTGTCTTCCTTGAATGGATTGTGCATGCCCTCTCGTTGGTGTTGAGCCTTGTTTGCTGTTTGCATGTCAATGGAGGAATTGGCCCATGGGCTGATTGGTTGGGAGGACTGACCAGTGTTTACAGTGGAGGAGCTTTTGTGCAGGGGCAGACTCCATGGAGAAGGATTTACTTTAGCAGGGCTCTGGCACCTTTCCAGTCTGCCCTTTGAGTGTGTTATCCTCAGATGTGGCCCCAGGTGGTGTTCTGGCTCAATCTGAAGATAGCCACTTAGCGGACTGCCCCAGGGGCCTTTTGAGGGGGGAGGAGCTCAGCTCAAGCTAAGTTTAGTTATAGTCTATGCCCTGGCCAAGGCCCCCCTGGCATGAGTCACCAAGCGATGTGCAGATGGCTGCCACCCATGCTTGGCTTAGAGATGCCTCAAGAGGCCAATCTCCTGCTAGTTCCAGGCTTAGGGCTGCTCAGCAAGAGATATGAGACATGCAGAGACAGGTGCTGCTTATTTTGGTTTTGGGAACCTTTGAGAGATTTTAGAAAAGTCCACAGTGTGGGCTACAGGCCTGGCTGGTTCCAGGTATGGCTGAAATCTAGGCTCACTGCTAGGAATAGGACTTCAGATTTAGAATGTTACATTAATGTAGTAGGGTGCCTGCCTCCCAGCTCATGTAAGCATGATTCAGCTTATTGTATCACACATGTGAGGCAGAATGCCACCATTGCTCTCTGACATATATGTAGAGCCCATGTGGTCCCCTAAAGCAGAAGGAGAAGCATGCTCCCCACAAAAAAGTTAGTACCTGCCATTTCATTCTCATGTCAGCACCTCAAACATTCTTCCAATTGGATGTCTCACCACTGAAACCTCCCTTTCTTGATCAGCTCAGTGCTGACACAGAGCATGATTAAAGACAGGCTGTTTGTATGAAAAAGCTACAGTAAGTGGCTTGGGTAGGCCCACAAATTTTATGGCACAGAGTCTCAGGGACTCACCAGGGTGGGACTCAGAAATGAAAGCACCTGCATCTGTATGTCAGTAGAGGTGAAGGCTCAACAAAGAAACAATGGATTCTGCCTGCAATTCTCTCTGGGAGAAAACTGCTCCTCCAGCCCTCACCCTAAAGCTAGGCAATTCAGTTCCTCCCCATACATCCCTTTTGGGCTTTTGCCCAGTACTGGAGTGCAGAGTGAATGAGTTTCTCAGGGGATAAGTATGTGCACCAGCCCTTTAAGTGGAATGCCTGAGCCACCAGCCACCCTCCGTCTCACTCTGCCATGATCTCTGCTAATTTTCACATCCAGATTTTGTGGGGACTTCTCTTCCTGTCACAGAAACCCTGGGCTGGGGAGCCTGGTGTGGGGCTGGAACCCCACGCTTCTCCAGGGGAACCTCTGAAGCTGAGATATTCCTTCTGATTTTCGACTGCCACATGTGGGTGTAGGACCAGCCATTCTGCATCTCTGTACCTCATATCGTTCTCAAGGTGGCCTCTTGTATATGTTTTCAGTTGTAGGACTTCTGTTTAGCTAGACTTCAGGTAACTCTCAATGATGACTGTTCTGTAGTTTAGTTGTAATTTTGATGTGGTCACAAGCAGTGGCAAATATAACATTTACCTACTCCGCCGTCTTAACTGGATCGGTGATCACAATTTGAATTTTAAATAAACAAGAAATAATTTTTTCAGAATAACTATATTCAAGCAATTGCATGGTGCATATTTAAACTAAAATTTATTCCTTGTTTATCTGAAATTCATATTTAACTAAGCATCCTACATTTTATCTGGCAACAGTAATCTGGAGGTACATATTGTTTGATTATTGCACACTAAGCACACTAAATTGATCAGTGTTTCATGTTGCAACATCCTGATGCTGTATTCAAACTGATCCCATCAATCTTTTATTATTTCATCTTTTGATGACTTTTATGTAGATTATTTTTTAATTAAAGGTTGCAAACTGATTTTCTAATTGTATAAGTTTTTCTACATTTATTTTATGGAATATATATTTTTTTGTATAGAAAAAGTTTATTTCATCAGTTAAGGCAAGAATGAAAGGTAGAACTGAGTAGAACAGGAATTCAAGCTTGGGTCTTCTAATAATGATTCCACTGTGTATTCCATTATACTCAGTAAAAATACAAACAAAAAAAATACAAAAAAACAAAACAAAAAAAAACAAAACAAACAAACAACAACAACAACAACAGCAACAACAAAGAACACTTTCACTTTTGCCTTGTTGATTATACAAGTAGTCATAATCCAGTAAGCTTATGTCTTATAATTGGCAGAGATGTAAGATGGTAGAATATAGCATAAAGTATGAGTGATGCCTAAAAAACTGAAGCAATTTTCTAAGCAGAAAAAAATAAAAGCTCTATAAATAAGGAGTAAAGATAGTGTCCAGAACAAAAAGAGTGATGTACAATTAAAGAATCTGCAAATTTTTCCCATTTTCCTTTCCTTCTAGCCACAAATTTTGATTAATACATAACATAGCCAAGTACATAGCCACAGATATGTCATAGAGAAATAAATTGTGAATTCTGGAAGGACTAAAGTGTTCATTCATAAGATTGTGACAGGTAGGTCTTATTCAGCCATGTGACTGTGGTGAAGGATACCTACAGATTAGAATTAGACAGCACAAAGAATTCCATCTTCCTTTTCATTTGTTAACTTTATTATATTGTATTTCCAGTTAATTAAATATGTAGTTAATATCCTGTGTTTAAAATAGTAGAAAGAAGATTAGAAGGCCACATCTTACATATTTTACATATCTCAATAAGGCAGGCAGGCCATCAGTCATAAAAAAAATATTATATGATACTAATTACCACAACAATGAATTGAAAAATATATCCTTTTAAGTACAAACACAAAGACAAAATTGGTGGTTCTGGTGAAAAATGAACAATTAAAGATAAACAGTTGTCTAACATGTCTCTAATGCTCTTCAAGAGATAATTTTTTTTAAAAAAGAAAATTATTTCTAAGGAAGAGGAAAATGATTTATTAGGTTGTAATATCATAGTAGAAGTAATCAATGGGTCAATTGCTCATTTATAGCTCATAATTATTTATTAAAGATCTAAATCTTTTCACTGTGCTAAGGACCGAGTAAAGAGCAATGAATCAAACACATATAGTATGTAATGAGGAGCAAGACAAGAAAAATTCAATTTTTATTTATTGTGATTCATGCTTTGATAAGGTAAGAATGGAATAATATGTGAACAGTAAGTTACCTGCTGATATGCATTTTAATATTCTAAGTTATTTATATCTACCAGGAAGCAAAGGCCACATGGAGACGACTGGTCTGGTGTATTTACCATTAAAAATGAATCAATTTGCATTTTGAGTTATCTAGTGAGTTTGAGTATTGTCTCAGAGACTGGTCAGCTTTAATAAATTTACCTCTAAGATTGGGGCTTCCATGGCTGAAACAGACCCTGAGTGATGAGGGCTGAGCCAAGATTTTTCTAAATACCAAATCCATTGGACTGTTTCTGGTTCTTCTACTTGATAACTTTCCATTCAAAGCTGTTAATCACTCTCTACCTAGGAACTCTCTTTAGCCTTTACTCTGTGGTACTACTATCTCCTGGTGTTTCTCCTAGAGAAAACTTATCAGTGGTGGTTGTTTAGCATATTGTATGCATCTATCAATGTATTCTGCAGAGGGGATGGTGAGTGTCATTTAAGCTCAGTGAACTTGGGGTTGTTAATAGAGAATCTACTGCACTGTTATTATTTCAGTATGTGATTAACTTAAGTATCTAAATTACGCCCCCACCACCACCGTGCACTATTTATCACATCACTCTGATTTAATTCTCTGCTTTGTTACTACCTGGTATGTTTTTGTTTATTTACTTGTTCATATCTTTATTGCCTTTCTTTCCACATTTGATTTTATGGTCCTTAAGAGTACTTGGTTTCTCATCCTTTCCTCAGTCCTAAATCTTCAGCCAAAACAAACTAACAAATAAAAACAAGCAAGCAAATAAACAGAACCTCAAAGGTATTGCAGGTTTTGTTCCAGACTACAGCAATAAAGTGAATAGTGCAATGAGGTGAGTTACACCATTTCTTTTTGTCTCCTAGTGTATGTGAAAGTTATGTTTCTACTATACTGCAGTCTATTAAGTGTGTGATAGCATTAGGTCTAAAATATATATATATATACATGCTTTAATTAAAACATACTTTATTGCTAAAAAGTGCTAACCATTATCAGAGCCTGTTGGGAAGATAGCACTGATAGACTTGCTTGATGCAGGCTTGCCACAAACCTTCAATTTGTAAAAGAAAAGTAGCATCTGAAAAGCACAATAAAGTGAAGTGTAATAAAATGAGATATGATTATATTTGCCATTGATTAGTTGCTTAGATATAAAATTTGCACAAACCATGTTCTGGGGTTCAGTCTTCTTAATCCTTAAAATAAATGATTTTAAATTGATTAACTCTAAGATCTTTTGCTATTTTTAAATTTTATATTTTTCTCTACTTTGGGACTTAAAATAAATTCTGATAAGATAATTGAAAATACCACCTCTCCCCCAAGTCACTTCTAACCAAATGTCCCATGATTATCATCAATCCTACCATACTTTCAGTATTCTTTCAACTCCTTTCTTTCTTTCACTTCCATTTTCAAATCTATCACTATCTCCTATTGCTTTTTTTTTTGCCTCTGCCATCTTTGAGACAGATTTATAGAAGGCAAGGTTATTAAATAACCTGAAATATCAACCTGTTAGACTAGATAGGAGAATGAAGGAGTCATCAACCAGGCAGCAGTAGTCACTGTTCTTTGGGAAACACCACAGGGCTACACTGACCAAATAACTTATCTTCTTGAATTCCTACAATCTTAATTGCTAAAAAAATACTTGGATATTAGACCTGCAGAGGACATTAAAGTTCATGTAGTCTAACCTTTCCATTCAAAGACACACTGTTTTGAAAGGAGTCTTAATTTGTGAGGCATAAACAAAATTATTCATTTTTTTTTCATTAACTACTACTGTGGCCCCATTCCTGTTGGGCAGCACATTTTCTTAATGCCACCTTAGACCAATTTCATAACCTTTTAATCACTTTGTGTTACTAATGCAGTCTATTTGGAGTTATTATGCACAATTTTGTTATTTTCAAATTTTAATTTTATATTCTATTTGAAATTCTCTCCAGTCTCCATCACCTACCTCTCTACCTGTCTCTGAGCATAGAATAGGTTTATGACTCCAGTGATTTGATATATGTCAGGAGGTGAAGGGTGGTGACCATACTACCCATGCTGCTTTCTCTTCCCAGCATAAGCCCCTTCCTTGTTTGGAAGAGAGAGGAGATAATGGAGAATGAAAAGCTATTTTCCACAGTATATTAGCTGTCAGCTCCTTGTTTAGTGAAAAACCATCAAACCATTTAAAGCGATGGAATATGTATTTGTGTGGATACACATGAGCACTCCTGTGTACATGTGTATATATCCCTGGCTTAAAAGAGATTGCTGGCTTATTATTACCCTTTAAATAAAATCCTGACACTTCACCATGTTCCAATGGGCTCTCACCATTTGGTCCTTATATACATTTCTACTTTCATTCTGTGCCATTGTCCCATATTCCCTCCCCTAACCCTTTCTCCCTATGCTTCAGTTCTACTGTCTTGTCTTAATTTCTAGAGTTTTCCAAAGTTTTGTAATGGGTACTTTAAACTTCCCACTGCTTAAAATATTCTTGTCTCAGTGTTTTGCTTGGTCCATTCTAACTCATTTTAAGTAATTTTTTGTTGAAAGCCCTCCCTTAACACCCTATTGAAAATAAATTACTCTTGTGATTCTGTATAGCAATGTTATTTACTATTTACAATCTTTAATTACAAGATGCTACTATTTTATTTGTTTACTTATTTAATATCTATCTTCTCCAATAGAAATTTTACTCCATAAGGGAAAAGATCTTGTCTGCCTAGGGTTCTTTTGTATTGCCAGCATACAACACAATGCTTAGCACATAAATATTTGTTGAACAAATATAGAAATGAATATATGATGAATAATGTTCTTGTGCTGAAACAAAATTTTTTTGTGTGTTCAGTTTAAGGATAAAACGATCAAGTAACAGATCTGAATCTATGTTTAAGTCATTTCTATATTTGGCTATAATAATTCAATTTCAGGGATTGCCTGTTTGGAAAAATATGTTATACAAAATGATACTAATAGACTTCAAGACTTGGTTTATTCACTCTGAGAAATTAGGACATATAATTAACTGAAACTCTACTAGTAAGCTACATTTAAATACTGACTTTAATGAGATGGCCCTTGATAATTCTATATAGTTCTCTTTTTCTCTAAAGATAAAATTAACATTTTGAGATTATTGAAATATATAGTAAATTGGTATAAATCCAATTTAAGAATTGAAAATATCAAAAATTACTTATTTTATATTTACTCATATACTTCCCTTCTTAACTGTTTCCCTGTGAAGGGAAGATTTTCTTTATATATCTTTCTGCAATGTGACTATTATGTTAGCTGTGATAAAGAGGGTTGTTTTGTGTTTAGGAGCCTATTTTGTGGTGGGCTTTGTGTTGATTCAGTCTTCTCTCCACTTTTCTCTATTTTAACCCATGTTCATAAGTGCAACAAGAGTGAATTTGACAGTCACTAAATGCAGTTGTAAATTGTAAACAAAAATTACTAATGTGGGCACTGAAATCAAGTAGCAACTTTTGGTTATGAAATGGTTATCTGAATGATTCATAATAGTTATATTAAATTTTTAGATTATTACTAATACAAATGGACATATTTTCTTATGAAAAAAATTTGCAAATCTCTGATTATGAGAAACACTGTCCTATAGAAATGACTGCCAAAATGTCCTGAATTTTCTAAAACTGGATCTCTTTCCAGTATTCAGTCTAATGTTCAGAACATATTTTAATTTTGGTCAGTCAATATTCACTTGTTTTCTTGAACCTCTAAGGTAATCTTGCCCCTTTTGAAGGAACAGATTATCACAGAGGTTCAAGAAGAAAGGAAAAGTCCATTGAGAACTGCCCATGTTTAAGGCCCCTATTTTACCTTCCTCTGATCCTTTCTTCTTTTTCAAAATCTAAACCAGGTGTTTTCAATATATTCAGGCACTGTTTTATGGCATACGTTTTATAATACTTTCTTTGCTATCCTGATAAGAAATCCATAGATAAATTAACTTGCCCAGAAGAGATGGAGTTATGATGAGGCTAATGAAAGTTAAGCTTCAGGACCCCTCACTTACACGGTCATCTCCAAAATCCTGGAAGAGGTCATCCTTTTTTGTAAAATTTATAAAACATATTTTAGCCATATTTGGATAAGACCACTTTCTTTCTCCCCTCAGACTTCCCTCTGTCACATGTCCTTTCCTATTAGCACCATAAAAGTTGCAGGAAGCTTTTGGAACCCAGCTAAAGTGAATTTAAGTTGAGGATATGTTTAGTTCTGGGTTAGTATAATGCTGCATGTGGTTCACAGTCACTTCCAGGTATGCTAAGGTACAATAACCCAGCCTGGGGTAGGAATGACTTTCAGAAAAACCCCACTAAAGAGCTGACTATCCTGGCTTTAGAACACAAAGGTGAAAGGCCAAGGGTCATGCTGCAGCAGGAACACATCTTCCAATCCTTGGTATTGAAAATTTGTGGGCAGTAGAGAAAAACCAAGATTGAAATATCTGGAATCAGAAGCTAATCTTGTCAAAAAAATTTTTTTAAGCATAGGATGTGTGTAAAATTGTAAACAGAGAATTTGATTCATTTCTGTGTCTAGTGAAAATAGCAGTTCCCTCCTATTAGGAACATACTCAATAATGAATACAAAATTATAAACACACCATGTTTCTTTTTTCTTTTTTGATGGGGATAAAACCATATATAATGTATCAGAATTCTATAATCCTCTAGTAGTACTACAGTGAAAATATCTCATGTGAATTACATTTTCTATGTACCTCAACTATCAGTAATAGAAAATAAATGCTGATCAGTGATGCTAAGGGAAAGAATGTATTATATTTTTAGTTTCTATAGAAAGAACAAGATTAACAATACCACTATCTGATGAAGAGGACATCAAAGAGTATGTAAAGTATTATAGTAGAGAGTCTAGCAGAAATTAATTATTTTTTCTGATTTTTATAATGTTCATGTTATTTTCAGCTTTTGCATTTTGTAATTTGGTATAACTTGTTTTCTTGTTCTAAATTAATAGTCATTCTAACATCTAATATTGTACTCATAATTTTCTATTCAATTTTCTCAGGATGGCCCCAAACTGTGGAAGTTTCAGGAGCCTGAAACTAGATCCACCTCTCCTATCTACACACATACATATTTAAAAAATCAATTAAGACCCAATTTTAATATAAAGAAATAAAATAAAATAACTTATAATAAGAAAATATATCCACGATGAATGTGCTGACCCTTTCTTCCAGTCATGATAATGAGATATTAGTAATACGAATATAATGCACAGTGTAACTGTTGGTGATCAGATTTTCTAAAACAGTAAGCAGTAAACAATTCCTTTTCCAGGAAAAGCAAAGAATAATTCTCCCTCAGTATACATGGTAGTTTCTTTCCATTAAAATTCAATACACACAAAAAGAGTGCAAAAAATACTTTGTGTTTATTTGTTAAACAGTCAGGTTCAAGGCTCAAAGGCTCAAAAAATTATAAAAGATCTGACTGGAACTCTTTATTATGCAGGCCGTCCTGTGTATTGCAGGACGTTTCCCTGCCTACTAAATGCTGAAAATGTATCCTGCATATCCATCACTGAGACAAGCAACAAGCAATACCCACCCCCAATTCACCCTCAGTCCAACACACACATGCACACACATACACACAATTTCTTCATGCATAAGCAGTATGATCTGAGATGTTCACACCACTCGCAGGCTGTCCTCATTTTATAGCCCTTACTCATACCCACCCTCACCCCTACAAACACACTGGTCACAGTACTGTTTAGCCTGGTCCAAAAGGATTAGGGCTTCAATAAAAATGCAAATATCTTCATTATCAGCAAACGGCCTAAAGTGACTACTTTAAGAGAAAGCTGCTTTCCATTTTTTAACTGTGTAGTTCTGTAAGAAGGTATAAAATAAACCATCCCTACATTACATTTGTCTTGAGGGCTGACTCTGCAAGACTGGAGTTTCTCTGTTTAGAACCGCACGTGGGAATGACCTCAGAATCCCACAGACAATTCCTGCAACTTCCTTGCAGCCATGGATGTGTGAGGTGGGGTCTGTCCCACTGGCACAACTACTTCTATGTGATCCAGGCTGCATCCTCTGGGGACAGTTTTGCCTTCTGGACCCACCAGTGGTCTTTTCAGACATTTTCCTATGGACTGGCCAGGAGGATGGGGAAGGGTCTCTTACTCTTCTGTTCTCAACTCAAAAGACTCCTTATAAAATAATCATAATAACAGTAATAACTAACATATATAGCATTTACTATTTGCCAGACTCTGTTCTAAACATTTCACTATTTTAAATCATTTAATATTCACAACGATAGGCACTATTACTACCTACATTTCATCAGAGAGGAGGCTGAAGCACAAAATGATTGAGTAGCTTGCCAAGAGTCACATAACCAATAAAATGGTCTGAGCTGAGAATCAAACTCCACAACCTGTTCGGAGCCTGAATTCGTGCTCATACTTAAATTTTAATCTCTTTAAAATATGCATGGATAAGCATTTATTTTTATTTTTTTAGTTTTTTAAATTTGATAGACTAGCCTAAAATAAAAACATTTTTCCACCATCTTTTGAGAGTATTTTTCCAGCAGATTTATAATTCTGTTCTCTCCATTCTGAATGAAAGATCATCTCACCTAACTTCTGTATATGTTCAAAGGCAAGAAAGCAAGTCCAAGGCTCTTTAGGTTTCTTGGCTGAAACATTGTGTTTATAGGCAAAAGTTATGGTCAATTTGCTTGAGTGTACTTTATTGTTCGGACTCCTCCCTAACTACAAGATGCCACAAAGATGGCTTATCTGGAAAGTGAGTGGCTGGTTACATATCTAAAAGACAGGCAGCTCAATGTCCCAGATGCCCACAATACAGACTATAAAACAATATGGATTAGGCTCAGTCAGTGATCAAGGCTTGAAGAATTTTAGGAGACCTATTCAAGGAACTTTTTCAGTATTTTGTTGTTTTAGGGATACCCAAAAATTGTAAAGCTAGTTAGAAAACTTTTCCCAGTCTATTGCATTTTTATGTGCATTTAGAATATGACTATGTATCTAACCTAGACCCCTTGACTTCTGGGCTTCCACTAATATCCTTTAACTGGATATCTGACAGGACTTGCCTATAGTCAGTCTGTAGGATTTTAGTTCTAGCTATATCAATTTGTAAAATTCAAATAGTGTGGTCATCTTTGAATTTGAGCAATAGCATATTTTACTAGAATCAGGTACTGGAAATATATTTTGTACATATCTCCATTCCAGTCCTTATTTCTGTGAAGAATTCCACTGATTTTCCCTTCCATGAAGAAGTTAGCCTCTAAAATGGAAGGGAAAGGATCATCCTTGGGATCGTTTCCTGAAGTTTTATTTTTCTTTTCTTGGGGGAAGATTTCTGTTCATACTCAAGGTTGTAGCTTGCATAACCCCTGTCTTCATCTCTTTCTGAATGGCATTTGCTTTAGGAGTCCTGGGAGTTTCCATATATTTCTTTTGGATCCACCCAAAGCAGGTAACTATTCGGGTCAAGACAAAAAGTAAAAATGCATTAAAGCCAGTGACACTATTGTGAAAATCCACCAGGCAATTGGCACCCACTATTGAGTGCTCTTTCCTGAGCAGACTCCTGTTCAAGATGACATAAGGAGCTGATATCGTCCTGGCTCTAAGAATCTAGAATAAAAAGGAAAGAATTTCCTTTCTTTTCTCTTTTTTTTTTAGGCACATCTATGAAATATGCATGACTAATATTCCAATAGTGCCAATAGCACTTCATGGCTGAGGATTGAGACATCACCTCCTAAAATCAAGAAAAAACAATTGTAGAACAAGAGGTTGGACTAGATCGATGATTTTCTATTTGTGGATTATGAATCCCTTGGAATCCAAGGAGTTTTTGTCTGGGGACTATGAACTCAAGTACAATGTATAACTTGCATGAATAAGGATATATATTATATGGATGTGGTCATGAGCCAGTTTGCCCACATCAAATCCTAAGTCCTTTACTTAGCAGCTGCATGTCCTAGAACAAATCACTTAACCTTTTTGTGATTTAGTTTCCTCATTTGTTAACCTCATAAAGTTGGTGGGAAGAGCAAAGTCTATAAGGCATATTGCATACTTAGCCTTGTATCTAGTCTTTAGGGAGAGATCAGTATTTATCAGGTACATATACACTATAAGCAGACAGAGATTCTGCTCTTTCATCATATCATATTCAATTTTAACTTATTTTTAATGGATCTTGCCAAATATTGAAGAACATTTAGAGGAAAAAGCCAATAGTTTGGCCCTTCTTTTAGCTTCCCTTTTAGAGAAGGACATTTGGACTGATTCCTCCTTTGGCAGCATGTCCCAAATCACAAAAGTTTCTGTCAACAGCCTTTTTCTCTGGACACCTCACAGTAGATAGGCCATATAGTTCATGCATGGCTGGTTATTCTTCATTCCACCATTGCTACAAAGAAAAACGTAGATCAAGGTTTCCGAGAACCAATAGCAGGTCACAATTTGTGGATACAGATGTTATTTATGAGTGTTGAACACATAAGAACCCAGTAGTAAAAAGTGAGATTAAGACACACTCTATTGACCTCAGTGAGTACATGATCCTGATGTTGGTGTGCTGAGTACAAGACATTAACAGCATACTCTGCCCAAATAGTGGATATAAAATTTGGAGAATTTTTTTTAATAAGGTAAAAGATGTGTGGAATTCAACTGGTACATTGACCAGTTATGTCAGGGTAGAGTGGAATTATTGTTTAAAATTAGTGTTTATGTGTTCCTTTGGGTCCCTGTTGTATACTGTGGGAATTAAGAATATGGTTTATTCTTTCTGATGTTGATGTTGTTAGTTTGTTGTTGGTTTTGGTTGCTTTTCAGGGGCAGATGGAGATGGTTTGTTTTGTGTTTAAGATTTAATGAGCTGCTTTTGTTGAATTTGCTAAATCTTTGCCATTATTGCTACCAAAACACTACCTTCCTTTCAATGCTGGACACTGAAGCATAGCTTTAGGATGGTGAAACAAACAAATGTGGTCTCTCTAACTCCAAAGCTTATACTCTCCAAACTAGGAAATAGTACCTCTCAGTGAGCTCTGCTCTGTCTTTCAAACAAGTAGGAGATATTTGGACAGTGTGTAGACTTATGAGGAAGCCTTTAAAATAACTATTTGAGTCACAGTAAAATGATTGTCTCTGAAGGACAATTTGATTGGAGGATCACTGTCCTAAGAAAAAAGAATTCCCTCCTGTGCAAACTCTCAACTAAATGGTAAATTAGAACCTGTCTCTGTCTCTTCCAGGACTTCACTATTCAAATAATGGCCTCTTACAAAACCTCGAAAACTTCTTTCTCCTCCTCTTCCCAATCTCCATCAAACAACTTTTTTTGTTCTATTCTTTCTTATCATGTTCTCTTCTTCATGACTATGGCTAGGAGTGAGGTCGTTTACGTAAATTATGCTGGCATAAGATACTAGTTATCAAATAAAACATCTTATGTAGTTTTTCAATTGCTGTAACTCAGTTGAAATGCTTGTTTCTCTTAAGAGTTCTTAAAAAATAGTGGTAAAAAAGAAGGGGGAAGATATATTTATTGAGCATCTTTTACATACCAGATATTGTATAATGCACTTTACAAATTTATTATTTTATTAAACCTCACAATAAAGCTGTGATCTGGATATCATTATTGTCCCTTTATTACAGGTAAACCTTAATCACATAAATGCTAGGAGTATTTGAATTCAGATCTTAATACAAGCAACTTGTACTTTTCAAAATCTGTAACTAAAATATTGCATGATCTGGGACCAGTCACTAATCTTTTTCTAAAACTTTCCATTTATGAAGAATTTTAGCCTCATGTTTTCTAGTTTCATAGAAACTGGAAGCTTTGGTTAGATATTTATGTGGAGCAACTTTATGTTTAATTCAATAAACAATTCAAGAATCTGTGAGGAAAAACATGATATCATAGAATGAGACTTTTGCTTGCCTCCTCTCACAACCACATCAAAATTATAACTGAACTACAGAACAGTCATTATTGGGAGTCACCTGAAGTCTAGCTGAACAGAAGTCCTACAATTGAAAACACATAGAAGAGGCCACCTTGAGACTGGCATGAGAGGCAGAGACAGTATGAGGGGCTGAGGGAAATGGGCTGGTCCCACACCTGCATGGTGATTAAGAATTGGGAAAATATCTTGGCTGCAGAGATCTTCTCGGAAGACTTCCCTGACTTACACAGGGCTCCTTTTTTTTTTTTTTTTGCAAGTTTTGAGGCTTTAGTAACTTTGTTTTATAATATAACATACTGTAAGTTCATAATGGCTATGTTTAATAACTGACTTGGAAAATTGCTGATATTTTAGTTGCTGGGTCTGGTGGCACTACTGGTTATAGACACAAGCTCACAACTCAGATTGCGCCAGGGGCTGGAGCCAGGGCAGGAAGACCCCCTTTTCCTCCTGGAGGCAGAAGTGATGGGGACTTCCCCTCAAGTTCTGGCCATGAAAACCAGTGGAGATTGTGGCTGGGTAAGATGGAGGGATGAGAGAGTCGCAGACTTTCCTCTTACAGAGCCTACACATATGGACTTACTCAGTGTCAGACTCACTCATGCTGAGCTCCAGGGCTGGAGTAGTAGTTTGAAAAGCATCAGGGACATATGGGACATATGGAAAAGAACTGAGTTGTCTGGTTTCAGGACAAGGTATGGAGGGGTGGTTTTCTCCCAGACAGAAGTGCAGGCAGAGGACATTGTTCTTTTATTGAGCCCTCACACACTTGGCTTGCAGACTCAGGCAGGTGATATATCTGAGTCTCTGTCAATGTAGTTAAAATTGGTCACACCACCCTGGTGGTTCCCTAATATACTGCCCCTCCTAATGTGCAGGCCTGCACAAGCTGCTTTCAGTGGATTTTCCATACAAAAATCCTGCCTTAGTTTATGCTGTGGACTTTTGTAAATTTCCTCAAATGTTGACAAAACCTGAACAAGTAGCACCTGGCCTCAGTGTGCCTCATACCTCTTTCTGAGCAGCTCCAAGCCAAGCTCTAGCCTCGATTTATAGCTTGGCCTCTTGAGGCACTTCTAAGCCCAGTGTGGTTGATAGCCATCTGTGAACTGCTTACTGGCCCATGCTAGGTGGTCCTAGACATAGCATAGGCTGCAACTGAACTTAGCCTGAGGCAGGGTCCCTCCCAAGAGACCCTGGCCTTTATGCTCCATGGCTGACTTCAGTCTGAGCTGGAGTACCACCCGGGATCATATCTGAGGATGATACAGCCAAAGAGCAGACAGGGCAGGCACCAGAGCCCTGCTAAAGTGAATCTTGTTCTGTAGGGTCAGACCCTGAACAACAGTTTCTCCACTGGTCATGGCCAGTGTTCACAACCAATCAGCCAGAAGGTCAGTCCCTCCCATTGATGAGTGAATGGCAAACAAGGCCCAACTATAACAAGTGGGCACATACAACCCATAAAAGGGACATACCTGGAGCACCTAGTTTAGGTGACCTTGGAAGAATGTGTCACTGGGACTCACAGCACACCTACTACATAAGGCTGCTCTACTAAGACCAGGAGATGTAGCAGCCTTACCTAATACAATGAAAGAAACACAAGTGGACAGCCAAAATGGGGAGACAAAGAAACATGTCCTGGATGAAAGAACAGAATAAACTGCCAGAAAAAGAACTAAACAAAATAGAGATAAGCAATTTATCTGATGCAAAGTACAAACCACTGGTTATAAGGATGCTTAATGAACCTAGGGGAAGAGTAATGAAATCAGTGAGAACTTTAACAAAGAGACAGAAAACATAAAAAGAAAGTTAGAAAATATAAAAAATAACCAGTCAGAAAAGAACACAATAACTGAAATGAAGAATACTTTAGGAGGAATTAACAGTAGATTAGATGAAGTAGAGGATTAATTCCATGATTTAGAAAACAAGATAGCAGAAAACAACCAAACAGAACAGTAACAAGTAAAATAAATACAAAAAAAAAAAATGATGATAGTTTAATGGGTTTCCAGGGCAACACCAAGCATACCATCATTTGCATTATAGGGGTACCAGAGGAGAAGAGAGAGCAAAGAATTGGAAACCTATTTGAAGAAATAATGACGGAAAACCCCTAACCTGGCAAAGGAAGTAAACATCAAGCTGAGGAAGCGCAGAGTCCCAAATAAGATAAACTCAAGTAGACTCACACAAAACACATCATAATTAAAATGTCAAAGGTTAAAAATAAAGAGAGAATCTTAAAAGCAGCAAGAGAAAGGCAGTTAATTAACTACGAGGGAGATCCCATAAGAAGATCAGCTGATTTCTCAACAGAAACATGGCAGGCAAAAAGGGATTGGCATCAAATGTTCAAGTGATGAAAAATACAGACTTGCAACCAAGATTACACAGCAAAGCTATCATTTAGAAGGACAGATAAAGAGCTTCCTAGATACAAAAAAGCTAAAGATGTTCATCACCATCATGCCAGCATTGCAGGAAATGTTAGAGAGTCTTCTTTAAGAAGAAGAAGAAAAATAAAAAGATAAAAATATTAAAAATAAAATGGCAATAATGTCATAACTATCAAAAATTAATTTAAAAGTAAATGAATTAAATGTTCCAATCAAGAGATAAGGTGGCTGAATGGATAAGAAAACAAGACCCTTACTTATGCTGCCTACAAGAGACTCACTTCAGATCAAAAAACACAGACTGAAAGTAAAAGGATGAAAAAGGATGTTTCATGAAAATGGAAACAAACAAAAAAACCTGGGGTAGCAAGACAAAATAGACTTTTTAAAAAAGGTTATAACAAGAGACAAAGAAGGACCCAGTTATCCCACTTCTGGGTAATTATCTAAAGAAATCCAAAACACTACTTTGAAGGGACATATAAGTCTATTTGTTCATTGTAGCATTATTTACAATAGCGAAGATATGGAGGGATCCTGGAGGAATCAATGGATGAATGAATAAATAAGAGGTGATATATATTCAGTATAAAATATTACTCAGTCATAAAAAAATAAAGTAAAATAAAATCTTGCCACTGAAACATCATGGAGGGACCTAGAGGGTATTGTGCTGAGTGGAGTAAGTCAGAGAGAGAAAGACAAATGTCGTATGTGGAATCTAAAGAACAGAATAAGCAAACAAACAACAGAAACAAGCTTATAAATACAGAGAGCATTTTGATGGTTGTCAGATTGTGGAATGGAGGATTGGGTGAAGGCGGGAGAGGATTAAGAGCTACAAATTGGTAGTTACGAAATAGTCATGGGATATAGAGTATAGTATGGAGAGTTTAGTCAGTAGTATTGTATGGTGCATGGTGTTGGATGGGTACTGGATTTATCAGATTGATCACTTCATAAGTTATATAAATGTCTAATCACCATATTGTATACCTGAAACTAATACAGTACTATAGGCCAACTATAATTAAAATTAAAAATATAAAAATTAAAAAAAAAGAAATGAAATTATTTTATATTAGTCAGGTGGGCCCAATGTAATCACAAGTGTCCTTACAGGCAGAACAGGAAGGCAGAAAAGAAAGAACCAGAGAGATGGCAGAATGAGAATGACTCGGCCTGTCATTGCTGGCTTCAAAGATGGAAGGGGGTTCTGAGGCAAAAAAATAAATAAATAAAAATAAAAAAATAAAAATGCCAGCAACCCCTGGAAGCTGGAAAAGCAAATAAAAAAAAAAAAAAGGATTCTTTTCTAGATTCTCCAGAAAAGAATACAGTCCTGCTGACACCTGGATTTTAGTCCAGTCAAACACATTAAACTTCTAACCTATAGAACTATAAGACAATAAAGTTGTGTTAAGTTAAGCTATTACAAAAAATTGCCGAATTAGGCACCACTCTGAATATTATCTTCAGAGAAGCAAGCAAACCCAGGCATAGCTGATGAGTTAATCAGATATGATACAGAAAACATTTCCTTCTCCTTTTTGGTTTCATTCAATTTTAAAACCCCAGAATTCTGCAGCTCAGTCTGCACCTTGGGGCCAGACTTTTAAGAGGTGATGTCTACTTCCATGGGAGGCCCTGCCCTGCTGTGGTTAGCTTTACTGCTCTTCTGTAAGTAAAGGTTCAGTTACCCCTTTTGGAGGAGCCAAAATGGATCTGGGAAGCAGCTGGGTTGGGAATGTCGACAGTTTTAGTAGTGACTTTTTCTATGCTATGCACAAATATGGGACATTTCCCAAAGATTCTGTAGTGAAGACAAGCTGGAGAGCAGAAGAAACTGGGCTGAGCAACATCTAAGGAAGAAGCTGAACTGAAAGCCTGGTTTCTTGCAATTGCTCTGGCATCTCCCAGAGGACAAGGAAAGGAGGATAGAGGAAGAAGAGACGCACCTTATCTGCCTGGATCACATATGCACGCAATGGAATATTACTCAGCCATAAGAAAAGATGAAATGCTGCCATTTGTGATAAATTGGTTGAATTTTGAAGTGATCACGCTAAGCAAAATAAGTCAGACAGAAAAAGTTGAGAATCATATGATTTCACTTATATGTGGGATATAAAACTGAAAGCAACAAATGATCAAAAACTCATAGACACAGACAATAGTTTAGTGGATACTGGAGGGAAAGTGGGAAAGGGGAAGGTAATGGGGGTCAAATATATGGTAACGAAAGGAGATTTGATTTTGGGTGGTGAACACACAATGCAATATACAGATCATGTATTATCAAATTGTACAGTTGAAACATAATTTTATTAACCAATGTCACTTGATAAATTTAATTAAAAAAAACTCTCTTCAGGAGCTTCAGAAGGCTGAGTATAGACAGTAATTTATCATCTCTGGACTTTTGCAGCTCCAGATGGCATGTCAGCAGGTGAGTCCTCTTTCCGTGTTCCCTCAGTGTTTCAATGTGTCTAGGGCATTACTCTCTCCATAGTTTCTCTTTATTTCAGAATCTTTGTTTTTTTTAATGATTTTGAAAATTCTCCCTGTTAAACCACTTCCTATTTCCATTTTCCCTTGTTCTTCTTCTTTTTTTCTATTCCAAATCTTCTCACATTCCAATTTATTCTCTCAAGTCGCCATCTTCTCTTTTTATGCCAACAATCATATCCATTGAATATTTAAGTGTCTTTCAGTCTCTCTTCCAGGCACTATCACATAATCTCATTCAATTCTTACATCATTATCATTATTATTACTGCCATTTTATAACTGAGGATGCCAAAACTCAGATTCAGTGATTTTCTGAAGCTTACACAGCTAACAAAAAACTGGATTCTAACATAAGTCCCTTGGGTACAAGTCTGGTCCTCTTTTGATTGCATCGCCTTTTCCTCATTACTACCTGATCACTTCCTTGAACTGACCACTTTAGTTCAAGTTTATTTCACATCTCTTTGTTCTTGGAAGCTTTTTAAAATTAATCGTCTTGGTGGTTCTCATTACCCTCCAGAACTGACATATATTGTTGCTGCATATACACTCACAATACAGTTATTTATCCGTTATTCCCTCATTCATCCATTCAGTATACAAGTCATTGGGCTGAGCTGTGGTTGAATATGACAGACATTGTCTCCACCTGAAAAGAGATTGCAGGCCTTATTTACAGATTCTGAAATTGAAATCAAGAGAATTAAAGTGAATTATAGTACATCACATAGTAAATTTGTTTGCTTGTCTGTTTATTAATATCCTGTATTTGCATTCTTTTTTTCTCCCTAGGTTGGTAGGTTTTTTTGTTTGTTTGTTTTTGTTTTTTTTTTTTGCGAGGGTTGGGGGGTGGGGAAGGCTACAAAAGTTTCTTACTTCTTTTAACCCTAGGAATCAGGATAGGTTCTCATCACCAGCAGTACAAGTGTAAACTGATCATTGGTTGTCTATTGGTATGTCTGTACTTTGGAATCCAGACAATTTTCAACGATCTTGTTTTCCCCTTTATATCTCTTTTCATAATTTGATTTTTTTGAAGCCAACCAGAAATCTATGGTGTCCTTGAATCCCCCGTGGAATAGAATATTTAGAGGAGAGAATGTGACTCTTACATGTAACGGGAACAAGTCCGCTGAAGTCAACTCCACTAAGTGGACCCACAACAATACCATGTTAGTAGTGACAACTCCAAGTTTGGACATCGTAAATGCCACATTCCAGGACAGTGGGGAATATAGATGTTGGAACAAAAATCTTATCCCAAGTCAACCTGTGTATATAGAAGTCTTCAGTGGTAAGTTCCAAGGCTATGAAAATGTAGATTCTCTCATGTGAGGAATGGCCCATCTGAAGATTGGGAAAAAGTAAGTTATTCCAAGAATTAGGGTGCCAGAGTGGGACTTTGAGTCTCTTACTCAAAACCCATCAATCTCTCTTCTTCCTTCTCTACTCCTGTCTGCTTGCCTTTCTTCTGCTTTCTTTCAATATCTGACCACCTCCCAATGTTATTCCTCTATTCTATTTCACCTCTAACTATCTTTCCTACATAAGTGCAGATGTATATTATATGGTCAATGGCATGTTGGATATGTGAACATTGCAAAGAGCTGCATCTGAAATAGGATCAAAAGGTTTGATTTAAAGATTTGCTCTGCAATTTCCATGTGCAACAACCTGAATGTTAGGTTGTTCTCTTCATTTTGAAAGATATCTGTGTACATTCCTCAAGTTCTCTACTTTTACTTAGAAACAAATCTTATGTTTGCTTCATCTTTATCACTTTCCTACTGCCAACAATTATCACAGCATGCTTAGGCATATGTGGGTTAGTTAGTAAATGTTGAATGAACAAACTAATGATTTCATTCGAATAGCTAGGTTATTGTTATATTTTACTTTATATTTTAAAATAAAAAATACATTTATTTTATTTTTTAATTTAAAAAATTTTTCAATTACAGTTGACATTCAGTATTATTTTATATTAGTTTTAAGTGTATATACTATATACTTTTCTCCTGAGTGAAAAACAATGTTTCAACATTCATATGAAAGTTCCCAATATAAACTAAAGAAGTATAGAATAACTCCTTTATTACCATGAAATAGTTTCTGGAAAAATCCTCAAGCATTTCTCTTAAATAAAATGTTTGCACAAACTAACCATATTTTAATTTAAATTATTTGGTGAATCCTTTTCAATTATTAAAATGATATTAGTCACATAAACTGACTTATTTTTTTGCTGACTTATTACTGAAAAATATCTGTTGCGTACTTACCAACACCTAAGTATTGTGTTGGGCACTGGGTATATAATGTAAGGAACAGACATGGCCCCTAGCTTCTTGAAATATAGAGTCAAATGAAAATGAGAATATTAAAAAATCACACAAATAATAAAAATTGTGATACGTATTCTGAGGAAGTTTTGGGGCCCACTATGATTAATAATAAAACTGGGAAGTCCCTATGAAGTAAGAGAGGATAAAAAGATACTCTCTTAGGCTAGAAACCCTAGGCAGAATAGATTTATTTCCCTCTTAGTAGCTGGAACTAACAACAATGGAGCTAAAAGGAATTCCAACAATAGGCTCAGCAGAAATGTCAGAGAAATTTTATGGCCCCAGACTTACTTTTCAGGAGAAGCAAGGATTTATCAAAAGAAGACAGGCTTTAAGCATTATTTTTGTTGACTTCATGAGTCAAGAAATGTATTAATGATAAATAATGTTTTCTGACACACACTCTATGTATGACCTAATTTATTTTATCTATCATCTATCTATCTATCTATCTATCTATCTATCTATCTATCTATCTATCATCTATCTATCATCTATCTATCTATCTATCTATCTATCATCTATCTATCATCTATCTACCATCTATCATCTATCTATTTATTCATTGTTAAATAAGTAACATAATAAATGCTTTTCAGACTGGCTGCTCATTCAGTCTTCTACTGATGTGGTGTTGGAGGGTGAGTCCTTCCTCATCAGGTGTCATGGTTGGATGAATCGAAATGTCTACAAGGTGATTTACTACAAGAATGGCAAAGCAATCAAGTACTGGTATGAAAACCACAACATCTCCATTACCAATGCCACAATAAGAGACAGTGGCACCTATTACTGCAATGGCATACTTTGGAAGATAAACTATACCTCTGATCCCCTTGAGATTACTGTAAAAAAAGGTGAGTTGGTAAAGGGAAGAACTTCATGTCAGGGAAAAGGAGAGAAGACATCTCTGCTTGATATAGTTAGTAGCAACTTGTAGAATGGGAACAGCTATGATACGTTGGAATGTGTTCTAAACTTGCAATGGAGAGACCTGGGGTATAATATATCTCTTAATCTCTGTTTTAGAGTTTTTATTTGTTTAATGGCAGTAGTAATATCTGATCACATTATGGCATTTTTACAAAGATTTAATGTGGTAATATTTGTGGAATGGTTTTATAAATGTTAACCACTACCCAAGCATAAAAAGTTTCAATTAGTTTTGATCTCAAAGTCACCTGCTGTTCCTGGGGAGAACACACATTTATTAAATTGAAAGGGAGTTTCAAAGTTTAAGGGAAAAAGCTTGTGGAAAGCTTGAAGAGTCTATTACAGCCTAGGAGGGCTGGAAAAGGAAATGAACATGTCAACAGGTAGTGTTCCTGTGTATTGGGAGAAGAGAAAGATGACTTGATGAGGAAAGGATAGACAGGTGGGCTGTCTCTATATCCAATGAAAAAGACTGTTCTTTTCAAACTTCATATAAGAAAGGGGGCATTTGAAATATTTACCTTACAAGAAGGAAATTAGACTTTACATTGAAGGCTTGGTTCATACTAATGTCTATAAAAGCATGACACCAGAAGCCAGAATTAAGTTCTAATTGCAGTTCTCTGTTAACTAATTTGAGACCTAAGTGCTGTGTAATTGTCACTGGGCTTCCAGTATTTTATCTGTAAAATAAAGGGTTTGGTCTAGACTTCATCAAATCACTTGAGGAACCAAAAAGCATTTTTGTCCAGATGTCCATATCACATCCTGAGAAATTCTGATTTAATTGGTTTGGATAAGGTCTGGGATATGTATTTTTGAAAACTATTTCAGGTAATGGTAATGTGTAGCCAGTGTTGAGAGCCACTGGTCTAGGCAATCTCTAAGTGATTTTTGGCTTTAAAATTCTGTGGGTCTATAATTCTAGAATAATCACAAAAAGCAGTTACTCTGTTAAAAGAGTAACAGAATCACAAAATAATGAAAATGGAAGGAAACTTTAATGATCTAATCCAATATCTTCATCTCACCTAATAGGCACACAAGAAATGACTGATTGATTGATTGATTGATTGATTGATTAGACAATGGTTATCCTCAGCTCTCTGCCTCTTTTCCACCAGCAAATAATATGTGGAGACTGGTCTTGTCAGCTCCAAGAAAGGGATTATCTTTTTATAATCTTCCCCCTTGGGCACATTGGCTAGAGGAACCATTAGACAAGGGCTATGGGGAAATATTCAGGACTTCCAAGGGTTCCAGGGAGCACAGTCTGAGGAACCCAAACATAGGAGTGTTTTCTTTCTGCACCTGGATGCTTTATTGTGCTAGAAGATGGAAGACCATGAGGGGCCCTTCTCTTAGGGAGGATGAAGCCCCAAACCTTATTCTTAAATTCTTAATTTGACTTATGTTTCTTGTTGCATCTAGATCCCACCACAGCTTACCAAAGCAGCTACTACTGGCTACAATTCCTTATCCCATCATTGGTGGTGATTTTATTTGCTGTGGACACAAGTGCATTTATCTCAACACAGCGGCAGTTCACACTTCTCTTGAAGATTAAGAGGACCAGAAAAGGCAACAAACTAATGGACCCACATCCCAAGACAGACCCCCCAAATAACTAATGTCATTGTTCAAGAAACATTTGCAACAATTTCTTTCCCACATCAGCAATTGCTTCTCATTTATCAAACACAACTCACCATGTACATAGAAAGATCTGTGCTCAAGGCTTTACAGAACTTCTTCATTAAACCAACTGAAACTGGTTAAGTGGCATGTAATAGTAAGTGCTCAATAAACATCAGTTAAATAGGTAAAAAAAATACAGATTCATTTATTAGCATCTGTGAAAGAAGTACAATTTTAATAGAAGAATTATAAAACCGTGTAACATGATGCTTCTAAGTATTTGAGGATTGCTCGCTTTTTTTGTTTTTGTTCCTTTATTTTGTTTTGTTTTGTTTTTGCTTCTAGAGGCAAAAAATCTATAAAGTTCCAGGTTAGAAATATTCTGATTGTACATATGAGTTAAGAATGAGAAGACATGGTAGAATGCTGGTGAAGCTGATTATTTCTATGCTCTCTCTTCATCTTTATTATCCATAAGCTTCTTGTTCTTGGCAGAATCTGTGGCAGCCTTGAGCCATAGGATCTAGGGATGAGGCTCAGTCTAAGATTCCTTTGTGATTGTTTCATTCCTTTAAAATCTTCCAAACTTGTATCTTGAATATCCTCTTATAGCATATTGGAAAAAGTTTAGTGAATAATGATAATCAGAACTCTCAGCTTTGAAAGCAATCCAGAACTGAATAAATCTCAGGCAAAAGATTTAGACATTTTTGGTTTGTTGGTTTGCCCAACAATATTTATTGGAGGCCCAGGCATCTCTCATGGAGTGAATAGGACCAGGTTTCAGCCTCTTATAATACCATCCATGAAAGAGACTAAAATATACATGAGAAGAAATTGATCCAAATCCTTGTTCTTCTATATTTTAGGTTTGCGATGTGAGAAAATGACCTTACACTTCCATGTATTTCAGTATTTTATTTATAAAATAAGAATGATAATAGTCATCCTGTCAACCTATTGTTTTTCTAAAATTAAGTGAGAGCCTATATCTGAAAGTTCTCTATAAATTGCAAAGGTTTAAAGGTCCTTGTAGCATGTATGAAACCCAATCTTCGCTCCCTCACCCCATCCACCTCCACCTATGAATAATTTTACTGGGAGCTGGGGGGAGCATTAGGGAAGAGAGGCAATATATTGTCATTTCTGACCATGATTGCACAACAGTCAATGGAAAATCAGAGTGCCTATATTTTAGCTACATTTTAGAATAATAAATAACACAAAGAAGTGACTCTAGAGTGAAATTTTGTAAATATCCATGACACTAAGTCCCATTTTCTCCTAAAAAATGTTTTTGTGTCATAAACCATAAAGAAATTACTGGAGTTTTTTTTAATTTTTTAACACAGGTATCTGGTGTGAACCTTCTGAACACTCTCCACTCTTTAAAAAATTTCAGAGACATTAAGAAATGACCAGATTCTCCATGAACAGCCTTTGTCACCTGGCTTCATGTAAATAGGCCTAATAAATGGTGAAGAGATTTTTTCCTGCAAAAATAGGCCAGGAAGATTCCCCACAGGAGTCTCCTTAGTCACTTCCCCTGCTCTTAAGGAAATATCTTTTACAGGGACCTTGGGACCACAGTCTTGCAGAACATTTGTTAACAATATCTTGCTTCACAGTGCTCTGTACATCAGGCTAGAGAGCAAGTTACTTACTTGTTTATTTAGCCTGAGGCCAAATGACCCAGAGTTAAGATTGAAAAGACATTTAACATGTATAGAAAGTCCAGACTTGAACAGCTTGAGATATATTTTCTAAGGGATTTTCGTTTTGTTTTTTTTTTTAATATTAAAATGCACTTTTATCTCCCTTTTTATTTTTACTCCAAGCTTACGAGGGCCATGAGTAGAGCAAAAACCTAGAATTATTATTATTTTTTTATTTAAAAAAGCTACTCTTAACTAGCTGTGTCATTGAGGAATTACTTGCCAGGGTCTGAGATTCCATTTCTTCTGTGTAAAAAGAGGAGTTTAGACTAGATGTCTCTAAGCTCCCTCTGAGCCCAGACATTTTGTTATTCATTACTTGAAAACCCAGTTCCTATGTGGTGAATATCCAGGTACAAAAGCATTCCCCAAGAAGCTTCAGTGTGAACTTTTTATGCTTTATTGAAATATAATAATTGCTTACTCATATTTACATTGTACAAGTCAATGTGTTCTTCTTCAATTAAGTTGGCATACAATAATATATTAGCTTTAGTTGTACAGCATAGTGATTAGAGATCTATATAACTCACAAAGTCATCACCCTACTGAGTCTAGTACCCCTTTTATTTATTATATTATTAACTATTTTCCTTATGCTACACTTTATATCTCCATGTCTATTTTGTAACTATCCATTTGTACATCTTAATCCCTTTGCCCTTTATCACTGTCCCCCTGATCCTCCTCCCATCTAGTAGCCCTCAAAATATTCTCTATATCTATGAGTTTATTTCCATTGTTATTGTTGTTTATTTTGTTCTTTAGATTCCACATGTACATGAAATCATTCAATATTTGTCTTTATCTGACTTATTTTATTCAGCTCAATACCCTTTAGCTCCATCAAGGCAATATCTTTTTCCATCCCCTTACTTTTAGGTTGTGTGTGTCTTTTAATCTGAAGTGAGTCTCTTGTAGGCAGTACTTGTAGGGGTCTTGTTTTTTTATGCATTCAGTCACTCTGTCTTTTGGATGGAGCACTTAATTCTTTTCCATTTGAGATATTTGTTGATAGGAATATAGTTATTATCATTCTTTATTTACATTTTTGATACATATTTTGTCTTCTTAAAGAAGTCCCTCCAACATTTCCAGTAATACTGGCTTGGTGTTGATAAATTTCTTTAGCTTATTTTTGTCTGGGAAGCTCTACATCTGTCCTTTAACTCTAAATGACAGCTTTACTGGATAAAGTATTCTTGGTTGTAGATCCTGGGTTTTCATTACATCGAATATTTTTTGCCAAGCCCTTCTGTCCTGCATAGTTTCTTTTGAGAAATCAGCTGCCACTCTTATGGGTGCTCCCTTTTAGGTAACTAACAGAGGTGTCTAGTGGCACAGTCCTGAGGAGCTCAGCTGCAGGCCAAGTTTAGCCCCTGCCTATGACCCTCTGGGGTCACCTTTTAAGATTCAACAAGCAATCCACAGATGCTGTGCTTATAGTGGCCTCAAAAACCCACACCAGAAACTGAGGCCAGCTGCCACCTGTGTGAGTATTGGCACTGCTCAGCAAGGTGCACTGGATTCACCAAGGACACAACTGTTTGTGGCTTGAGTGGATCTGTGAGTTGGAGGAGGAAGAGTTTCAGGTGGAGTGACCTCTGTTATCCAATTTGATGACGTTTCAGCTATGATGGCGCTGCCTCCAAACACTGGGTGCGGGGAGGGCTCAACAGAGGAACAATGGATACTGCCAGCACTTCTGCCCAGGAGAGAGCCTCACCTCTGGCTCTAATTCTGACAACTCAATATTTCCCTGTAAGTCTCTGGTGCCCACCATGAAGCCGACCCAGTGCTGATGCTCAGAGCAAGCAGGTCCATCACCGCAAAAGTCCGCTTGTGGACATGGCCCTTTTAAGTGGTGTCTGCAGCTGCTGGCTGTGTCTGCCATAGCCTCTGTCCCACTTAGGTGTTCTGGACTGGGCAGCCTCATGTTTTTGCCTTCACCTATCTTCTACTGCTGCAGGGTGATTAATTATTTCTCTCTCCAGTTTAGTACTTCTGTTCATCTAGATCCCAGGTTACTTTACTTACTGTTTGCTCCATGTTTCTATCACTACTTTGATTTGGTCAAAAGAGGGATGAACAAAACCTCTATCATCTATGCCATTTTCTCCCTCTTCCCTTTATCCTTCACACATTGGTCCTTCCCTTCCCTGCTAGTCTGTGTGTCTGAATTTCAGATTTGTCTCAGACTTGTGCCTGCCATTTATTTCTACCTATTTTCTTTTTGATATTCATATATCCTTGCTGAGTAGGAAATATGGAACACAGAGTTAGGGCTTGGATATTTCCTGGACCCCCAAAATATGGCATTTATAAATAAAAATATTTATTAAAAATTTTATAAAATAAAAATGCATATTTTTATTTTAATATACATGAATACTTTCTGTCCATGCCAGAGAGTGAGTATGTATGTTATACAGATGATTGAAATAGAAATAATTCACCCCAGCTTCACCCTTGGGGCTTCCTCTGTTACCTCCAAACTCTTACCAAATTGGTCTAGGCTGGTTCATAGAGCAAATTTTCTCTTCCACACTTGCTGTTCCAAATTGGCTGCCACAAAACATCATGAACTCCTAATAATTAGGGATTTTTTTTTCCCGAAAATCAAGTCAGTATCTCCCTACTGGTGGCTGACAGAAGACACATTTCTATGCCACTTCAAGAGTAGAAGCTCCGAAAAAAAAAATCTAACCTGCGAGTAAGTTGAGGAATTGAATGCTTGAAGAAAGACCCTGTTCTTTCTCTCTTCTCATTAAATGGGAAATGGGACAATAGGATCATCTCTTGAACCCCCAAATGGAAGCTTTATATTAAGAATGGCAGAGGCACCTGGCAACCAAGGTCCCTGGATAACCTGAGAGTAGTACTGTCTTCCTGCATTAAGTTGTCTGCCCAGCTCTGGACAGTTACTTACCAAGTCCAAGTCCCATCTGGTGCTTCATTAATATCCACAACATTCCCACCACCACTGATCTTACTGTAAGGTAAGGGTACCAGACTGCAATAAAATTGAAATTGCTCATAGACAAATTTTTAAAGACAAAGGGATTATTTCTTGTGGATTCTGAGAAAGATTAATATTTTAATTTTTTAACCAGTTTCCAAGAAAATAATACTGAATTGCTGTCAACTGGATTGAGCCACAGTAAATATAGTTTAATTGATAGAATGGAATTTTTTTTTAATTAAAATATAGGATCCTCTGGCCTTCTGCCTTCATTAGACTATATCAAGACTGGAAATATGGGTTCTCCAGTTGCCAATTGTTGTTCTAGAAATGAGATCCTAAAATGTTGCAAATTGAGATCTCCAGGAAACAGACTCTGAAATAGAGATTTGAATGCAACAAGTTTATTAGGTAGTGACACCATTGTGAGAGTAAAGGAAGCAGACTGAACAGAAGGAAAAGTTGAAATGTGATGCAGTTTCAACAAAAACCTCAAACTATCTCACAGATGAAAGCCCTGGAGCTAGGAGAGCCCTTTCTAAACATCTTAAATTGAGGTAAGAAGGCCAGTGTTTATACCCTGAAATAAGCAATTCATTGAAAGCAGTTTGCCCCTGGGCAGAGGGTGTGTCTTTGGAGTAGGCAGCTCTTTACCAAGGGCAATCCCTGAAGAGGGACTCAACTGAAAGCTGTCAGCTCAAGACTCTCCTGGCAGCTGGGGAAATGAACGTGGGTCTCGAAGGGATACAATCTGAGTTGTGCACTGCAGCCTCCACTAAGTACAACTTCAAATAGAAGAAAGTGTGCCACTGGCTATCAGACCTTTACCTATTAGCTTTATCTAGATTAAGCAGAACTACTAAAAAAAACAGTTTTTATAACTGTTTTCTGACTATCTCCACAGAAATTAACATGCTCTATCATTTCTAGAAATCTAGACACAAAGGCAAAGATACCTTTTATCTCTGGTTAAACTTCACATGCTAGTGTTTTTTGCAAAGTGAGACATGAAAACTTGAAGTGGAGGATTTGTTAACTTCCACTGACTTGTCCCAACCACAGCATACAGCAGACTTCATGACACTCCCAAAGTGACATCATACTTCTACGTGGTCACCACTTGGGATGAGCTGGATTGTGGGGACTTCAAGAGCTGTGTTTCAAAGTCAGGTTATGCATGTTCCTTCAGAATAGAAAGCCAGAGTGGAAAAGAAGGATGAGGGATTGAGGATCCTTTCTTGCATACACTTTCACATTCTGTGATGCTCACACATAAAATGCTGTTTTCAGCTCAAGTTTTAAATTGGGAGTATCTAAGAGAATATTTCTAAGTAGTAACCTCTGCAAGCTTAGGAGCTTACTGGAAGTTTTTGTTTGTTTTTGTTTTGTTTGTTTTAGTTTGTTTTTGTTTTTTTTTTCAGTTACACCTCAGACTTTTTACTACTAAATATATTCAGAAATTAAAGTGCTTATATGTATAACACTATTTCAAAGAGTTTAGCTCTATCCTGCAAAAAGAGCTATACTTTTGCTTGGCTCTTTCCAACCTCCAATCTCTTTCACTCCTATGTTGGAAGCATTGGAGCTTTCAGCATGTTCTCCTTTACAATTGGAGTTTTCTCATCTATACTTCTCAACTAGAGATGGATGGGTTCTTTGGGTTTTCGGTAGCTAATGGTTTTTGCTTTCCCACATTTGCACTCTTCATTTCCAAGAATGGTCAGTTAGGGCATTTCTGTTCACTTGGAAAATATGTACCCCTTCTTTTGATGATTCTTCAGACTGTTATGGAATAGTAGCAAGTAGCAAAAACAGATTACTAGGTAGCCTTCAATGTCCACAGAAAAGGAAATGTATGCATCTCCTCACTTGTTAAAATGTTTGCACAAATTACTCCTACAACCTAATGTCACGCATAAAAAGTCTTTCTAAGGTGTTTTCAAAATCTTTTGTTCATTAGCTCTTAAGAATTCTGTTTGGTTCTGCATCTCAATGGAGTTGTATAACTCAACATATTATTGGGTTATGAGTGAGAGAATGTGCACATGAGTGACCCAGGCATGTGAATCTTTCCCTTACATTCTTAACTGTATGCAAAGTCATTTTCTATCTTTTCTGAAAGAGGGCACAGAAAACCAGAACTAGCTCAAATGGAAGCTTCTGGTTTTAGCACCCAATTCAATTTAGTCTATTCTTCTTGATCCCCTATCTAAAGGCATTATTGAAACAGTGTTAAAAGTAATACATATTTATGAAATCAAAATTACAAACTCTCTTCATTAGGAAGAGAGGGACTTTCGTCCCATGGCTCTGCACAGAGCAGCTTTGACCTCTTTATTCCTCAAGCTATATATGATAGGGTTCAGCAGGGGAGTGATGACAGTGTAGGTCACTGAGATGAGTCTGTCTTGCCCTAGGAAACTCTGGGACTTCGGTTTGAGGTAGATGATGGAGGCACAGCCATAGTGGATGACAACCACTGTGAGGTGGGAGGCACAGGTGGCAAAGGTCTTTTTCCGACCCTCAGTTGAAGCAATCTTAAGGATGGTGGAGATGATGAGGACATAAGAGATAAAGACCAGACCCATGGGTAGAACAAGGACACAGACACTGACAACAAAGTTAATGATTTCATTGACCATGGTGTCTGTGCAGGCCAGCTTCAGCAGGGGTTTCACGTCACAGAAAAAGTGAGAGATGACAAAAGCATTACAGAAAGGCAGACCAAACACAGATGTTAGTTGAACTGTGGCCATGCCCAGGCCAATTCCCAGTGACCCAGATACCAACTGTATACAGGCTTCTTTACCCATGATGACTGAGTACCGTAGGGGGTTGCAGATGGCCACATAACGGTCATATCCCATGGTCGTGAGAAGGAAGCAGTTGTTGATACCAAAGGTGAGATAGAAGAAGAGCTGAGTGGCACAGCCTTGAATAGAAATGGGCTGATGTGGACTGAGGAGATCAGAAAGCATGCGAGGAATAATGGCCACAGTGTAGCAGGTCTCAGAGATGGACAGCATGCTCAGGAAAAAGTACATGGGAGTATGGAGGTGATGGTCCAGGCAAATAATAGTAACAATGATGATATTTCCAGAGAGAGTCAGCAGGTACAAAGTTAGAAAGACAACAAAGAAAGTAAGCCTGTGTTGCCACCCAAAGCTGGAGAAACCTTCAAAGAGGAACTCAGTCATAGCAGTGGAATTCGATTTTGACATTGAGGAAGGTCTAGGTCTGAAGGAGCTGGGAAAAGGAAAGAAAGGCATAATGAGTCAACCATAAAAGAGAGTAGGCTGGACCAAGGTTTTCAGTAAAAGGCTGCCCATCCTCTAAATAATGCCCCAGACCTCAAGATCCATCACTGTTCAGCTGTTGGTTAATTGTTCAGTGTCATCACCTTTGCTCACCCTATTTTTTTGGTACTATGGAAATGTTACCTTTGGGTTCTAGCATTGAGGTCAGAGTTAGATCTCAGAGGAAAAGTAGAGGCAAATTAAAAGACAGCTTTTATAGAAACACCCATCTATTGAAGAAGTGAGTCTAGATCAAAAAAGAAATCCAGGTTTATAGTCCTCCTAAAACACATTTGAATTAGCCTCCTAAAGATCCAATGAGGAACAGTAACCTAGGTGACAGATAAAAGGTATCTGAGGCTGTTATTCTTTCAACACTGTCAAAATGCACTAGTAACACTAAATGCCCATTGAGTTTTCTAAATTGACTTTTCCTTCCCAGAACCCTAGGTCCTAAACTTTGCTTTTCTGTGATCATGAAAAGATCCACTTTGATCATGAAAAGATTAAAAAGAAATCACTTTTACTAGATATTCCTCCTGGAAACTGCACACTAAATATCCTTTAAAATTGTGAAAAATGGTTTGATAAGGCACTGCAGGTGTTTAACATATCCCTTCTTTTCTCAAAGGGAGAAAAGAGGATGGAATAAATTTGAGGATATTCCTTCAAGTAGGGAATAGTTTTTCCTAGTGTGAAAGCAAAGATTAAATTTATTTAATCAGAGGAATGCCAGATGTTCTGTTTTTTACTTTGGTTTTTCATATTGCAAGTTGTTTAGGGGATAGAAATAACCTCACCCTATATGAGCTCAGAATTGGAGACTGTACTGAAGCAGATTTAAACTCGTCCCTTAAATCCATACTAATTTCTGATAAAACCCACCATGTTTAAGCATTACCTCCATTCAGAAAGCTGAGAATCATCCCAATTCTCTCCCTTCCCTTTTCTACCCTTAAGACAGTACCTCCTGAAATTATCTCCCCTCTGTTCTGTCCTCTCCATGCTTTCTACCAACACCCAACTTCTGACCCCCATCATTTTCTTCTATGGTGACTGCAGTGGTCTCCTAACTAATTTCCCTCATTTCAGTTGACCTTAGTTCAAGTCCAAGTCTCCCTCCTGAATGTTATCATAACATTCTTTGTAAAAAAATCTACTAATGGAGCCTCCTACATAAATTCCTTCAATAGTCTCTCAAAAATTTAAGCATATTACTTAAATTCATTTGTAAATCCAGTATAGTAGTACTCCAGAGGTGCCATGAGATTAAATGAGTTAATGCATTTGAAGAGTTTGACATAACACTTGACACATAGGAAGCCCTTATTAATAGAAATTGTATTAGTAGTTATTCCTTTTTATTTTCCACAAATGAACCAGTTTAAATATCTAAATGAAGCAGGATAGTGGTAGGTGGGCTTCAGACTAGCATTCTAGAATTTGTAAACAAGTTTGTGATTTTTTCAGCCTTGATTTTATACATTTTATTATTTTATGCTCTTTTTGACTTTTTTATGCTCTTTTAAAGCCTTTCTTGAGGTACATTAATTGCTACATGTATTATTACAGCTCAGGTGTAGATTAGGTGAAATTAGATTTTCAGTTTTGCTTCTAATCCCCTTCTTGAAGATACTTAACATTTTACTTCTCCTTAAATTAGAGTAACCTATCTAGCTAATATATCTAAGGAAAATCTAAATTGTTTTCCTGGATTATAACTGATAGTTAGAAACTCATTACTATAAAATCACAGTTTTCATCATATTTGCACACTTGAATTAAAATTCATCCAAATTATTTTTATAACTTAATTCTACTTTTTTTCAGATCTTACTGTGCCTATAACCTGAATAATTTTGCTTCCTTCCTCCTCCAAACCATTAGTGAGTTCTAAATTGCTAACACCCTAAAAAATTATTCCAGCACCATTATGTGGGAGGCCCTAACAGATAGAACAATCAGTAAAAATGTGTATAATAGGATGGGGAAATGAAAAACATTGGCAAAACTAGGGTATAGGAAATGTAGGTGAGGAAGAAAAGATAAGAGAAAAAATAAGGAGAATACAGGGGAACAGAAACCTCAAAATTTAGATAATGCCTTTGACTTTGGAGTTTTTACTACCTTTTCTTCTTTCAAATACATGACTCAAAAAAAAAATTAAATAAAAGCTATTCCTGTCTCAATCATAGATGAATGCACTATTTACATCCCCTTTTACCCCCCAGGCAAGAGAACTTATCTCATTTTGTTTTCTAATTTTTCTGTTAGTCTCCTGTAAATAATTAAAATATGCTTCAAATCTAAGCAAAACCATATCTTTAGTAGTTCAATGTATTGAGTAGTCACAACATATAAGTACTGTGCTAGTATTATGAAAACAAAGATGACCAAGACATGGTTTTTCTCATAGAACTTAGACTTTTGAACAGCTTTTATTTTAAAGGCCCTTGAAATCTTATGTCTCTCTTTACACTCCTTTATACATCCATACTTCCCAAATCATAGAAATCACAATAAGAATTCTCTAGGAGAGGTCATTGCTCCCTTCTATAGACTATTAATGGCTGTGTGATAACTGAATATATGTTATAACAAACATTCCCCATTCTCACATATGAGGTAGTGAAACTCACCATGTAGCCTGTTTCTTGGGTCTTCAAGAGAGCTGTACTCATGCTTGAGAGTCACACCCCCCCACTCTAGAAATTTAACCACCCATAATAGTTGGTATGGATTTTTACTAATAGTTGTAAAATTTTTCCAAGATCTTTGTTAATGCCTTTCTTGAAATTACTTAAAACTCATTAGTCATTTGAGTTTAGACAACTTTGTAAAAATATTGCTATTTTATCAAATAGTCTACAAATTTTCTTTTCCTAGGGTCACTAAAGTCTTACTGAGCAGAGCTGTGGTTTAATAAAAAATCCCCCCATTGACTGGCAAATCTCTAGATATCACCCAGAATGTGATTCCTAAAGGAACAGAGGGAAAGGAAATAATATCTATCTCAGTCTTCCAGTGCCAAGACTAGAAGTGAAGGACAGAAAAATTCACCTTAATCTCCTCTAGATTCTCACAGCCCCTCCTGCTGGAAGAGGATCCTCTTTGGGTCACAAAGCATTAACTTTGTCTTGAGGTTTTTTAACAAGGTGCAAATTTCTGCCCCAGACTCTTGTGTCTCTTTCCCCCAAACAAAACTGACTCCCAAGTGATCAATAGCATAAGACACAACCCAAACAGCAGAGTGCCTGGAGACCTCATTATTTAGGCAGCTCATTTCCTAATCCCGAGATTAACATCTTGGAGGGCAGAGTTGCCTTGGCTATTAGGAGAAATCTCTGGGGTGAAAAGGCTAATTTCAAACTTTGTTGTTGGTAGGCCATGGCCCTGCTAAGATACATGGCATACTTTCTGTCCATTTCTCTGGCACCAAAGGAGAGGGGTAAAGACTTCTGAAAAGACTCTTCATAAATGGAAGAGAAGCAACAATGCCCAAGAAGGGTTTAGGCATGGACCTTTGCTGCCAGGTACAAAGAGGACTGACCTTTAAAAGATACTCTGACACTTAAAGCCAGTTTAAAGTCTCAGAGTAGAATCATCAATCCAGTCCCTGAATTCTGTCATAAGAACTTTTTTACTTTTAACTGATCTCTCTCATTTCTGTTCTGCTCATCACACACCCTACATAATTTTAGATCTCCCAGCTCAGTTCTATCTAAGGCATCTTTCATGTAAACCTGTCCCTCAATTTATGTGGTATTTTTATGTGAGTTTTTTAATATGCAGTAAATATTCCCCATTTTATGTGGACTTTTTATATATGGTTTCCATTTCACAAAGTTCTTTCTTTTTCATTTCCATTATTGGTGATTACTCTTTCTAAAAAAAAATAGCTTAACTCAGCAACATACAAAGAACTAATACTTACTAACACACAATTATTAATGATCTTCCTGTTTATTGGGTGGCAAATAAAAAAGCATGGGTGACTACTGATGTTTTTCAGGATTGGTTTTACAAATGTTTTGTTGTAGAAGCTAAAAATTATATGAAGGAAAATGTCTTCCTTTTAAAATACTTTTAATTTTCAATAATGTACCTAGTCATTTACACAATTTAGAACATCCAAATGTAAAAGTTGTATATTTGCCACCAATACAACTTTCTTGATTCAACCTTTAGATCAAGGCATTATTTCCACCTTTAAGATTAATTATATTAAATGGAGTTTTAATGATATTTTTAATAAACTTGAAGATAATTAATCACAGTTACAGAAGCATGGAACAAATACACAATTTTAAGTTGTATTAAGAATATTAGTTTAGCTTTGAGTGATATAAAGCTCTCAATTTTAAATGTCTGCTGGAAAGCAATATGGCTAGAAGTGGTTGTACCAGGGAACATGGACCCAACAACTGAAGAGAGATTAACTGGTATAATTAACTTATTAAATAAAGTTGAAGGGTAGAATTAGTTCTCCATCTCTAAAATGATATTATAATGACTATAATATGTAGATATAACTTCTAAGTCAGTGAATAGTTGAAGGGCCAGGATTCCAGAAAAGGAAAGACATATAGAAATGTTAGCCTGAAATCCACTTTTTTTTCCCTAGAGGACCTGCAATTTGTTGTCTGTAGTCTAAAAATCAGGAAGAAAAAAATCACTCAATAGAAACAGACCTATACCCAAATTGCTGTATGAAAGTTTTCAAATACAACTTTAAGATAAATAGATTGTGGCAGATGCACCCAAAGTGATCCTCAGTGAATCACAAGGATGTAGAGTCCTTTACTCTTGAGTGTGGACAGAACTGTGACTGCCTTCTGCTCAACATAATTCAGTAAAAATAATGACCCCTGCTTACACTGCATTGTACAAAAAGAGTGTGCTATATATAAAAGAGCATACTAGACTCCACTGAGAAGTTCTAGCATATGTGTAATTGGAGTCCAAAATGGATAAAAGAAGTAAAATGTGAATAAATAACAGCCACAAATTTTCTAAACCTGAGGAAAACATCAAGATATAGATTCAAGAATCACTCTGAATTTCAAGCAGGATATATGCACATACTCCCATAAACAAAATGCATGTAGGCATATAACATAAAATGGCTAAAAATTAAGATAAAAAGAAAAAGTCTTAAAAGTAGTTAGAGTAAAAAAATACATTATTTTCAAGGAATAATAATAACACTTTTAACTGACTTTCTAATGGCAATAATGGAAAACAGAATTTAATGGAATGACATCTTCAAAGTGCTGAAAGAAATAACTGCCAAACTAGAATTCTATAATCAAAGAAATAGCCTTTACTAAGAAAAGCAAAACAAAAAAAGTTTCAAGAATGAAAAAAAATAAAAGAATTCGTCACCAGCTGACCAGCATCAAAGAAATATTAAATGGTTCTCTCCAGCCCACAGGAAGGTGGGCTGTCCTGAGGAGGTGGAGAGGGAAGCACTGAGCCTGCAGGTGGGAGGGCAGTGATGCTGAACTTTTGCACTGCCCCCAACTGCACATGGTAGAGCATGCGGTCAGACCTTCCCTCTTTCAGGTTCCCACAGAATCCAGCCAGATGCCGGAAGTGGGTGAAAAATTGTAGGAGAGTAGACTTAGAAGATGAAACACCTGGTAAACTAAATAAAAGTTATCGATTATGTGCCAAACATTCTGAGGACTTTATGATCTGTAAAACTATACATTTTGTAGAGGCATCAGAAAACTAAAGAATGATTGGGTTATTTTGTTTCTCAAAATTAATTTAAGCTCATATTTGTGAAGTCATTGGGAAAGTCCTTACAGCACAGTTCTTCTAGATAATGCAATTCCAACAATATTTGACCTTACCAGTCATTGGAACAATACACATAACAGACACAGAAAATGAATAAAAGAGTTAAGTAAAGATGAAATTGGGACACTGAAAGAGAAAAAAAATGACAAAACTTTTGAACAGGAGCAAAAACAAAGAAATAAACAACAGTAATGCTCAGAAACCCAGTGCAGAAGTGGGTGAAGAACAGGATGAAGATATTTCTCATTTAACCCCCAAAGAGAAGGAAAACAAAGAATACTTAAAATCTTTATTTGAAAATTTGATTCTTATGGGAAAACAAAACGTGTCTGTATGGCCATGAAGCTAATGAAATTTCAGAAGGTCTCTTTACTCCTGATAATTTTCAAGCACTGCTGAAGTGCCAGAATAAATTCTGGTGAAGAGGTTCTGAGAAAGTACTTTGAGAAAACAGCAGTCAACACATTGTTCTGTTCAAAAACACAGCAGAAACAGGTGCTGCAGATCTGTGAGAGCTGCATTTGGGAAGAAATCCTGAAGGAAGTGAGAGACTCATTTCTTTTCTATTATCATTAATGTCATAGTGGACATAGCCAGAAAGAGTATCTGCTGTGTTGGAGAGGTTTGTTGATGAATTGCACAACCTGAGAGAAATTGGTGGGCTTCCTGCCTTACGAAGCTGATGCTGAAATTTTGGCTGTGAAATTTCACACTACAACAATTGAGTAGTTGGGGTTAAACATGGAGTATTGTCATGGCCAGGCTTACGTTGTTTCCGGTGGATTTTCTTCCAAAATGTTGCTTCTAGACTTTTAGAGAAATATCCCCAAGCTATCTATACACTCTGCTCTTCTATGCCTTAAATATGTGTTTGGCAAAACTCATTCCTGATATGGAAGTGTCTGTCTGCTGTATTAGGAATAATTGAGGAAGTTTGTTTTTCTCTCCATTGATCACTGCAACTGCTTTTAGAGCTTGACAATGTAATTTCTGTCCTCTTTCAAAACAGTGTTAGATGGAATAACTGCACAGCTGGCCAAGCATTTGTATTCTGTAGTGCGGGAACAGGTTTTGATTTCATTGTTATCATTGTTGTTCACAATGCAGGAGCTCCAGGCCAGTTACCTGCACCTGAGCCTTGGACATTCCGAAAAAACACCAGGAGGACCAGCAGAATGAGACATGTCATTAATTACTCACAATACAAGGAGGCTTCAGCACTTGGTTGGTTGTAGCTTCAGGAAAGGCAGCCAGACAAGAGTAGGCATTGTTTTATATATGAGCAGAGGGGAGGGGCATTGCCTCATCTTGGGGAACAAGAGTCTTCCCCTGAACAGATAGTGCTGCCTAGCTAGTACTGAAGAGGACTGGACCAGCTATGTCCTCAAGTGAAGTAGGGAGATAGTGTCCATGGAAATGGCCAAAGGAACAGATAGTGCCTATGGGAGCAATAGGAAGTATCCCTGGGGACAAACATATCCCAGGGAATGCTTTGTTCATTGTCCTCCTTAGGGCTGCTGACCCAGCAGTCCTCTTTGCCTCCTGTGTCCCTGGAGGGCTATGTTGAGATCAACACCATGTTGTTCTTTAAAATGTTCTATTGTTTACAAGAGCCTTTGGGAAAAATATCCAGGGGGCAAACCTCTGATGTCTTCTTTATAGTCAGTAGCTTGACTGCAGTGCTGCATTCATTAAATGAAGTAATGAAAAATATTGACGTTTATCATGCATTTTGGTTTGAAGAAGCCACCTATTTGGCAACTAGACTTGATATTCAAACAAATTTCCCTGGGAAATTCCACTGAGCTCAGCAAGTTAACCTGGAATCTCAGCTGACCTCTGAGAGTTACTATAAAAAAGCTCTAAGCGTTTCAACAGTGGAACATGTTATTCAGGAACTGAAAGATATATTCTCAGAACCACACCTCAAAATTCTTAAATTTTTATCTTTGGTACCCTCTGTCATGGAACAGCTCAGATTCAACTCATCAGTGGAGCACCATGTTGACATGTACAGAAGTGACTTACCCAATCCTGACACACTCTCAGCTGAAGTGCATTGTTAGAGAATTAAGTGGAAACACAAAGAGAAAGATACAGAGCTTCTGCCCACCATTTATGAAGCCCTCCACCTGCCAGACATCAAGTTTTCTCCTAATGTTTATACACTCCTAAAGGTCCTATGTGTAAGGTAAATGTGTAACATGCCAAGAGAAGTTTTAAAAGCAAGCTTTATTGGGAGAGGGCTCCTGGGTGAGGTTCTCTGGTCCAGAGAGGAGAGGGGCCAGAGAAGTTGCGCCCTGGGACGGGAGGGCGTAGTTTTTATGGGATTATGTGGGGGTAGGGTATAGAGTGGGGAATGTTAATTAAATGTTAGTTGAGCATCCGGATTAGGGTAGTGGTGCAAGGACTTTAAGGTGGGCCCTTATCATTTGGATGTTCGGCTGGAAGGTCTGGATTTCAATATCAAGTTGGGAAGTCTCCAGGCAGGCATCTGGCTGGCCCTTTCCCTGCCGACCTAACATCCCAATCTATTTGGTATAGGGGTGCCAAGTCAAATCTGGCTACTTCCTGCTGACCAGGGGAGAAGAGGTTGGGGGTCTAAGGCTGGGAATTCGGTGGGGAGATGTATGGATGTAAAAGTAGCTGATTGACCATGATCTGGGAGACCTCGCAGATGCATTCCTGAATGAATCGGAGTACACATGGGGCTATTATTAGTAGTATACAGAGGAGAAGTATAGGCCCTAGAATTGTTGCAATTAAGGTAATGAGATTGGATCTCCACCAAGAGGAGAGTGCCTTGTCCTCTC